>CM070736.1:21986775-22332095 GCA_036346245.1 Bonia amplexicaulis | reverse complement strand
AGGCAAGGGACCAAAGGTAGGAGAACACCACGACGCGGTACCGGGGGTATTTAAACCACACACCGCCGGTAAGTATAACCGACGGAAGACAAATCGCTTCCCCCCAAACGCAATCAATGGAAGCCGATGTGGCACGGCCGCCCACGCGCATCATGCCTTGTTAGAAACGAACGAACGACCATGGTCGTGTGGCAACCTGACAAGCGCACGATGCGCTAATTGCGCTCTCCCACGCGTCCACCCCCTCGGGAATGAACACAGGACGTGCGATATGACTCACCTCCCACTCCGTGTCGGCTGTCGGCATGATTCTCGGGGCCATCAATGCAATGACAGCAGGTCATTGACTATTCACTTCGACTTCAACTTCGGCGCGAACCCCGTCTCCACGAGGAAACTCCAGCTCCGATTTCTTGCCTTCACCACCCGGATATCTCATCAGCTTCGAGCCGGCGAAGCGATCTTCAAGGCTTCTCTGACCTCGCATCTGCGGAGTCCGGTCGGGCCTCCATGCACCACAGGCGGGAGGGCAACGGGCGGAAAGTGAACCGTTGTGCACGGTCCAGCTCCCGTCTGGCAGTGACAGCGCACGCCACACCTGGCGCGCCCCCACGTGTCCCAAACTCCTCAGGAACGGGCGCGCGACCACGGACGTATGGTCGCTTTACACCCTACGACGCACCAACCGCAAGACGCGTCGGGAGTGTGCTATCACGGCGCGCAGCGCACGCCGCGCCGAACGATGCTGAGGCATTTTCGCGCAATCACGAGCCACGTGGCCGCTCCTCGGCCTCAGCATGGTGCTCTGCAGCAGCCCGCCCTTGACATGTCAGGGGTCAGCGCGATTCTCGCGACAAATAAAATGATGTCTCCGGACCGTAGAGTCCTCGGGTCACGAGTCGACTACACCCCTTTAACACGACCCCGCAAAGTACCTCCGCAACGAGCTACCTCCGGACCCGTCTCCATGCGGAGACTACCGCACGGAGCTCTCCACCACCATGCGTGGGAGCTTGACCTACCCCACACCTCCGCGTGTTCGCAAAGATTAGGCAGCTCCCACTCGACCTCGACTCCGCTACCGTATTGCCCCACGGTCAACAACGGCTTCGGCAAACCGCCCAACGTTGGATCCCCGGCGCGGGGCGGAGACCGCACAAAGCAACTAGGCTCCATCCACCAAGACAGAGGTTCACATGTCGCAGCGACGGAGGGGGCCAAATGGCTCGGCAATATGGTTTCGGCCCGTGAAGCCCTTCACCCTAAGAGGCTCCTATTGTAGGGGTGGCCCCCACCTAAGCCTAGCTGGCCTGTTAAGAGGTTACAAAGCCCATAGACAGGGCATGTACAATGGCATAAATGCCCTTGGAAAGGGTGTTTAAGTGCAGGGGTATAGTTGTAAAGCACTCCCCATGTAACCATATATATATGTATGTATGATCCAGGCCATAGGAAAAACCGTAAAGGCATTGCTTACCTAACTCTCCACTATCACATCTCTCTCTCTCTTTGTTTAGTCTGTAACCACAACAAAATTAATTTCATTTAAAATAAAAACATGTGTTTTCGTGCCTAAATTTTAATTTCGTTTAAAATAAAAACATGTGTTTTTGAAAAGGCTGGATTTGAAAAGTATTTTAAGTAAAACCTAAAAATATGAGTAAATAAAATGATATTTTAATTTTCCATAAAAATACTAATTTAAATTAATTACTAGGATTTATTTAGCTTTTATTTGGTTTTTTAGTTTTTCTTGATTTTAAGTATAATACAACATTATGTTGGAAATATTTTATATAAGTCCAAAATATCTCCAGGAACTTCTATGATTTTTTTTGGAAGTTTTGGAGTTTTTTTTCATATTTTTCTAAGCTTTAATGAATTTATTTCGGTTTTCTGAAAAACCAAAATCAGAAAATAAAATTTAATCCCTGTCTCCTCCCTTCCGGCCGATGCGTGGACGGCCAGGATCCACCCACGTCACCGCCACTCATCCCTCCTCCCCTCTCCTCGCCGACACGTGGCCGGCCCGAATTGTGCCATGCGTCGCCATCGGTCGCTCTCGCTCTCTTCCCTCCCTGCCACCACGGGGCCGCCTGTCAGGCGCGTCTCCTTCCCCGCCCCTTCTTCCTCCTCGCGCCACACCGAGCCGCTCGCCATCCCCGCCTTCTCTGCCTCTCCCATCTTTCCGCATGAGCCCACCTCCTCCCTTCATGCGCCGCATGCTTAGCGCCACCTTCCCTCCTTCTCGTGCCTGCCGCCCACTTCCCCATTCCCACCCGCAACCGCCGCCCGCCTCCGTGACCGATTTGTGCCACCGCACCCCTCCGCCCCTATAAAGCCCTCCCGCCCGCCTCCTCACCCCACCTCCCTCCGCCTCGCCGCCTCCCGAGTCCTCGCCCACCGTATTCCTCCTCCGCGAAGCCGCCGCCTCCGGTGAGGAATCGCCACCGCCTAGACCACTCCCGAGCCATCATCACCTACCTCGGCCTCCCGCCTGCGCGAAGCCCCTTCGCCACTCCCCTGTGCTCGAGCGCCACCGGACTGCCGTCGCATCGGGAGACCCGAGCCGCCGCCGCCCTTCCTCGTCGCCGACCGCCTCCGAGCCTCACCGAGCTCTACGCAAGCTAGAGATGAACTCCCCACGTGCCCCTCTTCCTCCTCTGACCCTTGCCGTCGGCAACCAACCACCGTAGCGGCGGTGAGCTCCCGATCCCGAGTACCACCGCCAAGATCGCTGCCCGTGCTCGCGTGGCGCCCACGTGACTCACGCCGCCGCCACCCCGCACCTTCCCACCACTATCAGCGCCACGCAAGCACACCCCGCCACTCATGCCACTTTAGCACTCCCTTCGGTCCATGGACCCGGCCCACGCACTGAGCCCACCGGTCGCTGACCGTCCGAATATTCCCGAGGGCTGACGTCAGCTGGTGTCATAAATCCGGATTTTTCCATAGAAAATTAATTCAGCCGGAAAAGAAAATCCCTGCTGATGTCAAAATTTCTATTTTCCTTTAGAAAAATAATTTCAAAAAATCCAGTTTATTCATTTCCTCTGATTTTAAACTTCCGAAGCCCGTTGTCCTTCGTCCTAACTCCGATTGAGCCTATTCAAATTTCTAAATTCATCAAAAATTCCCTTCTATCTATTTCTGGCCTAAATTTAAATATTTGAAGTTAATTTGAATTTATTTGAATTTGGTGGGTTATTTTCACGTGTAGACTTCAACGATTTAGAAGAATTCTTCGACGACGATTCACACCGGACTGCGGAGTAAGGCAAGTCACACTCCTTGATCATGTTGATCCTAGATTTGAAAATAAAATTATGTTGTTTTAAATTATTATGCATACATATTTTTATTCAACATATTTCAATTTAGTTTTAAATTTAGTTAATACATGTTTGTTATTACCTCCATTGACATTGAAAATCCTTATACCTTGTCACTCTAGAATCAAACTCTAGTTAGTACACTAGTATTTGCTAGAGAATTTTATATCAACTGCTTAGACCTGCTTAGATATAATCTTCGTTTTGGGATACCTTTTCACATAAAATGATAAGTTTTTTGAATATATTCTTGACTTCGGTGAGTCAAGAAGGTTTATGAAATATTTTGAAACAAATTATAAAATCTGGTGTAGACTTAGGCTAATGGTTAGATGGTGGGTGCAGGCATACCCTGTTGTTCGGAGACACATGGTTGATTGTCAGGCACAGGGGGTATATGGTTGGTCCTAAGTCAATTAAGGACCGGTTTGTGAGCTACTATTGTAAAGCCCTATTGTACTACCACAAGGCTGGTATGGGACAGCCCGGTGAATAATTTTTGGAGTCCCAACCTGGGTTAAGTTGTAGGTTGAAGTGAGCGTGGTTAGTGCCATGTGAAGTCTCACTCGGCTCAAGAGGGGGTCCCGGTCTGGTGGATTCCTTACTGTGGTGAATCCTTAGAGTTGGCTTAACCAGATTGAAGGTTTTGCATTGTAGAGGCCTTGTCATGATCTCCTTGCCGCACACCTAAGGAAGTGTGTAACTCGCGTGGCAAAAAGGGATGATCATGTCTTGTGGATAAAGCTGTACAGCCTCTGCAGAGTGTATAATCTATCCTGGATAGCCGTGCCCACGGTCATGGGCATGCTGAGTAAAAGGTTTTCATGGATTAGACTTTGTTTTTCAAAATGGTTTTGAAAACCTTGTGGATAGATGGAATCCACGAGAGATTGAAAACCTTGTAGATGGATGGAATCCATGAGAGATTGAACCCTAATGGATGGATGGAATCCATCAGAGTTGCGCAGTGAAAGCGTATGGATGGATGGAATCTATACGTGATCTTTGGAAAAGATGGTCCAGGTGGAATGCCCGTGGATAGGTTGGTGTTTGGTCGGAGCCTGCACTGACGGTATTATTTTCAATTATAAGTATTGTTTTTGCTTGCGGTATTAAATTCAGCAATTTCAATCTACTTACTATTTTTCTTAAAATGTTGTTTTATGCAAAATAACCCTATAAGCCTTCCTTTGTGGCCCTTATCATTATGTTGCATTTCTCCGTGTGATTTGCGGAGTACAAGTTTGTACTCACCTTGCTATCTCCACACAGAGGAAGATGACGTCGACTACGGTGAAGACTTGGACGAGTAGGCCGCGTCTTACTATCGTTTGCCTGTGGGCAGGCTTGGGCTCCGCTTCTTAGCAGTTTGCTTCCGCAATTATCTGCCTTTATTATTGTTGCCAATGAGCATTGATGTAAGACTTGGCCATAAGGCCATACTCTTTTATTTAATATAATTGGTCATTTGTGCTTGGTAACTATCTTTGTTCTGCTGCGTGCACTAGCTAATCCTGGACTAGTGCGATTTACATAGAGGAACCAGGAGTTATTGCTCCGGGTTCCGACACGAAGCAACATGGGAACGATATTGATGTGTACCTAACACTATTGCTGAAAGATCTTGTCACACTGTGGAATGAAGGGGTAAAGGTGTAGGGTGTGGACAAATAAGAGAACTTCACTCTATGCGCCATGTGTTTTTGTACCATCAATGATTTTTCTGCCATTGGTAACCTATTGGGGTTGAGTACAAAAGGAGCCAAATCCTGTCTGCACTGCTTAAACGATATCGAGAGTGTGTGGTTGAACAAATTGCGCAAAATTATGTACATGTGTCACCGTATGTTCCTTTCCAAGTATCAACCATATCACAAGATGAAGAAACAATTCGACGGAAAAAAGAGGATAACTTAGCTCCAAGGCCTTTTAGAGGGAAAGAGGTCTACGATATGGTTAAGGATATCGATGTTGTACTTGAAAAGGGACGTAAATTGAGGAACAATCAGAAGAACATCTAGAAAAAGAGGTCAATTTTTGGGACTTACCTTATGGGCGCACTTAGAAGTTCACCACTATATCGATGTCATGCATGTAGAGAAGAATGTATGTGATAGCTTGACTAGTCTCTTAGTGAACATTCATGACAAAGTAAAGGATGTTGTCAATGTACAGTGTGACTTGGTTGATATGAACATAAGGACCAAGTTAACACCAAAAGAGACTGATAAAGATTAAACATACCTTCCCCTAGTTTACTACACTCTATCCAAAGCTGAGAGAAATGAACTGTGCCCGAGCTTGCATGGCATGAAAGTTTCGTCTGATTCCTCCACTAGCATGACAAAACTTGTTTCTATAGAAGATTTAAAATTAATTGTTAAGAAGCCTCATGATTTTCATATGCTAATGACACAAATACTTCCTGTTAGAATTAGAAGTATTTTATCGAACAAGTTCTGAGTATCAATCATGAGGTTGTGTTATTTCTTTAACTCAATTGCTTAGAAGGTCATTGATCCCGAAGGACTAGATGTTCTATAGGCCGAGGTGGTGATGTCTCTATGTCATCTTGAGATGTATTTCCCATCATCATTTTTTGACATCATGGTCTATCTCATTGTTCACCTTGTGAAAGAGATAAATGTATGCAGCCCTATGTTCCTATGTCATATGTACCCATTCAAGAGGTGCATGGAATTCTCAAGTCCTATGTACGAATTTGATCTCGGTCGGGGCAACATCATCGAAGGTTATGCAATCGAAGAGGTCATTGAGTTTTGCGTCGACTACATGGCTCAGGTAGAACTGATAGGTGTGCCTCTATCTTGTCATGAGGGAGGGTTGGAGCGTATCGGGACCATCAGAAGGAAAGCAATCGCTCCCAATCTGGAGACGTACGCACAAGCCCATTTTACGGTCTTGCAACACATGACCGAAGTGTCCCTATACATCGATGATCACAAAGACATGATTCACCAATATAACCTAGGCCGGTTAGAGGATTGGATCATGAGAGAGCACAACTGTCAGTTCAACGAATGGTTAAAGGTGCGATTCACTGGGTGGTCATCAAGTGATGATATGTTGTGATGGTTGGCAAAAGGGCCAAAATTTATAATTGTGATATGGCAGAGATACAACATAAATGGGTAAACATTTTCTACTATAGCTCAAGATAGGAAGAGCACAGTCCAGAACAACGGTGTCTGCATAGATGCAATTTAGGAGTAGTTCAATACCACTAGGCCAAACATAGTGAAACGTTGGTTATGCTCCTACTATGGGTTCGTAGAGGAGATTTGAGAGCTTGACTATGTACTTTTAAGGATCCCCCTATTTCGGTGTCATTGGGTCCAACTTCCATAGGGTGTGAAGGTCGACAAGTATAGTGCCACTACTGTAGACATCAAACATGTCGGATACAAAGATGAACCATTCATACTCTCTAAGCAAGTTGTTCAAGTGTTTTATGTAACGGACTCGACAAATAAGAACCACCACATAGTTCTTTATGAAAAAAGAATGATAGTTAGCATTGATAATGTCATGGATGAGGAAGAGTATAATCAATTTGATGAGTTGCCTCCATTTGGAGATAGCATCAAGCCCGAGGAAGAACCTAGTGAGGAAGCTAACTATATGCGTATTGATCATTGTGAAGGGCTATTTCTTTAAAGAAAATAGCCGAGTAGAATTTTGAGTTGTAAATCACATTGAGTTGTAATTAAATCACTTTGAGTTGTAATTTACATTGAGTTGTAATTCACTTTGAATTGTAATTCAGTTTGAGTTGTAAATCACTAGCACATCTCATAGATGGTTTTTTGTATTAGCAATCTATGATATGTACATATATCACATACGGTTTTTTGTGTTTGCCTTCTGTGATACGTACACATCATAGATGATTTTTTCTACTAGCCATTTGTGATACGTGTATATCATAGACGGTCATTTTTAAAAACCGTCTATGTTGTGACTTATCACATACGGTAATTGTTAAGAACCGTCTATGATAATATTCTCCTATATATACCGGGGTGAAAACCTAACTCACTACTGCGTTCAACACTTAGGTTTTCCAACACATTCATTGGTATACTACGTTGATTACGTTCATTGGTATTTGACATGTATATTTTTCAGAAAAGTGTACATGTTTCTTGACATTGTGTTTAGAATTGAGTCTATTCATTCTCGTTAATTAAGGTACTTGAAATATTTTCTTCTTTTAAGAAAAGTATACATGTTTCTTGACATTGTGTTTGGAATTGAACCTATTTATTCTTGTTAATTAAGGTGCTTGAAATATTTTCTTCTTTTCAGAAAAGTATACATGTTTCTTGACATTGTGTTTAGAATTGAACCTATACATTCTCATTAATTAAGGTACTTGAAATATTTTCTTCTTTTCAGAAAAGTATACATGTTTCTTGACATTGTGTTTAGAATTGAACCTATTCATTCTCGTTAATTAAGGTACTTGAAACATTTTCTTCTTTTAAGAAAAGCATACATGTTTCTTGACATTGTGTTTAGAATTAACTGAACCTTTTCATTCTCGTTAATTAAGGTACTTGAAATATTTTCTTCGTTTTAGAAAAGTATACATGTTTCTTGACATTGTGTTTAGAATTGAACCTATTCATTCTCGTTAATTAAGGTACTTGAAATATTTTCTTCTTTTAAGAAAAGTATACATGTTTCCATAGATAGTAAGTGAGATGATGTCTGCATAGTCTTCGTCGTCGTCATCAACGTGTTGAACGGTCTAGTGCTTCGATGAAAGGGGCACCTAAGCAAGATGGCAGGAAAATATCAAAAAGGCCTGAGAGCTGAATGACCATCATGGAGGTCACTCCCGTTAGTGTCCCTTTGCATCACAAGAAAGCAACGGCAGCATTTTGGACCACCTACGTTGCATGGGAACGGGTCCCCATCACCACACCAAACTGAAAGTCTATGACAAGAGAAGAGAAAGCACAACTGTGGGATGAAATTTCAAGGTCGTTTGAGATTCCAGTAGAAGATTAGGAACTCATGCGACAACAGATGTTCCTTGTGATGGGAAAAGCGTGGAAGACCTTCAAGAGCATGATTGTCATGGAGTATTGAACAAGGATCGGACGCCTTTCACAAAGTATCCTTTCGTGTCGCCAGATACATGGGATGCTTTTGTGCAGATGAAGACGATGGCCAAATTTCAGGAGCAAAGTACAATGCATAAGGCTATCTAGGCACAAAACACTCATCCCCACGAACTCGACAGACGGGTACATGGGTAAAATCCTACAATGGAGAAGGGACGAAGAGGAAACAATCCAGTTGGAGGCCTACTCACCATTTGCCGAGAAACTAGTTAAGAGTGAGGTTATCAACCACGTCTTCGAGCATCATCTCTTTCATAAACCCGATAGACAAGGAAGTGTCTAGACGTCTGGTAAGATATGTCGAACTACCTAGTTGTTAATAAGTCTATAACTTCATATGGTCTAAAATAACATGATGGCTTCTTGTAGCAAACATTGACTATTAAATCTTTCCAAGGCTCCTTCGAAGTAGTCAAGGAGAGGGATATACTATCCACGGCCCTGGAAAACAAGGAGCACCCGAGTCACATATGAGATGTTGGGGTTTACGTACCATGGAGGTAGCGATTCCCACACGTCTCCAAGGCGTATAGGAGGAGAAAGAGATCCAAGGGTGAGCACGATGAACGGTTGAAAGAGGAGATTTGTGCAAAATTTCGAGGAGAGATAGCATCATTAAGGAAAAAATTGAATCAAGTCCTCAACTAGACGCAAGTCGCCTCATTATTTTCTTGAGCTAATTCCCTCAATGTCGGAGTAGCTACACATCCACACCAATTACCTATCGATGATATACAGGTAATGTACATATCTAGAATGCTACATAGATAGACATGTTGGACACTTGAGCTAATCATGTATCTTTATGTAGGAGCTCATGTCGTGCAACCTTAGAGTTGGGCTTTTTGGCTCTATTTCCATTGAGGTTGGGTGGGGGATGGCGTATCCATGCCCACCAGGGACACTGGTGCATGGTGCCCAGCTAGGGATCGGTTTCAAGAAGGACCAGGTGGACATGGTACATGACGTTTTTAGGGCTGTCCCACTGTAGAAGCCCCCAAACTACAAGATCATGACACTAGGGGATGTCATGCTCACATTCGTCCAACGGCCTAAGAAAGACATCGCCCTGGACCTTTCCGTATCGACATCTTCCTAGCATGAATAGTTGACCTCTCCACATGACCATCTATAGCATGCGACCTATTCCACCCTCCCTTTTATGTCACCACGTGCACTTAATCCGTGTTGGTAGGCCGCCATATCAGCTTCCATGAAGATCACACTGAGCATAGATCAATAGTGTGCCCATTCGTCTCCTGTGAAGAACAAATACCAGTGTGTCAGCGAGACCAAATCGAAGAAAATCAAGGCGCCTTAAGAGCGTTGGACATTCTCACTAGGAAGGCTGTTGGTCCCGTATACGCTCATAGCCAGCCTTGGAATGGGTGCTGCTTCTTTGCATGCATGGTTCGTAGGAAAGACCAACCAGATGAGGACACAACACCCTATGGGTTGCACTGTCAAGTACACAGCAGGGCATTTTCTCCATGAGCCCAGCCACTTCATCGTGGGCTTTGACGACTTGTTCGACCTCTTCAACCTCGATGCCCGAGACTGACTAAAATTTGTAATGACAAACAATTTTTCTTATTGTATCTGTAAACATATTGTAAAAACATTATGACGCTTCATCTATAATCAATCTGTAAATTTGTTTATCTATGATATATCTTTGCATTTGTGTATTTGCTTGTATCTGTCATTTGCATATTATTTTCAAAGGGCATGACTAGCATTTCCTTAAGCTAGCCAAAAACAGAAAATTTTCTACATATAGAGCGAACAATCACATACGGTTTTGTGGTATAAACCATATGTTAATGTCTACAATCACAGACGATTCTATGAACCAACCGTCTATGATATGTAGCCTGTCACATATGGATGGTAAACAAAACCATCTATAATGTTTGACATATTACAGACAGTTTCATGGTTGAAGTCGTCTGTGATAGTTCGTCTTCACAGACGATTCTTTATATGAACCGTTTGTGGTGTGAGTTGTCACAGATAGCTCAAACACCATCTATGATAATTGCCTATTATCATAGATGCAATAAATTAGATGGTTTAGAAACCGTTTGTGATGTGGGTTTAAAACCATCTGTGATAACCCTCTGTTTGGTAGTGTTGATATTAGGTACATTTCTTTCGATACCATGTAGAGAAAGGTGATGTTGTGCTTCACTTTGTAGAGTCAGAGCAGCAGGTTGCAGATATTTTCAGTAAGACACTTGATTCTTATTGTTTTACTTTTTTACGGGGAGAGTTAGGGATTATTAGTCCTTTTGGCCTATTTTAAAAGTGAGTTTGACTCTTTGTATCTACTGTATCATATTGTATATTTAATTCCAGCAACTTGTATTGTAACATAACTACATGGAGCTTTTACTATTATTCTTAGGTGACTTGATATCTTGTTTTACATCTTGTCATGTCTTGTGCCAGTTTGCTAGATTTATCATATCTTTCTATGTGTAGCTTAGCTTTTGTCATACTAGCTCTATTGAATGTGAGAAACTTGAACTAAATCATGTCTTGTTAGATCTTGCGACTAGTTTTATTCTAGTGACCCTCTTAAAAGTCATGCCATGTCAAATAGGCTAAGTTGAGTCTTGAACCTAAATTAAGTTTAGATTAAGCCATGGTAGTTCTTTATTAAAGCATAAGTTTACTTTTCCTAGGCTTTGTGGCTTGGGTTGGGTATAGCTTATAGTCTAAGGAGTAGCTTATTATTTTTGAACTAAAAATGAGAAATGAAAATGATCTCTTTTGTGCGAACTACTGATCTCACTAATTCTTTCTCATGAGAAGGTTTGCCATTGAACTAGGCATAAACTCAGAGGAGTTTTGGATGACCTAGACCAATCTCTTAAGCTTCTTGCTTGGGATGGTCATATAGTGAGGCTAGAGATCTAGCACATGGCTAAGAAAAGCAAAAATATGAAAAATGGTTGAACCTTCGGAGGTAGTTGTAGATGGCTCCTAGTCTAGGACTTGATTTACTAAGATAAGACCAAAATATGTTTCAAAATTTGCATAATGTGCTAATTTGCTCAATTCCAAGTGCTTGAACAAAATGATTCAACATTGAACGTGTAATACTCTAAATAGACTCAATTGTAGCTTCTCGGTTCCATTTAGTTTATTGACATAGCTTAGCTCATTTTGGAAACCTTTCGCTAAACTTTGATCTTGAGCAATTTGACATGCTAAAAATCCATTTAATTTCAGATTATTGCTTATTTGGTTTTATCTTTGGTATATATGGTTTGCCATGATCTAAAATAGCTACTTCACATAATATGATTTGGTGTAATACTTGTGTAGCCACTTTAGATAATTTCTATGGCTCCTTATGCTAAAATAAATAAATTACAGCAACTTCATGTCATTTATGCTCTATCTTCTTCCATGTATATTGATGACATTATTGTCAGAGGTAGAGAAAGATGGTAAAAATACATATCTAGAACATGATTTAGAGTTTTTGTGTCCAAAATCTTGGTAAGCTAGAGCTTTAATATTTTTCTGTAATTCTCTTAATCTTTTGTTCTCTTCTCACCATGACCAAGGTCAAATAAAATAATTGATTTTTCATATGGAGCTAGAGTAAGATTTCTCAATTCATGCGGTGGATTTGAAACTTTTTTATGGAAAACTTGTCATTTTCAGTAGCTCTAATCTATTTGTGCTTTATGTGGTCATTTTCAATCTTTACATTTCTCTTGTAACCATTTTGAGCTCTATTTGCAAAATTTTCTCTCTAATTTCTACAACCACCTTCTAGTTGTGTTTTTGATAAATTGCCGATGGGTTCATCAAGAGGAGATTGAAGAACTGTGTGAGAAAGTCCAGAATTATATTGTGATGAACTAATGCATTTGAGAAGAGTGGAAATTTGAATTTGCAAATTATCAAATTTTTCGGACGATCGACAGTCAAACCGGTCTCACTGGCCAAAGGGAAGCGGTCAAACCAGACCTCCTCAGTGGTCAGACCACCAGCCAAAATCGTTCTGGTTGGCCCTCGTCAGTGGTTTGACCAGTATGAGCATGCAGTTAGACCGGCTAGCAGTTGTAGCTCTCGCCTAAGTTTTGTAATTTGGGGGTTTTAGTCATAGGACGAGTTTGTTTGACCTAGGTCAGTGTATATATGTTACATGAGACATGTTACAGCTAACATAGGTCAAATTGTGAAGAATTTATGCCCAAAAACGATATCTTTGTCTTTGGATGTGCAGGGTCACTCGGAGTCAACTATGGTCAATGGAGAGAATTGGGGCTGCACTCATGGAGGAGCTGAGGCCCGGAATGATCAAAGATACCGTGTGAGATGGCTGAGCTCAAGCATGCCATGAGAAAGGTGGGAAATATTGAAGGGAAATTCAAGTGACGGGTTGCACTATGTGGCTTGGTCGGTCCAAATGAGGTGTGGTCTAGTGGAACCAGTTAGAGAGACTTGCCAGCAGCAAGCAAGTGATGCACCTACACGTGGCAAGCATGACGATTGCCTGTAATAGAAGATGAGGACCAGGTCAAGAAATGGTATATTGGTAAGTTAACCAAAATACCGGAAACTACTTTGGATCAAAATCGCGGCGCTTGAGCAGCTCTTTGGAGAGCAGTTTAAGTCAAGGATAAGTTGACAGGATCAAGTTAGATCAAGGCTAAGGACTTAGGGGATTCACGCTTATGTGCTTTGAAAGGCGTACATAAGTGTAGAGTCTGAGTAAAACCCATGTTGTGTGGGGTTAACAGGTTTTCTCCATATGTACTAAGTGGATAGTATCTACTAGGGTTAGATAGGTGATGGTTGCTCTATCTATTTAACATGTTGGGATGAAGACTTGGTAGTTAACCATCCTCTCTTGCTCATGGAAGCCTTATGTTCTAGGGTTAGGATTTGAGAGAAGTTGCGTGCTATGGTGTGATCTCTTGCCCTCTAGGTAGAGTGGTTGTAAAACATTCATCCTCAAGTCGCAATACGTTAATCTTTGTTTATCTCCTATGGATCCTTCTTGTGTTGATTGATTTACTATTGACTTCATTGGTTTTGCTCTTCTCTCTTTCTTGATCTTGTTATACCAAGGATGTATAAGTGGTGGATATTACTCTTAGAGATCAATCACCATCCATCTAGGCATCAGGTTGTAAGTTTATGAAGTTGCCTAGTTTTTTATTGTGTTTGGCCCTCCGAGTGATTTCTTGATCCAAGCGTTTTTTGTCTCGATTTCTTTAGTGTTTTCGTTTGATGTGACTTGTGGGAATATATTTAGAGTTATCTTGACCATCTTCTACCCACGAGCAAATCATATTCTCAGTTTTTTATTTTTGCTGGTTTTGTTGCAATCTTGTGATTCTTGGTTGGAATAGGTTCTTGAGACTTTAAATAAGGTGTGTGCAAAATTTTACATCATTTGAACTTATCTTTTTGAATTTGCCTTAAATTTTGGATCGTCTCTGGTTGAAATTAGTCCCTGTTCTAACCACCAAGGGACCGGTCAGACCGACTTAGAGCTAGTGGTCTAACCGTCAGAAGGTTAGACTGGACCAAGTAGTCAATTAGACCACATGAGTTCGTATGTCTCTGGAGTTTGATTTTTTGAGTAATTTAATTTGGGTTTTTAGCTGTTGATTGTAATCTCAGTAATTCTATAGCTATTTGAGTGGAGGATTAATAATACTTGAGAGAAAAAATTGATTGACATTATTTAACCATTCTGTTGCCTTTTGCATGCTCATTTGGCGCAACCGAACGCAATGAGATGCAACAAAGTGATCGAGGTGGTTTTACCACCGAGCGCGCGCGCGGTATGTACGGGTGGATTGATACATTTGGGTGTCATGCATGATTAAGTGGCTTTAATTAAGAGGCGCTTTGGGTGAGGTTGACCTGTGATGGACTCGCTAACAAACCAAGTCGGCGGGGCCATGCTTGCACTCACGCGTCCGTCCGTCCGTCCGTCCCCCCGTCCGTCCCCTCCGCGCACCATAAATCGTCTTGACTTGCCCGCCCAATCCATCGCTCGCGCCGTGCTACATATGGATATGGCTTTAGTTGCCACACCTTTTAGGACAGTTCAATTCGGTTTTTTCGGATGATTTGGGCTAAAATAACACCGTATGAATGGTAATTTTTTTAAAACAGTCAATTAAAGAAAAAAGAACAAATATTGTTATACCTCTATGAACAACATAAAGAAAAAACTATATTAAAAAACTAATGTATTTCAAATAACTTTTATCTTGTAAAACCTAAAATCTAGAAAATAAAAGCTATTTAGAACAGGGTTTTAATTCAACCACACGGCTACTCTTTTCTTAGACCCGTCACGCACGCTACTGGGTACCATGGCGCATATGCACGAGGTACGTGTGTGAATAGTGAAAATGGGTCCATCTCACGGAACAAATGTACCTAAGCTGTTACGTGCTCCTACTTGGGATCTGGATTCACTGTAGGCGGGTAACAACTGCATTAAGACGTGCGACACATGTGTCCTTTGCTTGGGCCCATTTGGTGTAGGGTTAAGAGGTGGGCAACGATTTAATCTGTCAAATATTCTTAGACAGAAGAGGATTAAATTAACCCAGTCAAAGCCTTCTGAAACGATTTAATCCGTCAAATATTATTAGATAGAAGAATATTAAATTAAGCCGATCAAAGCCTTTTCGCTCCTAATTCAGATTAAATTAACCAACAAATTAGTGAAATAATTTAACACAACATAACTGATTAACCTTTGTAAGTTCTTTTTTCTACCGCTAACCAAGTTAATCCACCAAATCTAGCCAAATAGTAATCTAGTAAAGAGATTGGTTCCCAAATATAAAATTTAAGTTAAGCTAATTTAGTTGGCCTAAGGTTGGCGAACCATGTTATGTTAACCAGCGAGCCAATGGCAGCCTTAAAATTGATGTGAGCAGGGTTTTGACCGTTGGTAAGCATCCGAAAAACCGGAACCGGCGTAGTTCGCCCCCATTAGTATTACTCCCTCTTTGTTCCATTCTGCTTATACAACTACGAGCCTATTCTTTTATGACTGTGGCATGTAGTTTTTGGCTGTGACTTGTGACTTTTAGCTGTTTGTGTGAGAGATTATAGATTAACTAAAATTCACGTGCGGCTTTTACCGATATAAATGAAGTTAATACAACATGTATTACAATTAACTAGTAGACCACATCTTAAAAAGATATCCCATTTAAAATCTAGTTACTGTAGAAAAATCAAAAGCTAAAGCTAAAAGCCGTAAAAGAACAGACCATACGTTCCGATCACTAAAATTTGAACATCTAAAATTTTACGATTGAATTAAAACGGACAGGTGTGAGGCGCAATTAGCCGGCCAGTTTCTGAAAACAACAACCGCAACCGGCCAGGTTACGGTTTCCGGATAAAAGCCGGCTCGGTTGCGGTTTCGGAGACGGTGAACGTCACAGCATGCTTATGTGGCCGTGGGAAAAGGAAGGCCCACGAACACCTTTCTATTCGAGTCAAGTTTATTTATGATCTGGACCGTTGAAATCCTTTTGATCCGGAGGTCGAAAATCCGTGCACTCGCCCGTGTGGCAGCGACAGCCCGACGGCAGGGGATTAGTCCCTGTGCGACGTAAAGCATACATAAAGATGCATCCAGCGCAAAATATCTCGTGTGGATCTTACTTACGGTTGTTTGGATGCGCGCGTGGCCTACTTAATTTGCATGTGAGGCCTTGTACTGTGCATGCGTTGCCCGATCGGTGGAAATAATTGCGTGTACTTTAAATCGTAAATAACCAAGCTATTTTCCCTCGTTATGTTGGACGCGTCAGGTCCTTACGGATCGAATAGGCACGTTCATACCGAAGCCACGCTGCCGATAGCCTATAGCTAGGCACGTGCGATTTGTTGGAGATATATAGGTGATGATATTTCACTGTTCATATCATTTTGTTTATAGCGAAGTACAAGCTAAAATTCTCCATCAGGGATGGATTTTTGTGGGCTGATGGTGTATAGTTTATGGCTTAAATATTTAAATTTTATCTGTTTGTAAGAGGTAGTACGTACAGGAAAATAGTCGCATGTAATTTTAACAGGTACAACTGAATTCAATACACTTTTACTATAATTCTTCTATTGATCCCGTCTTAAAAATGTACCGTTTAAAAACTAGTTACTGTAGATAGTACGGAAAGCCGGTTCGAAGGGTATCTTCAAAGAGTTATCTAAGGGCTCTTTCTTTCTTGCTGTAGCTTAAGGCTTTTGAATTCTGTCACGTGTGGTTTTGACTTGTATAGCTGAAGTCGGTATAATGTCTAATACAATCGATTTGTAGATCTCATCTTAAAAGATATTTCGTTTGAAAGCTAGTTGTTGTAGCATAAGCTATAAGCCACAAGCCGAAAAGAATAGGGCTTAAAACTGACAGAAAACTGGCATATAATAAACTGAGAAAGCTGGCATATAATAAATCAAATGGAAAATGGGAACATGACAAAGTTTACTAAACATGTCATGTACAAATAAGACACTGCAATAATTTAATACATACACTGATGGTTATATGCACTGATGGTTATATCCACAAGACAAAGTTTCCTTTTCTTGCTAGTTATATGCACTGATGGTCATGTACAAATAAGACCCTGCAATAATTTAATACATCCTAAGAAATACAAAAAATTCAGTATTCTTATTTTCATTGCGTTTTTCTTTTTCTTTTCGAAACCATATATTCCCCTTTCTTTTCGAAACCATATATTCCCCTTTCTTTTCGAAACCATATATTCCCCACTTTTTTAGAAAGAATGAACTGGGGCATGCAGATTTCACAGGACTCTACGCCGGTCTCAGTTACCTGCATGCCCATGCATGATTGCACCGACTTCATTAGCTAGTTGAATCTTAAAGACTGGTTGACATTAAAACGGTACTCATCAAGTGCTGTGGTACCCTAGCCAGAAAAAAGATACGTGGCAATGATGTGAAATGACCCAAAAAGCTTGTGGGGGGAAAAAACTTAATTAAGGGCCACACTGTTTGGTGGCCTATCAGGCTCCAGTGCCCATTATTTGGAGCACCATATGACCATAGATGAACGCTATCTAGCCTTCTAAATTTGGAGATTGGAAAATCTCTTGCGGCTATAAGAAAATAAATGCAAGAGTTAATTTGAAGAAAAAAGGTAACATTTGTTGATCATGTAATTTTTGATACAGTGTTTTAAAACTTTTTAGTGCATCCTTATATCTTAGGGACATAATGTTCACGGATGGTCCAGAGCTACCAGTACGCACAGTACGAGTGCGATTTTTTTGTAAATAATTTAATTTTTAATTGAAATTATAGAAATATATCCGTGAAAAAAAATTTACAGGGATGACCTCCAGTTGTCCAACCATTAGGCAACTGAAACCTGTCGGCTAATGGCCGCGCGACATGGAGGCTATCCGTGGCCCATTGGGCGACATAATTACAGTCGCCGAGCAGTCCGACGACTGGGACCTATCGTCCAACCATCGGGCGACTGCAGTTCTGTCGCTCGACTGTTGGACGACTGGAACTCACCTATTTTTGCACAACTGGGCCCTCGACCACTGTATAGGGTAAATAACAATTGTTGTAGGCAGGTAACATTTATCAAATTTTGTGTATGAGTTGTATTTTTCGGAAAAAAAAGAGAGACAATGTCGGTTGATTTATTTGTAATTTTCGTAGATTATGAATGGTAGAAAATCGTTAGATTGGCAATAATAGTTTGCGATCATCGAATGTTGTTGTAGCGTAAGAAAATTTGTGAAATTTTATTTGAGAACGATTGGGATAGCAACGATTAATAAGTACGAAGGTAAGTGATATTGTTACGCAACAGGGAATTCATACATGGAAGAGAACTTATTTTTTTATGTTGTTGGATGCCTTGCTAAGCGGGAAGAATTGAATCTAAAAAGACGAGGACAAGTGCTTTTGTGAATTAAAATAGACTTCATAATAAAGCTGGACGTAATACGGCGCATAGGGTTTGGTTACATGCATAAGAAAGAGCATCATGCATGATGTAATAAACCGAAGTACTCCTACGATACATATGTGCCTTTTTAGAATAGAAATAAATTCGACCTTCGGGGGACTAGTGTAGAACGCCCCAGACTACTGCGTGGACTGGGGCCATTTTCCCTTCCTTGTGAGCTCGGCGTTGAACTTCTTAGCGGCCTCTTTGGCCTTGACTGTCATTTCCCTCTCTTTCTCGCGCTCCTTTTCGCGAGTCTCGTGCTCCCTGCGCGTGCACGTCTCGAGATGAGTTTTTGTCTCCTGATGTATACACTCGGTTTGCTTGTCGTTACGGCGCTCCTCCTCCCGGATCTCACCGGCCCTTTTAACATTGTACTCCTTAAAGTCGAGAGCCCACTGGTCATGTGGGTAGATCTCTAGATCAATCTACTTGCGGTAGCCATATAGCAGTTTCGGAGACTACGGGTAGACGGGAGAGGTTGTTAGTGCATACTTTAGAAGAGAAATAGTAGGGGGGAACACACTGTAACTGGTCTTTCCTGGACACCGATAGCTACTCGTGTCTCGATGGCGGTCGAGATAGTCACAGGAGTAGTTTGTGCAACCCCAATAATGCATGCCCAGGCTGAGCCGCTGCTTAGACTTGAAAAACTTGCATGGGTCCCTGCACCAACAAATGGACGGCGTCTCTCCCTTGGGCGGGTGTTGCGGCGAACACTCGATTGAAACATTCAGGATGATGTTGCTGCTACGAGGACATCATTGCGAGGAGCTGACCTCCTGGCACGCTCCGTTTGTTTAGCCCAGGCCGCCGCGGCCCTTGCTTGTTCGTCGTGGGCCGTAGCAAACACTACTAGTTGGCGGGTATCCTCCCATTGCTTTATCATCTTATCCTATTGCTTTTTCTGCCTCTTGTTAATCCCGACGTGGTGAAGCAAACTCCGGTGTAGTGTTGTGTTTAGTTGTGTAGTGTTCTCTCCCAGATCTCTTTCACCTCCTTTTATATGGCAAAGAGTTGGCATGGTGTGGTTATTTTCGTGTGAGTAATCTGCGAGGCAGAGTGATGCCCTATCTTTCGGAAAAGTTCCTACCAAAAAGCTATCCCATCTAGGCTTCTCATTGTGCAAAGTTATACCCTTTGGTCTCGTCACTGCGCAAAGCTGGCCCGTGTGGTCTTATCACTATGCAAAGCTGCCCTATCTAGTCTTTTCACTGCGCAAAAGCTAGCCTATCTGGTCGTGTCACTTCATAAAGTTGTACCCTTTGGTATTATCACTGCACAAAGTTGTCCCGCCTGATCTTGTCACTGCACAAACCTGGCATGTCTGGTCTTGTCACTATGCAAAGCTACCCCGTCTGGTCTTGCCACTACACAAAGCTGCACCCTTTGATCTTGTTAGTGCACAAAGCTGGCCGTCTAGTCCCATCACTATGCAAAGCAGTACCCTTTGGTCTAATCACTACGCAAACCTACCTCGTCTAGTCTTGCTACTGCGCAAAGCAGTACCCTTTGATCTTGTCACTGTGTAAAGATGGTCTGTTCGGTCTTGTCACTACACAAAGTTGCATCGTCTGGTCTTGTCACTGCGCAAAGCTGCCCCATCTGGTCTTCTCACCGCATAAAGCTACCCCGTCTAGTCTTGCCACTGCGTAAAGCTGCACCCTCCTCTCTTGTCACTACGCAAAGCTGCCCATCTAGGGCAAAGCTGCACAAAGGTAACACATGACCCGGTTTATCATAAAGCACGCTGTCTCCCCCCACGGGCTATAAAATGCATGCCCTACCCCCTTGATAGTAGGAATAACTATCTTCTCTATCCTAGAGTAACATACCATGGCAGACGCCGAGGGGCTAGTTGAACATGGGTCACCAAAGGTAGACCTTCCTCTGTAAGGAGGGAGGACTTCAGCCCTAATAACCACTTGATGCCAAACAAGCGTGGTCAACCGGTGTGGCCGAAATGCAGACACAGGGAGGTTGCGGAAGGCCATTTCGACGGTGGGCGATATTTCTTCTGATGCCTACACTCTAGGGTACAATTAGACAATCGTCTATTTTGTATTACTGCTAATAGAATTTCGATGTTAACCTTCCTTTTCAGCAAATGGCCAAGTGCGACTTCGTCCACTGGATCCATCCTCCTATGAATGGTATGTTGTGAGGTACGTGGATATGTTGTGGGAGCGAATCATTGACTTGGAGGAGCGGATTGAAAGTCTCAAAGAGGAGAACGATGATCTCCGTCAGCAGATGCAGTGCGAGAGGGGCAACGATGAGGTCGTCAACATAGGAAGTTTGTAGGATCTGTCATGCTGATGCGTGAACCCTAGCTACATATGTGCGTGTCACTACAATGACGGCTAGCCACATACGAGGCGCCCCCTCTTCAACACTCCATGTGGGTAGCGCGAGGCACATTCCACCAGTAGGCACACAAGAAGAAGGTTCTACTGTAGTACTCTCTCCTGTTGTCCGTGGTGTTGTTCAATGTCCTAAAGCGTGTAATCGAATGGTTTATGCATCGGTGCGATTGCCATTTATTGAGTGCACTATTCTAGTGGTGCATCGCGTGCATTGAATTAGATGCATCGACACGGATCAAACAAACAGATATCATAAAAAAGAGTACAACTAAGAACGTGACAGTATTGGAAACATCACATTCTAAGTAAAAAATGTAAGTATTATAGAAATAACAAAAGTACAGCCAGCACTAGACCCCCCAATAGCATCCCCAGCCCCGCCTTCGTCGCCACCCTGGCGCCCCTCACAAGCAAGAAAGTTATTAAGACCGTATTGCAGAAAGGAGAGCACAACGAATCGAACGGGAAGGGCATTAGACACGTACTCGGAACTGCGAGAGCCACCGCAATGATAACCCATGCATCTGACTCGGCGGGAAGACGTAGTATTCCTCCACGACCCTCGATGGAAGGACTCCCTAGAACTTGGCCAGCAGTTTCACGTGCTAGCCAGCCTGGGCCTCCGGGAAGAAGGTAGCAGCTCCCACGATAGGAAGGTCGACTAGCAGCGAGACGTCCTGCAGAGTAGGGGCCATCTCCCTGAATGGGAAGTGGAAAGTGTGCGTCTCCAGCCGCTACCACAGTCCACCAAAGCTATCAGTAGGGAGCGGTCGAACGAGAAGCGTCGCGACCGCTCCGCGCTGTCTTCCTCGCCCGCAGCTGGTGCCAGACTGTCATCGTCTGTGGCCTACACCATTAGGGTGAGAGGTAGTAGTCTAGCATTGCCCAGCCTGTAGACCACCCCCAAGTTAGTCGTCTCCTCCGCGCTCCCAAGAGGCAGGATGCGGCGCGACATGCGATGCAGCCAGTTGACGTGCTCATCTAGGAGGCCATAAGGCCAGTCCAATCTGCGAACTTCACGAGCCATACCTGCAAAATGACTTCAAGTTAGCATTTACACGGAACAAAAAACATCGAATGTAAAGCAATAGTAAATATAACTTGTTAATAAACGGCAAAACAATACTACGCTACCATCACAGTACTTCAAACAATACTTAGAAGGGGAAAATACCACAACAGTTGTACAAATAGTACATGCAACGAATGATACAGTTACTACGACACTACGTACATCAAATGTGCCAACTAACAAAGTACAAATTACAAGGTATAATGTTTTGTAGTCTTAGCGGCCTTGTAGATGGCTTGTCCTTCACAGCAGTGTACGTGCCGGGTTCTTGTCCTGCAGCACGTGAAGCATACGAGGAATGTTGTCGTACGTCGCCTCGAAAGACCTGAACCATTTTTCAAAAGCCTTCTGGTTCGCACACCACGCATTCGTGTAGCTAATCTTATACTTGAATTTCTTCTCAATAGCCACAATGATGTGCATGGCCTCGATGTCCTTCTTCTCTACTATCTCTCAGTACATCAAATTAGTTATAAAAGTGGACGTTAGTTTATGATGCCTCAGGAAAACACTACTGAGAATATAGGAGTGTGGCTCCACCTTTGAGACAATCTAGTGAGTCTCATACTTCGGTCTACGTACGTGCACCCTCCAAGGACAACCGGCTTACGCACTTCATGTTATACTGCTCCTAGTTAGATTTCATGACCCAAAAAGTCCATTGCATGGACAGGGCCCACAGCTTGATGGAATCCTACAATGATGCCTTGTCAGCAAATATTGAATGCAGTCAAACCTCTATGCCATGATACTCCCACGGTAATTCGTACTTGTCATGCGCAACAACACCCTCACCATCAAACCGGTGCCATTTCTATGAGATGAGAGCTTCGTCCTCATCGAACTATCTTCGGCGTTCTCTTGTACAGCTTACTCTTCAACCCAGGCCAACCGGTCATCGCTCTCTATTTGATGTACTATGTACTCTATATGCTCCCTTTTATCAGCATATCCTATAGGGTCATCATGCCATGACCCTTCTTCCTCTCATCCATGTACTGCATCGACTTGGTCACGAGCAACTTCCTCCGCAACCATTGTGACATCGGCCTCCAGGTCCTCCTATTGACCAACATGCTGGGCGCCTGAGCTGCTCGAACCACCCGGATGATAGCTGTTGGCACGGCCTTGTACAACTTCTATTGGGCATGGTTGCACAAGCAGCACGCACTCGTATCCATGGCATCGGCAGCCTTGCAAAAACCCCTTTCATGCAACTATGCGCATCCATGTTCTCAACTCCCATCTAATGTCCATGGGAGATCGGCTCCAAAGCCCTTGTATGACGACGTTGCACACCTTAGGGTCTAAGGAGAAGCTATGGGTGAGCCAGAGCATCACATCTGCGATTCGAGCATTCTCACCGTTTGGGTGTACCAGAGTGGCTTGCACAAAACTGCTCAAGTCAACCCCGTTCAGATCTTCACGAACGGTGCCCACATCGTAATGCACTTTTAATGTAGTGGGTATCGGCATTACCGATGTCTGCCTGCAAATATTTTCAATGTTCCAACTAGTCAATTCGCATCGCAGATTATAGAAGAATTGTTGTACTGTAATTTACATTCCTATGACTGTTCGCGTATCATGACTAACTACACTATCCTCATAGCGTAATCCATCCCAGTTCACACTGACACCGCTCCCTTTTCTCCGACCCAATAAGCATCAACTCCCTATCGGCTTCCACGCGCACTGACACCACACTTCTCTCACTGCTCGAGTACTCTCTTACTGTAAATAATTCCTAATGGGTATCGACAATTTACATGACATACTGATTTAAATGCCAATGTACCAATTCTAACGGTGCGCGTGAATTTTCAATGTTCGAACGACATTACATTCATTCGTAATTAATCATAAATGTTACGTAATAATATTTACCACAAAGGAAACTATTTACTTCATACAAAAGTATTGACAAAATTTTGAACAACTATAATTTCTATAATGCTTATTTTGTATGTAATATTGACTACATTTTCTACAACTACAATTTTCTACGAATTCTAATTTCACACGGATACTAATTTTCTACAATTATAATTCTTTACATATGCTAATTTTCTACAACTATATTCACTAAATTTTTTACAACAATAAATTTCTACGGATGCCAATTTTCTATAACTACATTGGCTACATTTTCTACAACTATTTACTTGATACGACAATTGTGTATTCTATTCTACAGCTATAATTTTCTACGGATCCTAATTACACACTAAACAAAATATTTACTTCATACAAAAAATATTGACTACAATATACAAAATTTTTACCTCGAACAAGTAGCGAAACCTCTCCTTCTTTCTCTCTCTTTCCTCTTCTCTCCTCTCTTTTTCTTCCCTCTATTTTCTCTTCTTTCTTTCCCTTCTCCTTTCTCTCTTTGCGGCGCGGCGTCGGCGATAGAAATTGCGGGGGGCTCGGCTGGAGGCCAATTTATATGCGCATCTAGTCGCTGAATGGTTGGGATACTGGAACTTGCAGTCGTCCAATGGTTGATGACTGGTCCCAGTCGCCTGACCGCTCGGCGACTGTAATCATATCGCCCAATAGCCCACGGATAGCCTCCGTGTCACACGGCCATTGGGCGATAGGTTTCAGTTGCTCGATTGTTCGGTGACCAGAGGTCACTCCTGTAAAAAAATTTTGCGCGGGTATATTTCTATAATTTAGATTAAAAAATGGATTATTTACAAAAAAAATTTTGTACGTGAGAGATCATGTGGAGATGATCCCATCTTTATGATGAGTAATTGACCCTTGGTTGAAGGAAAATTGAGTTTGTTTTGGGTTTTTCGTGAAGTCTTATCTCGGCGGGTTGTAGTCATATCGACTTGTCCCCGCTCGCTCGACCATGTAGGATGCCATACGACCACGTTTGGTCGTGGTCGAATTCGCTCAGAGCGCACGACCACGTTGAGGTGTTCTCGGCAAACCGACGGTGGTCGGAAGGCGCTACGACCACGCTGTCGAGTATCGGGTTCCAACCGAGCAACGTCACGAATACTTTGGCGTGGTCGGAAGGGTTTACGACCACGCTGGCAATTGGGAGCGTTCGATCACGTTGTGGCGCCTGGGCTTCGACCACGTTGCGGAGCCCTCAAGATTTGACCGTGGTCGGCACTCGGCGCTAGGGTTTACGATCACGTTGTGGGATCGGAGCCTCGACCACGTTGGGCGGTCGGGCGCTTGACCACTTTGGCGTGGTCGGTGGGCATCACGACCACGTTGTGGAGCTCGAGGCCTCGACCACGCTGTGGGAAAGGAGCCACGACTACGTTGTGGCACTCGGTGGTGCGACCGCCAGTGCGCTCGGAGAGCTACGCCCACATTAGCGAGAATTGAACGTGGTCGAACCGCGTTCGACCACGTTATCGGTTGGATGACCGTGGTCGTGCGGGATCACTAAAATTGGTCGTGAGGTGCATTTCATGTCCGATTACGGTGAGATTTGGTCGGTTGGGTTCCTTGTGATGTTGTGGACCTTGTAGACTGGTTTGTTCTACATTTTGACAAGGTTTGGTAAAATCTAATTTCGTGGAAAGAGACTTGAGCTCGTGAGTCGTGCGAGTTGGATCGGTGCTATGTGATGGTTTTGTTGTCCGTGATGGTTGCAGTCTTGGGAGACATGTCTTGGTGAGGCTTAGAGAGGTCGGGACTAGACATAGGAGATGTTGAGGTCCGAACGACGTGGAAGCCGAAGAGGACGTGGTCTTGCCCGAGTGGTGTAACGAGAAACAGAAGGCATGAGGAGGAAGCTTGGAGGCTGGCAAGGGCATTTGGAAAAATGCCAAAGCACAAAAGGAAGCTGTGTCCTCTGGGAAAGCTCTTGAGTTGGTGGTGCTATTGGGCAAGCGGTGGAGCCGTTGCCACTGGGTAATGGGCAAAGCACTGGAGGCCTGCAAAGCACTTGGACTCTCTCGTACGGGTGGTCTGTTGAGACCAAGTTGGCGTGTGAGACTATAAATAGAGAGGTTAGGTCTCGGGAGCGAAGCGAGGTTGTCCCCAGTGCTCGAGTGTTCCTCTCATCTTGTGTGAGTTGTCTCGGGTAAGAGCATGGATGCTCGTGTACCTCCGATGGAGTGGTCAGAGAAACCTCCATGTGCAATAGAAAAGATTGGATTCATCTCTCTGTATCTTTCTCAGTTTTTGTTCTTGAGATGATTTGTTTGATCCATTTGCCTTCTCTTTGTTCTTCTTGTTATATGTGTTTTCTCGAGAAGTTGGCTTGTGCTTCACTTGCTCGGATCGGAAGTTGTTTTACTACTTGCTAAGATCATTCCCGAGAGCAAAAGCGAAATCGAGAGAAAACCAAGTTACGTGGTTCTGCACTGGAGCTCTGTTTGATTTTCGACTCTGGTCTTCTCCTCTTACATTGTGAAGACTTTGAGGTTCTTGGTATTTTACTTCGAGAGATCTTGTACGAGCTAAGTCTCAAGTTTCATTCTTTTGGATCTCGTGCAAAAGATCTTTAAATTCTTGCTCCTCGGTCGTGCGCCTGACAACAGAGTATTTCCTGTATACGTTCTGTTGTCGGATCGGCAGCCTATTTGACCACGGCTTAGACCACGCGATCTTTGGTCTTTTCGACCACGCGATTTCCGATGGCCAATCTTTTCTAGCTTTCGACCACACGAGTATCTCTCTGTTGTCGGTTGATTGACTACTGACATAAGTTTTCGGTTCGGTTTTCGACGCTATCCTCCGTTTTCGGTTTATCGACCACGGTCTTTGATGTGACGACTTCTATTGTTTATTCTCTGCACGACCGTGTTCAACCACGGTGTGTTTCTCTGTGTGTCTTGATCACGCAGAAGATCTTTCGACCATGGTCGGCCTTCTCGGTTTTCGACCGCCAAGTATTCTTCTCGATCTTCTTGGTTTCTGCGTAGATCACTCGATTTTCTCTCGCCTTTCGTTGAGAAATCAATCTTCCTCTTCACACTATTTAGCTATCGGAGAAAAGATTAGGTTTAATTGTGGGAGAATTTTTAAGGCACCATTCACCCCTCTGTTGCCATTTCGTCCTTCAATTGGTATCGAGCGGTTAGCTCTTCTTCATAGATCTTAACCGGTCTCAAAGAGCCATGGCAAGACAAGTATTCCACCAAGCCGCCTATTTTCGATGGCTGGATTACCCTTCCGAAGAGCCGAATGGAAACATATATCCGTGCTCGGGGTATGCTATTTGGCGGAAGGTGAAAATACAATTTGTTGTTCCTACCGATGAGAACATCAATGCCGGAATATGGGCGATGTTGAGGCAAATGCAAAGGCAAGGAACATCATCATACGAGGATTGAGCGAGCGAATTTGATCGCATCTCTCACCGTCGTCCGCTCACGACATCCGGGTGACCTCGATGCATACCATGAGGCACCTCCCGGATCAAGACGGTTCGACAGATCGGTTCAGCGAATACAAAGAAATTCGAGATGCTTGCCGGAGAGTCCCTTGACGAGTGCTTTTCACGCTTTCATAAGATTTTGAGCAATCTCCGAGCGGTCGGTCTCACATACTCCGACTCGGATAACGCTCGACAGATGCTTCTCAGACTCGATCTTGGGTTTGGGAGATGAAGGTGACTACCATCAAGGACACCACGGACCTCGACCTTGACTCTTGATGCGCTTTACTCGCGCCTCAAGACTCACGAGATTGACATAGTCTCGTCGGTCGAAGTCACAATCGATGGCTCTAGTCACGGATCCCACCGGCTTCTCGGTTCTTCTGCGATTCTCTTTGCGGGTTCTCCTAGTCGCTGCTCTGTGATGTAACCGATGATCGCTAGAGCAGCTAGAGGATGAACAATGGCCCTCCTAGCTCGGAAGTTCTCCCATGCTTACAAGAGAAGGAGGGACGGAAAAGAAGAGGACCGATGATTTGCTTTGAGTGTGGTGGCCCCAACCACATTCGGACAAACGCCCAAACCGGAGAAGGCAAAACCGACATTGGCGGTTTCGGCAAGAACGACTACATCGACAAGAACCGCAACAAGAAGCCTCCGGCTCGGGCACGCAAGGCAAAAAAGCACCGCGACTTTGGGAAGGCCAAAAGTCTGTTCCACCGCGTCCTCACCGCGTTCGGCGACCTCGACCTCGGCGAGGTGGAGGGATGGAGCGACGACGACGGACGGGTGATCAAGACCCCAAGAGCGGCGACGACTTCTCGGCATGTGCTTCATGGCCCTCGAGGGCTTAATCGAGCGGCAATGAGCAGACTCAAACTCGGACGAGGTATGCCCCACCTATGACCAGCTCAATCATGCTTTTCTTAAGCTAGGTGGATTTCATGCTAGAGCTAAGGCTAGGTGTCTTGAGTTAGAGAAGGAAGTAGCTAGATTGTCACGAGCTTACTTCACTTACATCCGCTCCCTCCGTGATTTAATGTGATACATGCATTGCCTTGCTTGGAGACATGGAGAAACTAAGGACCTCGCATGATAGTCTCGTCTCGGAACTTGACATTGTTAAGGTGGAGAACATTAGTCTTCTTCTTGAGCTTGAGATGAGTAGGGTAGTTCTGTTTCATCTTCTCTTGTTGAGACTATTTCTTGCACCTCATGTGAGGATAAGGACAATGCTTTTAGAGGTCTTTATACCATGTTGCTTGATCTGCACGAGACTTGTGAAAGTTGCAATAATTTAAAATGAACTTAAAAGGCGGATCACAAAATTGCTGAGTTACAAGCCTTTTACTTGAGCCTATTACTTCATGTGCAAATTGTCCCAAACTTATTCTTGAACTTGAATCATCTCCAAAGCAGTTTCAAGAATTTGTTGATGATAATAAGAAAATGGCTCGATGCTTCTAAGGATCTGTTAGCTCACCATGCAAAAGTTGTAATAAACTAAAATCTGATTTGATTGCCTTAGATGAAAAGTGTGTGAAGCTAACTAAGGACCTTCTAGAAAACCACATCCTTCCCAGTGCTTTCGTCTTTGAAATGTTGGAAAAGGATAAGGACATGGTAGAGGCGTTTAGGAAGAGTTACGAGAACCAAATGGCTAGGATTAGGGCTGCCCCTGTGTCTGCGAAGCCCTCAAGGTTGAGGTGGCCGTGCATAAGGAAAAATACGCACGTGTTATTCGCTCTTCTTCTGTTGGTTCTTCTTCCTCTCCTCCCGTTGTTCTTTCTTCTTCTACCGCTCCTCTTGCGCCTCTCTCTTCGGGAGTGTCGTGTATCTTATGAACACTCTCGAGAAATTTGTAGGAGGCAAGAAGAAGCTCAACCTTATTCTAGACCGCCTAAGATTTCCAGATTTAAAAGGGTCTAGGATATGATTTTCATGAGGATGTGAAGAAGCATCCACCGTCGTGCTCGGATCCGTAGCCACAGTGTGATCGAGGTCAAGCCCAAGAACAAGAAAGTTCAATTTAGATCGCGGGCTTTGTCCAAGGGATTTCGGCGACAAGGTGATTTCACTGCACCTCGCCTCTCGGAAGGCGGCCATCTCATGCTACTTCACCCCTCGAAGGCAAAGTATCATTGCACCTTCATCGGAAGGATGGACATCTGATTGACCAATGCTTCAAGCGCCGCCAAGATCGCCAAGAGACCGTCTTGAGTCTCTTAGGCGTATTCGTGGTCAGCCCGGACCTTGAGTGCACCTAAGACCAACACGAGGTCTAGGTTTGCTCTTGTTGGTAGCTTTGGGCGACCGGGACTTGGTTTTTCGAGTCTTCTTTTTAGTCCTCGTGCTTCCTCTCGGTCGTGACTTCCGCCGTCACGAGGGTAGATCTCGTTTCCCCATCGAGATGCCTACCCGCGGCGTGATCGACTGTTCTTGGTGCAAACTCGCTCGTCCGTGTATCGGACCCGACCAAAGAATGCTTCTGTCTGCTTCATAGACCTTCGCTTCTTTGAGCGACGGAGAGTGTAGGGTAGTTAGAGGTCGATCGTGTGTGACTACTTCTTACGCTCGACGTGTGACTCGAAGATTGGGTTCCAAAATCTATCTTGATTTATCCCAGTCCTGAGACTTTGCTCTCTTGTTGACTCAGGTTCGCCGGGCAGGGAAGGGAAATGTTTGGCTTGTAGACTCCGGTGTTCACGACACATGACCGGAGATTCCGTTAGTTTTCTTCCTTGCCGTGCTCGGTGATGAGACTATCACCTTTGGAGATGCTTCATCTGGGCGCCATCGCCAAAGGTACTGTATGCATTAATGATTCATTTATTTTGAAAGATGTTGCTTTAGTTAGCAAGCTGCGGTACAATTTGCTCTCGCCTCTCACTTCTGGATGACAATTTCGAGGTGAGCTTTAAGAAAACAATTGCAAAATTCTTGATTCTTGGTAGTCCGGTTTATGGATTTCTCATTTTGGGAGGATCTTTCGTGCTGATTTTTCTGAGTCTTTTGGTGATCCTCTCCGTTGTTTGCTTGCTTCTGAGTCCCGCGACCTTTCCTTCTGGCATAGGAGACTTGGTCATATTGGATTTGACCATTTGACCCGAGTTAGCGCCACGATCTCATTCGTGGTGCTCGAAACTCAAGATGGTCAAAGATCTTGTTTGCGCTCCATGCTTGCACGCGGCAAGATGGTTGCCGCTCACCCTCCGGTCACGGTGACTATGACCGATGCATCGGGACACCGCTCCACATGGACACAATCGGACCAATGAGTGCAATCTGCAGGAGGGAAGTGGTATGTTCTTGTCGTGGTCGATGACTTCGAGGTACTCTTGGGTGTTTTCTTAGCCTCGAAGGATGAGGCGTTTTCACATTTCCGAGGTCTTTTCGGTGGGCTTTCTCGTTGAGCTTCCGGTGCCTTACGAGCGATCCGCGATGACAATGGCACGGAGTTCAAGAATTCCTACTTTGAGAGTTTCTGTGGTGAGGCGGTGTAGAGCACCGTTCTCTTCTCCATACGTCCCTCGGCAGAATGGCGTTGTGAGAGAAAGAACCGTACCTTGGTCGAGATGGCGGGACGATGCTTGATGAGTACTCTACACCGCGGAAGTTTTGGGTGAGGCTATAGCCACCGCGCCATGTTTCCAATCGAGTTTTCTTGAGCACACTTGCACCGCACTTCTTATGAGTTGAGATACGGGCGAAAGCCTAGTGTTTCTCATTTTCGTGTGTTTGGTTGCAAGTGTTTTATTCAAGTCCGGAACCTAGATAAGTTCGAGTCACGTTCTTGTGATGGACTTTTCTGGGCTACTCGACTTCTTGGCGGGCCTATAGGGTGCAGGCTGAGTCTAGTAAAATGGTAGAAACACAGAGGTAACTTTCGATGAGGCGGTCAGGGACTAGGCCCGATATCTCGTGTTCACTAGAGCGGTCGAGAACATCTTTGTGGATGATGAGGATGATGGAGATGAGGGTTGTCTACTCGATCCGGTCCCTTCTCCACCCCTAGAGGTGCCTTCTTCCACCGCACCTCGAGGCGATCGGCCTACCTTCGCTTCTTCCGGAGCTAGTGGCTCTGTTCCTACCCGTCGGTAACGAGGTGAGGCCACTTCTTCATCTCATCCAGACCTCCAAGACATATCCAAAATCTCATCCTTCCGAGCGATGATTGGAGATCTATTTGAGCGAGTCACACGTTCCAAGTGCAGCGTGTCACATTTACATCTCCACTCGCCTTCGTAGCTTCCTTTGAGCCCAAGGACGTTTGTCATGCTTTATCGGCGAGTCTTGGGTCAACGCCATGCATGATGAGCTAGAGAGTTTCGAGAGAAACAAGGTGCGGACGCTTGTTGAGCCCCCGAGATCAAAATATCATTGGAACCAAATGGGTGTTCAAGAACAAGCAAAGTGAGGATGGGGTAGTCATTCAAACAAGGCTAGGTGGTTGCAGGGGGTACTCCCGGGTTGAGGGTGCGGATTTCGAGGAGACCTTTGCCCTCGTAGCGTCTTGAGGCCATTAGAATTTTGCTTGCCTTTGCAGACTTCTAAGGGCTTCAAGCTTTACCGATGGACGTCAAGAGTGCCTTTCTCAATGGCTTCATTGAGGAAGAAGTCTATGTCGATGACCTCCGTGTTTCGAGAACCCCAAATACCCAAGTCATGTCTTCAAGCTTTCCAAAGCGTTGTATGGACTTAAGCAAGCCCCTAGAGCTTGGTATGAGAGGCTTAAGTCCTATCTATTGAGACATGATTTCGAGATGGGTAAAGTTGACAAGACCTTGTTCATTCGCCGGCTTGGTAATGACCTTCGCTCGTCTAAATTTATGTCGATGACATCATCTTTGGCGGCTCTTCCCATGCTCTAGTTTCACAGTTCTCGGATGTCATGAGCACCGAGTTTGAGATGAGCATGATGGGTGAGTTGACTTTCTTCCTTGGCTTCCAAATCAAGCGAGACTCGGAGGGTACCTTCTTGCATCAAGGCAAGTACACCGTGATCTCCGAGACGCTTCGACATGAGTGATGGAAAGCGGTGTCGACTCCGATGGCTTCTACGGCCACACTTGACCCGTATGAGGACGGCGAGCCGTTGATCAAAAGAGTTCAAGTATGATTGGCTCTCTCTTGTACCTCACGCCTCGAGACCGACATACACTTTTACGTGTGTCTTTGTGCTCGGTTTCGAGCTTCTCTCGCGTGTCTCACCGCCAGTGGTGAAGCGCATCTTTCGGTACCTTCGAGCTACCATTGACTATGGTATCTGGTACTCTTCCTCATCCTGTCTATCCCTTAGAGCCTATTCAGATGCGACTTTGCCATCGAGGATAGATAGGAAGAGCACCAGGCACCGCCAGTTCATTGGCACTTCTCTCGTTTCTTGGTCTTGAGGAAGCGGTCCGGTGTTGCACATGATCCACCGCAGAGGCCGAGCGTTCTTTGCAGCCGATTCTTTGTAGCCAAGTGCTGGATGGTCTCGACTCTGCGGGACTTTGGGTTACTATCGATCGTGTTCCGCTCTTTTGCGATAACACGTCTGCGATTAACATTGCTAAGAACCCGGTGCAACACTCTCGGACCAAGCACATCGATATCAGATATCATTTTCTTCGAGACCATGTAGAGAAGGGTGACATAGTGCTCCAGTTTGTGGAGAGTGACCACCAGTTGGCTGATATCTTTACCAAGCCTTTGGATAGCATGAGGTTTTCACTTGCTGGGGAGAGCTTGGGGTGGTTTGTCCTTATGGACTTGTTGTGAGGGGAGCTTGGACTTTCTTGCTTTACTATATTGATTATGCTTCGTCTCATTTACATTGCATTGCATTTACGGTGCATTGGGATTAGTCCTTCTAGCATAGGTTAGAGTGTGTCTCTTCTTTGAGTTGCTTAGACTTCTTGCTCTTATCTTGTGCTTTCGGATAGTCGTTTCTTATCTCACTAGGTTGAGCTCACTCACTTCTTTTAGGTTCTAGCGAGGTTGGGCCACCCTCGGGTAGACAGGGTACGTGTTTGCTCTCTAGTGTGCGTTTTCTCGACAGTTGTTGTCCTGGAGACATATGGGGTAGATGAGAGTCAGTCTGAGCCACAGTATCCTCTATATCTTATCTATGCTTTAAGGACTGCCTGTTTTCTTGATTCATTTGCCAGCTCTTGATTTTTATTGCTTTGGTTGTGGGGAGTTCATTTGGGAACTTCTAGATTTTAATGATGACATAACTCAACTTGAACTGAAAGTTGCATCAAATGTTAAAAGGAGTCGGATGTTCTTCTTTGTATTTGTAACATAACTTAATGGAGCCTTGATTATTATCCTTTCATGACATGTTTTCTTTATATTACATCTTGCCATGATTTAAGCTCCATTGCTAATTTGATCATGACTTTATATGTGTAGTCAAGTCTTTGCCATGATAGGTTAATTAAAATGCTAAATTTAATCAAATTCCTGTCATGTTCATATTTGAGACTAGTCAGCTTTGTGTTATCCTTTTATGGTTCTTGCCATGTCAAATAGGCTGAGTTGAGTCTTGAATCTTAGTTGAGCAATAGATTGAGCTATATAGTTTCTTGATGACACATAAGTTAGTACAATCTATCAAAAAGAGATCTCTTCTGTGCGAAAAAACTGATCTCACCAATTCCTTCTCATGAGGCGGCTTGCCATTGCACAAGGCCTGAACTCAGGGGAGATTTGGATGACCAAGATCATTTCCTTAAGCTTCTCGCTTGGAATGATCGCATAAGGCTTGAGGTCTAGCACATGACAAAATATGATTGAAAACAATCATGAGATCTCTAAAAGAAAATGTCATTTATGCTCAATTGCTAAAATTTCAAGTGTACTTAAACAAATGTATCATTCTTGAATAAATAGCACTCTAGTTGGCTCAACACTAGCTTCTCGATTCCATTTAGCTCATTGACATGGCTTGCATCATTTGTGGATATCATTAGCTAGACTAAAATCTTGTTTGACTTGACTTGCTAAGCACTTCAAATTAAAAAAAAAATCAGATTATACCATCTGTTAGCTTAGCTTCTCTTTACATACATAGTCATGATCTTTGTAGCATACTTGTATGTTATGACTTGGTGTAATACATTTGGTCATTTTGGATAATTTTCATGGCTCTGCATACTTTGAATAATCAAATCGACCATTCCATCCATCATTTTGACTTATTCTCTCTTGCATACTTGATGTGTTTATTGCCAAAAGGGGGAGAATAGATTGGAGAAAAAGAAAATTTCTCAACTTCTGGGGACTTGCTAGAGCTTTGGAGATCAATTTGCTCTTTATGTGTTGCTCTAGTATTCCTTCATCGACATGGTCATAATTTCATTTTCTTTCCTTGGACCATGTCGGCTTCTACAAACTCAACTTCATATTTTTGGTGTTTGTCAATATACTCATCAAGGGGGAGATTGAGAGATCATGTGGAGATGATCCCATCTTTATGATGAGTAATTGACCCTTGGTTGAAGGAAAATTGAGTTTGTTTTGGGTTTTTTCTGTGAAGTCTTATCTCGGCGAAGTTGTAGTCATATACGACTTGTCCCCGGCTCGTTCGACCATGTAGGATGCCATACGACCACGTTTGGTCGTGGTCGAATTCGTTCGTGAGCGTCGACCACGTTGAGGTGTTCTCGGCAAACCGCGGTGGTCGGAAGGCGTTACGACCACGCTGTCGAGTATCGGGTTCCACCAGAAACAGCGTTTAATACTTTGGCGTGGTCGGAAGGGTTTACGACCACGTTGGCAATTGGGAGCGTTCGATCACGTTGTAGCGCTCGAGCTTCGACCACGTTGCGGAGCCCTCGGAAGATTTGACCGTGGTCGGCACTCGGCGCTAGGGTTTACGATCACGTTGTGGGATCGGAGCCTCGACCACGTTGGGCGGTGGGCGTTCGACCACTTTGGCCGTGGTCGGTGGGCATCACGACCACGCCAGGGGCTCGAGGCCTCGACCACGTTGTGGGAAAGGAGCCACGACTACGTTGTGGCACCTTCGGTGGTGCGACCGCGTTGTGCGCCGAGAGCTACGTCCACATTAGCGAGAATTGAGCGTGGTCGAAACCGCGTTCGACCACGTTATCGGTTGGATGACCGTGGTCGTGGGATCACTAAAATTGGTCGTGAGGTGCATTTCATGTCCGATTACGGTGAGATTTGGTCGGTTGGGTTCCTTGTGATGTTGTGGACCTTGTAGACTGGTTTGTTCTACATTTTGACAAGGTTTGGTAAAATCTAATTTCGTGGAAAGAGACTTGAGCTCGTGAGTTTGTGCGAGTTGGATCGGTGCTATGTGATGGTTTTGTTGTCCGTGATGGTTGCGGTCTTGGGAGACATGTCTTGGTGAGGCTTAGAGAGGTCGGGACTAGACATAGGAGATGTTGAGGTCCGAACGACGTGGAAGCCGAAGAGGACGTGGTCTTGCCCGAGTGGTGTAACCGAAAACACAAAGACATGAGGAGGAAGCTTGGAGGTGCGAAGGGCATTTTGGAGAAATGCCAAAGCCTCGCAAAGCTGTGTCCTCTGGGAAAGCACTGGAGTTGGTGGTGCTATTGGGCAAAGCAGTGGAGCCGTTGCCACTGGGTAATGGGCAAAGCACTGGAGGCCCGCAAAACCTTGGACTCTCTCAGAAGGTGGTCTGTTGAGACCCGTTAGCGTGTGAGACTATAAATAGAGAGGTTAGGTCTCGTGAGCGAGCGAGGTTGTCCCAGTGCTCACAGTGTTCCTCTCATCTTGTGTGAGTTGTCTCGGGTAAGAGCATGGATGCTCGTGTACCTCCGATGGAGTGGTCAGAGAAACCTCCATGTGCAATAGAAAAGATTGGATTCATCTCTCGTATCTTTCTCGGTTTTGTTCTTGAGATGATTTGTTTGATCCATTTGCCTTCTCTTTGTTCTTCTTGTTATATGTGTTTTCTCCGAGAAGTTGGCTTGTGCTTCACTTGCTCGGGGCCGGAAGTTGTTTTACTACCGCTAAGATCATTCCCGAGAGCAAAAGCGAAATCGGAGAAAACCAAGTTACGTGGTTCTCGCACGGAGCTCTCTGTTTGATTTTGACTCGGTCTTCTCCTCTTGTTGTGAAGACTTTGGAGGTTCTTGGTATTTTACTTCGAGATCTTGTACGAGCTAAGTCTCAAGTTTCATTCTTTTGGATCTCGTGCAAAAGATCTTTAAATTCTTGCTCCTCGGTCGTGCGCGACAACGAGTATTTCTGTATCGTTACATTTGTCGGATCGGCACCTATTTGACCACGGCTTAGACCACGCAGTCTTTGGTCTTTTCGACCACGCCGATTTCCAGGGCCAATCTTTTCTAGCTTTCGACCACACAGTAGTATCTCTCTGTTGTCGGTTGATTGACTCTGACATAAGTTTTCTCGGTTCGGTTTTCGCCAGCGCTATCCTCCGTTTTCGATTTATCGACCACGGTCTTTGATGTGACGACTTCTATTGTTTATTCTCTGCCGACCGTGTTCAACCACGGTGTGTTTCTGGGTGTGTCTTCGATCACGCAGAAGATCTTTCGACCATGGTCGGCCTTCTCGGTTTCGACCGCAAGTATTCTTCTCGATCTTCTTGGTTTCTGCAGAGATCACTCGATTTTCTCTCGGTTTCGGTGAAATCAATCTTCCTCTTCACACTATTTAGCTATCGGAGAAAAGATTAGGTTTAATTGTGGGAGAATTTTTAAGGCACCATTCACCCTCCTCTGTTGCCATTTCGGTCCTTGAAGACGAAAGTGCTAACTTAGCAGCAGCTAGCAATGGAGTATAGTTTTAGAATAGCAATGTGGCAAATAACCTCCTCTCTCTCTCTCTCTATATATATATATATATATATATATATATATATATATATATATATATATATATATATATATATATATATATATATATATATATATATATATATATATATATATATATATATATATATATGAGAGCATATCTAGTGCTAAAGCCCTATTCAGTGCTAAAGCTCACCAGATCCGTCCGATCTAGCCCGTGTGGTTCAGATCCTCCCAACTCACTGAATCCATCTTTCAGAAAACCCCCGTACGGATTTTTTTCATGAATAACCCCCTCAACCCCTCCTCTCTCTCTCTCCCTCTCAGATTGATCCGGCTCGCACTCCCTCTCCCTCTCGCCTCCCTCCCCGATGGCGCCGCTCCATCTCCCTCTCCCTCTCGCCTCCCTCCCCGACGGCGCCGCTCCATCTCCCTCTCGCCTCCATCCGTGGTTGCAGCGCTACCACCAATGCACCACCGTCACTCGTTCTTGGCTGCCACTAGACCCACCTAGGGTTTGGGCCGTCGGCGCCACCTCCCTCCCCGGTCACCGGTGCCACCCCCGGTGCCTCCAACCCGGCCTCCATCCGTGGCCCCAGCCAACCCGGCCCCATCCTCCATCTGCCAACACCGCCCCCTTCTTCCCATGAGCCGTGACGAGGCGACGCCCCCTCCTTCCCCATCCAGCGACTATTTTGGGTGATTTATTCCGTCCTAGAAGCTGATTGCATGCTTGATTGACTTTTTGTTAGGATCGGAGCATGGGGAGCATGTCAATGTCTGACTCGAATGGGAAGACAGGAAAAAGAAGATCGGGAAGATGCTTGACTCGAAATATGGTGTAGGTTTCTTCTCCCACTTCTTGTATTTTGCTTCACGACTCCTGCGATCAAGCATGTAAGACATTAACATGTCCAGCCCATTCGAGTCAAGCATCTTCCCGATCTTCTTTTCCTGCCTTCCCATTCGAGTCGACATTGACATGCTCCCACGCCCGATCCTAACAAAAAGTCAATCAACATGCAATCGCCAGACGAATAAATCACCCCAAATAGTCGCCGGATGGGGAAGGAGGGGCCGCCGCCTGCGCTCATGGGAAGAAGGGGACGGGTTGGCGATGGAGGGCGGGCCGGGTTGGTGGGGCCACGATGGAGGCCGGGTTGAGGCACCGGGGCAAGACCCGTGACCGGGAGGAGGTGGCGCCGACGGCCCAAACCCTAGCCGGGTCTAGTGGCGACCAAGAACGGTGACGGTGGTGCGTTGGTGGTAGCACTGCGCAACCGCGATGAGGCGAGAGGGAGATGGAGGCGCCGGGGAGGGAGGCGAGAGAGAGGAGATGGAGCGCGCCATCGGGGAGGGAGGCGAGAGGGAGAGGGAGCGCGAGCCGGATCAATCTGAGAGGGAGGGAGAGAGAAAGAGAGGAGGGGATGAGGGGGTTATTCATGAAAAAAAAATCCGTACGGGGGTTTTATGAAAGATGGATTAAGTGAGTCGGGAGCCTTCCACCCTCCTTGATCTGAACCACACGGGCCAGATCAGACGGATCTGGTGAGCTTTAGCACTGAATAGGGATTTAGCACTAGATATACTCCATATATATATATGTGTGTGTGTGTGTGTGAGAGAGAGAGAGATGTTGAAATTGGACATCACGGTGTAAGTTACAAATGCTGGCACCAGCAAGCGTAAGTAGAAAAACGTGCCCAGCCCAGCAACAAAGCGTGACTACCAATATGAAAGAAAAAGGCCTGTTGTGCTAAAGCCCAAGCTTTTGTTGTGACCCAGCCCGGCAATCACAGGAAATGCTCAGTTGCTCTCTGCTGCCTTCATTTCATTCAACCATCGCTGCACATCAATGGTGCGCGCCTCTCCTCACCACCACCGTCAATGGCGCCCTCCTTCCCCTCGCCCGCAGAAAGCAGCTCCACGCGCTCCCTCCTTGTCACCCCCCTACCATTCGCAGAGACTTGCTCCTCCTCCGATCGCGCTAGCCGCTCGCGGCGACTTCGCCTTCGTCCGCCACCTGCTCGACCGAACGCCGCGCCCGGCCCCCCAACTCCTCCGCAACGCCTACTGTCCGCGCCCCCAATGCATTCAAGATTTCCGTAGCGTCTACCGTATTACGGCCAGCTCTCCGGTCCGACTGCAGGGAGTGGGGAGCGCGATTGCGCTCGCTGCAAGATTTGGTTGTGGTGCCCACCGTCTGTTTGACGGATTGCGTGCGTGACCCAGACTTAGCACTTTGGAAATGCTGAAGCCTCCAATTAAGCTGAATTATTCATTCGGAGAAGCTAAGCTTGGCGGAACATGCCCTTAATTTGGGTGTAGGCAGGATATCGTTGCTGTGTGCTGAGTCCGGGAGGCGACAAAGATCACACCGTTGTCTGCAATGTGCACTTGTGGATGCATATGCAAAATGGTGACTTTCTATAGCTGGGATATTGGGTTGTTTCTGCCAAATGCCTAATTGGAGCTCGGATGTATGCAGCACGGTCATGTCGAACCTTGGGCACACTGCTTTGTAGAACGGCATTGATTCCCTTGTCGAGTTGTTCGTACCATACCTCAGGCCTGACAAGAGGTACCATGCCAATTGCCAACTTTGCTCGCTGATTGTTTTTGCTCTGGGCTTTGCTTGGATGAGGGACGGGTGTTGTCCAGGATAAGAAGAGCCGCATGATGGTTAACATGGTTGTGTGTGCATGGTGAGGCTTCTTGCGATGCTTGGCCAACGGTAAGAGGCATATGGTCTTAATTCATACAGTGTCAATATCACTGGATGGTGTTATGTTGGGTGAACTATTTTGACTTTTGAGGCTGTTTCCACCAGGATTCATATTTTGGCCGGAGTATCATTGAAAAACTCGTCAAGTTGTATGCAGACAAGGGACAATAACAAAGGGATTAATTCGGTTGGCAGAGGAAGTGCACAATAATTCAGCATCTGTCACAGAGCATGAGAAAAATACAGTACGCAGGAACATTGTCATTGTGTCCTATAAAAGTTGAATCTTACGATCTACACTCAATTCTGTGTGAGTTCTCAAACTTTATTTGAAAAGTTATTCTTCAGTTTGTATTTTGAATATGTTCTGCTGATTACTCGTTATTTCCATTGTACTGGTTTTCGAAATTTGTGTGGAAGTAAAGATCTGAGACAAGTCATTTCTATTCCACAAATGAGATAAGCGACTAGCTGGCGTTGTTTAGAATTGGACCGAAGTTGGTAACACATTGTTTACTATTGGACTAGTTTATCAATGCCATTTCCTAGTCCAAACCAAGTAGGACCTAAGGGCAGCGGATTAAACAAGGAATACGAATATAATGCGGCAGCCACCCTTGCCAGGTAATTGACGTCTACAGAAAACCCAAAGTTGTTACAAGCATGAAAGTATTGAACTATCAGATCGATAGCCTACCACCATAAGCAAATTTATTAGTGTGCCTTGCTTCTCCTGTTGCTCACCATGGTTAAATATAGTTTCCTGTGCTTCACCTTTGTTACTGTATCATTCCTTTGCGCTAGAATCAGCGCACGCGGTTTACTAGAATAAAGGAAACTTATAGGGAAAACTTGCTACAAGCGTAAAAGTATTGAACTATCAGATCGATAGCCTATCACCATAAGCAAATTTAGTGTGCCTTGCTTCTCCTCAAACATAGTTTCCTGTGCTTCACCTTTGTCACTGTACCATGTCTTTGCACCAGAATCATGCACACGCAGTTTACTTATAGAGGACAATGGCAACCCATGCAAACTCTCCGAAATCTATTCTACTTCCAGATCGTTCAGTAACCACAACGGCAAAGTGGGAAACTAGTCGGCGGCGGTGACGATGGTGGCTCCTCGCTACTCAAATATAGATAAATACATTTATTTGTTTCACTCCAACATCTCAAGGAAACCACACTTTCGTTCTGAACTCAGTGAAAGCTGCAGTTTCTAGAGCGTAACCCCAAAAAGACAATGACAGACCAGATTGGCTCATCATGGACCGAACCATGTCTAACAAGATCCGATTCCGTCGTTCAGACACCACATTCCATTGAGGCATTCCCGGTGGAGTTAGTTGTGGAACAATTCCACATTGCTTTAGATGATCGCCAAACTCATAGCTCAAATATTCACATCCATGATATGATTGTAAGGTTTTAATTGTCTTGTCAAGTTGATTTTGTACCTCATTCTGAAAATCCTTGAACTTTTCAAAGGATTCAGACTTATGCCTCAATAGATAGATGTAACTATATCTACTAAAGTCATCGGTAAAAGTTATGAAATACTAAAAACCACCTTTAGTCGTTGATCTCATTGGTCCACATACATCCGAATGTATTAATGCCAACAAGTCATTTGTGCTCTCACCTATACCAGTGAAAGGTGTCTTAGTCATTTTGCCATATAAACAGGACTCAGATGTTTCAAATGTTTCAAAATCAAATGAGTTCGGAAGACCATTTTATGGAGCTTCACCACGCGCTTCTCATTTATGTGACCTAAACGACAATGCTAGATATAAGTGGGATTCAAAACATTAGGTCGGAGCGTTTTAGCATTAATATTATAGATATGCACATCCTCAAGATTTAAAACATATAATCCATTCATTAATGGAGTATGACCATAAAGTATACCATTCAAATAAATTGAAAAACAATTGTTCTTTATTCTGAATTTATAATCTTCTGCTCTCAAACATGAAGTACAGATAATGTTTTTGCTAAAGGCAGGAACATAATAATAATTATATAATTTCAAAACTAATCATGAGGGTAAAGATAATGATAAAGTGCCAACAACCAATGCAGCAACCCTTGCTCCATTGCCCATGCGAAGATCAACCTCGCCTCTTGCTAAGCTCCTACTTATTATCAGCCCCTGCATCAAATTGCAAATATAAGCAATTGATCCAGTATCAAATACCTAAGAACCAATGTGAGAAGTAGCAGGATTTATTTCTATAATATTTATACCTAAAGTAGAAGTCTTACTTCCCTTCCCGTTTTCCAGTTCTGCCAAGTACTTCTTACAGTTCTTCTTCCAATGTCCAGTGCCTTGGCAATGGTAGCAAATAGTATCAGGTGCAATACCAATCTTAACCTTCTGAAGCTTAGATTTGATACTCGAGATCTTATCTTGAGTTTTTCCCGTGCCCTTTATTTTGCCCAAAGTCTTAGACTTCTTCCTTTTGAAGTTGGTAATCTTTTGCACCATCGCCACATGACCGTTGCTTTTCTTAATGCTATCCTCTGTAGTCTTGAGCATCATATGCAGCTTGGTGAGATTCTTGTCTAAGCCATTCATATGGAAGTTTAGAATGATTTTCCCATAACTCACAGGAAGCGAGGCAAGAATCAAGTCAGTAGCCAACTCTTGGTTAAGGGGAAAACCAAGTTTTTCCAAACTCTGTGTGTAAGGAACCATCTTGATCACATGAGGGCTCACCGGACTACCCCCAACTAGCTTACACCTAAACAATTTCTTTGAGATCTCATATCTCTCAGTTCTTGCTTGTGTCTCAAACACGCCTTTGAGTGCCACAATCATATCGTAAGCCTCTATGTTCTCAAACTGCTTCTGAAGGTCTGAGTCCATGGTAGCAAGCATGAGACAACTAATATCAAGGGACTCATTACATGTGTTTTTAAGAGTAGCAGTAGCATTTTTATCAGGCACTTCTGGAATTGGTTCCTCTAGAACATATTCCTTTTTATCTTACCTAAGAACAATTCTTAGGCTGCTGGACCAGTCCACAAAATTGTTCCATTCATTTTTTATTTATCAAGTATCAAACGTAAGGCAAAACTGGAAGTAGGTATAGCAGATCGTAAAACGAAACTGGAAGCATTTAATGCCATGATCTACAACATAAAATATGCAAAACTAAGATATATGTTCAAGAAAAGTAACTTCTATTAAACAATTTAATAGAGATACTCCCTCTAAATACCATACCCTCTTATGACATTTAGTGATTCAAGACCCACAATCAACTTATCTACTAGTGAGCTTTGGCATCACTGCTAGAAGATTAGTGAATTTGGTAAGCAATCATTTGCACATTATATCTTTATATAACTCTCGTTGTTAGGCAGCATCTCTATGCTCCGACACCCAACCTTATGTCCTAAGGTCCATAACTATTGTGATGACCTTGTCAAGTTAAACCAATGCTTTGCATGTGAGTGTCTGACACAAACCCATCTAGTCAAGGATAATTAATGGCACTTTGCTTTAGCAAGACCTACCATTAAAATACATGTCTTTGGATAGTACAGCTAATTGGGAGGGCATCAATTTAGCTTAATATTAGGTGAGGGAATTTTATTTCTACCATGTTAAAAGCATTCGGGGCAATAAAATAACATGCAGAGAAATATAAAGCCATTGAACAATCACATTGCATCATGATATAGTATGGCCCTTCCACATGGTGATCTCTATCATCACGCTTCATGTTCGCCATATCTCCAAGTGGCCAAAACCTCCAAGTACTCCCACTAAGCTATTACTCCATAGCATGTACTAGTAAAGGTTACAAGGAGTGAAGAAGCAACACAAGTCGACATGTAGATCGTTATACAAATATAGACAGCCTTGGGCTTTAATAAACATGACACGCAGGCCGTGAATATTACATACATATATGCATCACGTACATCATCCATATTCATAATGAGCCATACTATTCACAACAATCATGCAAAACAAATATGCATAGAATCGTATTCTATCTATTATACCAAATTATTATTCTAGTCACAAAGGTCATGTTCGGCGGTTTCGCCCGTCGGTGAGTGGAGCAGGGTCTAAGGGGCGGCAGCCCCTCTTTGGGTCACAGGGGCTGAAGCCCTTGTTACGAAAATTTTAGACTACATAGATCCAATCTACTGTTCCGTCCATGCAAATCGCATTGGATTAATCACATTAACCTTTTTCGATCACAACTTCGATTCGATCAACCAAAATTGATATTCACGTGCTCCATGGATTTACGTGTTCACTGTATGCCCCAATGGCGGAAAACCGACCAATAGAGGCACGTCGTGATTCGACCATGAAAACACGATAATGGAATAGCGATCGTGAACCAATCTATCAACCTCCACGTATGGACGATCATATCGGCTACCGCCAAACCAATCTATCATAAAGAACGACCACAGAAACAATAATAGATCACATCTACGACTCTCACATATCACCATATGCATCTAATCTGAATCTAAAACTAAATGGGATGGCCCTGATACCACTGAAGCACTACGGGTAGGCTATGTAATCACAATTTCAAAAATTTTACCGTGTAAACAAGGAACATCCACTAGTGATAAATCATGGGATTACCGCTAGACGCGTAGACCTATAGCAGAAGTAGAGTCGATATAGCGTCTTGATGTGGTTGTAGTCGTACTAACCGCACGTCATCTCTTTCAGATCCTTGTGATCGTCACAGGATGCGAATCGTCCTAGTGCTGAAGCTTCATATCAACACCTCTAAGGTATCCATACGTATGGGGAAGGAACACCGCGCGCTAGAGTGCTAGCGCTGGCAGCGTGGTATTAGATGAGAAAGGTGTGATGTCTATATTTTTGGGAATTCTGAATTCTCTCTGTGTCATAAACCCTATACCACCATGCCCCTCTATTTATAGGCATCCATAATGGTCATCGAACTTGAGGCCCATTAGAAACTTGTGGTCTACATGAACTTAGATCACCATCCGAATTATATCCTAGCCCTTTAAGTGTGCGACTCTATAGGTTCACGTGTACTTCGACATGGCCCGAGTACTCCTACTCATCCACTAATCGGTAGCGGACCCTAGCAGGACGTGTCGACTCCCAAGTATACGTAAATATCATATCAGACGAACCTTAACAAAGCTCATAACATTTCTCTTTGCCTCACGATGTCAGCCAAGTTCAAGGCAATTATGTGCCATCCTTGTTGGTTACCTCGATCATGTGATTCGAATTCCCAAGACTACAGTTAACTCTTTAATCGCAAGTAGCATGGCCATGTATTTCTGGAATCCAATCACTCAAGATGTCTAGAGATATCTCTCCCATTGCATAGAGGGTAAATCCTATCTTGATCGACCATCCCTCAATGCATACATCATGAAAAACCTGAAAGCTGCCTTTATATCTACCTAGTTACAAAGTAGTGTTTGGCAACCCCCAAAGTTAGCCATTATACATCACGAGTACGTAAGACGACCTCAAGTCTAAGAACATAGCATACACATTATAAATGTGATCAACTGATGACATGTAAGAATACAATGTTCTCGCAATGTCTCATGGTGGGTTGATCCAAGCCCATGTTCCCTAACATGTGTCCATATCATTGGTTTGATATCTCCATATCTATGACCCATGAAACATGGTCATCAGCTAATGCATATGCTAGTCTATTCATATGTGTCCTCATATGTTTTCGACTAGGGATCGTTTAAGAATAATTATCACAGAAATATAGAGTTTTATAATCAAGTCACATACTCGATAATAAATATTAACGATATTATTTAAGGAACAAGATAACATATTATCCAATAAATCATGAACGTAATGGAACACGTGGTCGAGCCAACATAGTCGAACCAACGTGATCGACATAATATGGTCGATACAACGTGGTTGACCAACATGGTTGAAACCACTTAATCATCTCTATGATTGTCTCTAAGGTATATTTTCAATAGAAGCACCTGCTGGGGAGTGGGGAGTGAGTGGAGGAGTCAGCAATGGACTTGTCGTTAGTAGACTTGTAGAGTTGTAGTTGACTAGTTGGTGACATGGTTCTTGGTTGGAGATACTGGCCTACGTGCATTGTTGTTTGGTTGGCTACTTTACTTGGCTAATTGGCTTGGCCCTAGCCCCTTGGGGGACTTGGAGAGGCAGGCGAGTTGGATTTACTTGGGAATCGAGTACTGACGCTCTCATGGTCACCTCACAGCTCACGTGGTAAACCTTCTTGGCTTCTTCACTCTTGTTGATTACTTCTTTACTATTAGTATTGAGAATTTAAGATTAACATTATCAATCAGTCAGCCTAAATTCTTAGAGTTCGAGATTTTATGTATGTTTTATCATTGCCATTGACTAATTCGAATTACTATAGATTAAAATTAAAATTATGATTTATGTGTTCCGATTAAAATTGATGTGTTATATTATGTTTTTCTTGAATGTTCATAACCATTTACAATTAGTTATCATATCACTAATTTAGCTATTTTTGATATGCACATGACTGATCTCTACTCACCAGAAATATATTTATATATTTTCGGGATGTGTTTTCTATTATAGAGGTACTTTCGTTGTATTTCTCTTTTTTATTTTGTATTTCTTCTATTTATATATGAATTTTAATTGAACGAGAGTAAAATACTATATTTGTGATAATCTAGTTTAGCGTCTTAGCCCACCCTTGATTTTAGTTATGGCTTTGCCACTACTACCAGCGTCGCCTCTCAGCATGGCGGAGGAGACACTGCGTCCTCCATGGTGGTTGAGTCCATGGCCAGCATGGGCCTCCTCTTCTTCCCCTTCTAAATCGGCCTCAAGCTCCTCTGCTCCGCGCACCATAGCAATAGCTGCCAGCATCTCCCTACTAATATAGATTACACCTCAAGATGAGATTAATCCGATAGATTATCCGACCTTCTATGGTGGTAATTTCAGAATATATACATGGAGTATGAATTACATGATGTAATTCGTGCTAGGATAAACAATGCCTTCAATCGTGCGCACCACAATGCACAACCTAGAGCAAAGGGATCTCATGATCCAGTGAGCAAATACCTATGCTACAGTAAAAACTCTCACACCAAAACACAATGCACAACCTAGAACAAAGGGATCTCATGATCCAGTGAGCAAATACCTACACTACAGTAAAAACTCTCACACCAAAATGATTGGAATTTCCTAAACACAAAACCATGATAAAGGGATTATGATTATCCCGAAAATCATCTCTCAGCTAAACTCCCAATTTATAGCTAAAAAATAACCTGCCTTTACAACACACCTATGGGCTTATATAGCCACGTAGAGACTTGGCCCTCAAGCCGTCTACAGCTAAGATAGGATCCGGACTCACCTAATTTAACTCGCACTCAACACGTGAGTACCTTTAACATCTCGGCAATTCATGTCAACTAGCCACGACGCCGCGCCAGCCACCGCACGAAAAAAAAAGGCGATAATTCGTAAGGAGTTTTCAAAAAACCGGGCGAAAACGTATTTTCGAGGAAGGTAAAGGGTGTTTCGAGAAAACCGGGGCAAACGTATTTTCTAAAAGGCGGAGGGTATTTCGAAAACCGAGGACTGTCGTAAAAATTGGGGACCAGCGATTTCCAGCACGCTGGGGCTATCGAGCAAAATGGAGGGGCCAAAAATTTGAAGGACCTTTTCGAGAACCAGGACTGTCGCAATTTCAAGAAAACTCGGTTACTACCACTTGTCCAGATGAATCTGGCGCCACGCATGGCTGGCGGCATGGCGGGCGACGGCTCTCGCACGGCGTTTCCGAACTTCAGTGGCTGGGGATTCCTTCCTGATTTCTTGCAGCTTAAACCTCCGGTTACTCTCTTTATCTCTAGTAGAAATTGGCGCAGCAATAATTCTGTTATTCTGATTTTTGCTTATATTCTGTGCACAGAAATATTCCAATAGGGATGGATTCGCGCACACATGCCGGAGACGCAGGATGGCACGAGGAAGAATGGATGGCGGTAAAATGAACTTCACACCTGTGATTTCGGGAAAAAAGAAATGCCAAAATATGCGCACAATGGCAAATCACAGCTATTTCAGGTTTTTGAGTGGTATTTTATCCAGAAGTTCTTTTGAGTGATAAATTCACAAATAAAATTATTTAGAGTGGCAAATCCGCTATTTTCTCTAAAATTAAAAGGGTGTATTCAGGGCATGTTCTTTATGGCTGTGGTTTATGGTTTTTAGCTAAATTTTTAAATTTTAGTTGTTTGCGACAGAGATTATGGAGAGAGATACTCACTTACGATTTTGGATAGTATAGATGTTAAGTTTTTAACATGTACTATAATTAACTTATAAATTCTGTCTTAAAAATATTTTGTTTGAAAGTTAGATATTATAGTAAAAAATTAAAAGTCAGTTTTAAAAGTCGAAAATAACATGTCCACAGTATTCTCAAGCCACCTGCTAGAAAGTAGAAGCTGCTTCAGGTAAAGCAGCAGCCGCCAAAAAGGAGCCACGAGTCTTGCGTCCATGGTATGCGCGGGAAGCTCACGCTCCTCTCCGCCGCCGCCACCACAGATGGCGCCGTGTTCCCTCTCTCCCGCACGAAGCAGCTCCACGCGCGCCTCCTCGTCGCCTCCCCGCCGTGCCCGACGACCTCCGCCTTCTCCTCCTCCGCTCCTACGCCGCGCGCGGCGACCTCGCCTCCGCCCACCGCCTGCTCGATGAAACTCCCCGCCCCGCCTCGCCGCTCCTCTACAACACCCTCATCCGCGCCCACGCCCGCTATCTCGACCTTCCCGCCGCGCTCGCGCTCTTCGCCCGCATGCGCCGCTCCGCCACGCCGCCCGACGCCCACACCTTCGCCTGCGTCCTCCGCGCCTGCGCCGAGTGTTCGTGCCCCGACGCAGCCAAGATCGCACATGGCCTGGCGGTGTCTTCCCGCATGCGTTCCCATCCAATTGTTGGGAGCGCGCTCGTCAGTGCGTACTCGAAGCTTGGGCTCGTTGACGATGCCCGCCACGTGTTCGATGGAGTGCGTGAGCCGGACGTGGTTCTCTGGAACTCCATGATGTCTGGGTATGGCTACCGGGGAATGTGGCATGATGGGCTTCAGCTGTTTTCTGCAATGAGGAGAGCTGGGGAGCAGCTGGATGGGTACTCAATGGTCGGCTTGGTCTCGTCTTTCTGGAATCCAAAAGCACTTGCTTTCGGTCAAGCGGTTCATGGAATTTGTGTCAAGGGAGGTTATGATTCCGGACACTATGTGAGAAGCGCACTTGTTAGCATGTACTTCAGGTGCGGGTGCATGGAATCTGGCCACACCCTGTTTGGTAATTTGCTGGATGCAGATTTGGTTACATGGTCTTCACTAATTACAGGGCTATTGCAAAGTGGAAAGTACAAGGAGTCATTTGATTTGTTCCGACAAATGTGCTACTCTGGCAGGAGGCCTGACAGCATTTTGATTGCTAGTGTTCTTTCGGCGTGTGCTTCTACAGCATCTATCAGCTGTAGCATGGAGATCCATTGTTATGCAGTCAGGCTTGGAGCTGATATGGACATCAGAGTTTCATCTTCACTAATGGATGCTTATGCAAAATGTGGTTTTGCTGAGCTCGGATATTGGGTGTTCCGTCAAATGCCTAACAAGAACTCTGTCATGTACAATACAGTCATATCAAACCTTGGTTCTCACGGTTTTGCAATGAAGGCCATTGAAGTCCTTGATGAGATGGTTCATGACAAACTCAGGCCTGACAGTGCTACCTTCTCAGCTTTACTTGCTGCTTGTTGTCATGCAAGACTCTTAGATGAGGGATGGAAGTTGTTTAGGAGAATGAGAGATGAGTTCCACATAGTGGTTAAAATGGAGCATTATGTCTACATGGTGAGGCTTCTTTCAACATTTGGCCAGCTGAAAGAGGCGTATGATCTTATACAGACAATGCCAATACTACCAGATTGTGGTGTGTGGGGTGCGTTGCTTTGGGGTTGTTGTGTCCATCGTGATTCCAGCCTTGGTAGGGTTGTTGCTGAAAAGCTCTTTGAGTTCTATCCAGACAAGGCTGCTTACAGGATCATGCTTTCTAACCTTTATGCATCACAGGAGATGTGGTGGGATGCTGAGGAGGTCAGGGCTGAGTTGTCAAAAGAATATATGCACAAGAACACAGGGATCAGTTGGGTTGGCTAAGGAAGGAAATGATGGTTAGACATCTATCACTGAAAAACATGACAGATATTAAGTACATATGAACTCTGTATTGTTATGGTCTGATAGAAATGAAATCTTTTGAAACTCCTTGAAACTTTATATTTGTTCAATTTACCTTTCAGCATATATTCTTTTCTCGTTGTTTTGTTATTTGTGTAGCATTATTTCTACTGTTGTTGTATAAGCATGAAACTTTAGTATGCACCCATGAAATTTTGTGTTGCTAATTGTTGTGTTACTAGTTAATGTTGTGGAGTGACCTAAAGTTGAAAACACAAATAGCTGAAGCATTTGTGATATGACTTCTGCACTTTTCTTGCCTGGTTCGTATCGCTGTATCTCCTTGTGCCACTAGATAGTTGTCATGTAGCCAATTTATTGCCCATTGTTGCTGCTATTGTAGAGTGTTCACTACTTTGCCAATAAGTCTGTTACTGGTGTGCCTAACCTTATATCACCTTCATTTGCTTTCTCGTACAAAACTCCATTGATGACATAACAGCCCCTTGTTTGTTATTTGAAGCTCACACCTTAAATCAACAAGCCATTTCTGTTGGTCGGAATCTAGCAGTTTTACTGTATTTTTATTAATGCTACCCTGTTTTATTATTCCTAAAGTAATGCATTTCTAGAGCGGACAAAATAATTACTGTAACATATAATTCTAATAGTTAAGGTAGACTGTTGTTACATTCTTTTTTCAAAAAAAAGAAGATATTACATGCCAAATGGTATCCTTAAAAGCGCAGCCTCTCCATCATTTAAGGTTCTACGGCCACATATCTGTTCTTAATGCTTGGTTGATCTAGTCGAAGAGTGAAGACTAGTCAAATATAAGTAAAGGTATGGGCGATAATATGGAAACCTTTTTCTGAATTGGTCAACTTCGCCTAAATCTTGATTGTTACATAAGACGGACAAATTCAAAATACTGTCCAACTGAAGATTAGAAGTGAGAGTGGAAAACCATAACAATTGTCACTCCATTTTGTTGTATCATAGGAAAGTTGTGGTAGTTCTAGTAGTGGAGAACTATCATAAGTTGTCAATTTAAAAACTAGCAGTCAGCAGAGATAGATATATTGGTTATTGTTAACGAAAATAGTGGGTTTATGTAAAAATAAAAAACAAACAAGCCGGTTAGATTTATTAAATCAATGATAGGACTAGGAGACAAATATTTAATTTTCTGTATCATTGCTTATTGCAGCATTGATGATAGATTTTTACAGTTTACCGATGTCCCTTTATTTAGTTCACAATTGTAGTATTTTTTTCTTTTTCTTCAGTGAGGAGAACAGGGGATGCTCCTTGCTGACTTTGTATATTGTGTTCTGTTTTACAGTAGATTTTAGTACTTTTACTCTCTGCGGTGACAATGACAAATACAGGCAGCACATTTTTTCCCTCCGTCTCTTAGCAAGTAGTCTGTGTCATGCTGTCCTGTTTGGTGCTATATATTTTAGGTTTGGAAATATAATCCAGTTCTAAACCTTGCAAAATAGGCCATATGTTGGAAGCCAAAGAAAAGCTTGACTCCATGAGGTTTGCAGCTAGCTGGCCAATTTGTTTAGCATTGGACTGGAGTTGGTGGACATTGTGAGAAGCATCCTAACCTGAATCTTCAATAGTCTATGATGCCATTTTCCTATGTTCCAAACCATGTAGAGTTTCAGGTAAGCGCAGTAAACAACGAACAGTAATACCAATTTATATAACAGCCAGCCTTGCCAGGCAATTGACGCCTGCAACCAAATTCCATTTGCCTATCCTGTTGCTCACCATGGCCAAACATGGTTTCTTGTTCTTCCTCACCTTTCTGCAACATCTTCATATATACAAGCGTCTCTTTGCTTGGTTCGCCAGAAAGAAGCTTAGCATCAGCAGCAGAATGACAACCCATGCAATGGCGCAATACTAATTGTCTCTCAACCCTTCATGCAGCTCGTACCTCTATGTCATTCCTGAAGGGCGTAACCTGTCCATAATAGCATCTGACTTCAATGGGGATGCATCTCTTGCCCAGCCTATCAAGCGGCTCTCTGGTTTGGAGGACTCGTTGGTGAGCGTGCCGTGCGTGTGTGAGGCGATCAATGACACCATGGCTGGTCTCTTCCATGACGCATTGACACTCGCTATGTGGTGAAGCCAGGCGACACGCCTGACAATGTCAACAGCAAGATCTTCAGTGGGCTTGCGATGAATGTTGGTGATGGTCATACTGTATTCGAGCAACACAATTACAGTTCACCTGCCATGCGGGTGTTCCTCAACAGCATCAGAGAGTGTGTTTTGTACAGTGGAGGACGGAGACACCCTGAGCAACATTGCAAGCTTGTTCAGGTCAAGTTCGAAAGATATCTTGAACTTGAACCCCAGCCTCACGAATCCTGGTTTTATTAAGCCAGGGTGGATCTTGTTCATCCTGATGTACTTTGCACAGCATTTTCATCTTCTTAATTGCAATTTCCTGCGACCAACATCATTCCCACATAAGGATCTATTGTTGCTTCATGATTACAGTAAACCTGCGTGAGATACTACAGAAATTTCTTACATGTGTCCCTATGAAACCGAGGTAGACACTGCCGTATCCTCCCTCGCCGATCTTCCTCCTCTCATCGAAATTAGCTGTAGCATCTCCAATCACTTTCAAGCTGAAAATCACAGGCCTCTCTGTTTGGTATGGATCAATGTCTGCAACCAATTAACTCAGAAAAACAAGATATATGTTTAGGTAAAAAACAACAAATAGAATAAGGTTGCACAACAAGACCATCATTTCTCTTGGATGGAAAGAAACGGTTCTCCAGGGCAGCAATGCTTATGTTGCTAGGAAGTCTCCATTCTGTTCTCAGGCGCTTCAACATTGGGCCGAGGAGACCTTGAATCAAGGAGTTCTTTGCTAAGCTGAAAGTGCTGTGCAAAGTACATCACATAAATGTGGTATGTACATAGAATCTACCAGTATATGAATATCCTTTCGACGATCGACTACATGTAAAGAAGTAGTTTTTTAACTTGCACAATTCCACATAGGTCGAGTTAATCGGTTATGCTGCTGGGGAGGGTCACCTGTTCCTTGTTTACGAATATGTCCAGAATGGATCTCTTAGTGAGCATCTCCATGATCCTTTGCTCCAAGGTATGCTGCAAAAGGACAACCATGCATGTTATGTCAAGGTTAGAATTATACCTATATGTTCCAAAAATAAATGATATTTGTTGTTTTGGTAAAATTTCCGAAAGCGTGAATGAAGTGTTAATTTCTTATATTACATGAGCCTATGCATGGCATTGAGTTAAGACTTACAAGACCTCACTTTTGTGTCACCTTTTTTAGGCCATCAGCCTCTTGTCACGAACCGATATTAATCTGGAGGAAGAAGAACGAAGGTTGTAGGAGTGTGTCCCCAGGACAAGCGAAGAAGATGAAGGACTTGAGGAGATAATTGCATTGATTCCTGTTGTTCTGTTACAAACCTTGAGCCCTTTATATATCAAGAGAGCCGAGTCTTATTTGAAGAGTTGGAAACCGAGACTATTCCTAATTGAGACAGACATCTAATTGTAAACTACTCTTGCTACCTGAACCTTCTATAATTGAATCAGGACTTGTTACGGTGACTATACTGAATTCCAACGAAACTGTCCGTAACATTTCCCCCGTCCTTTTGAAATAGCTCATCCACAAGCTGAAAATGAGGGAATTCTCTGCTGAAGTCATCGCGTTTAACCCAAGTTTCATCCGGTTGTTGCATGGAATCTGACTACCACCGCACCTGTAATTCCCACACATCGCGATTTAAACGAGCTCTGATAATGCGTGCCGGTTGAAGCTAGACACGTCCATGATGAAGGGGAGGCAAAACCGAAATATGGCCAGGAGGGCTGCCATGAAAGGGCTTGAGGCTGGAAACGTGAAAGACATTATGAATGTTGGATTGTGCAGAAAGCTCCAGACGATATGCAACTGAACCAACTTTGGCAAGCACCTTGTAAGGTCCAAAAAATCGTGGATGCAACTTGGTATTAAGACTAGGAGCAATAGGAGAAAGTTGTCGCTGATGTAACCGCAGCCATACCCAATCACCTTCCTGGAATTGGAGCGCCATCCTCCTCCTATTGACCAAGGTCTTCATATGTGTTGAGATTGAAGGAGTCGTAAACGAATATCCTTGAGGAATTCATCTCGGTTGCCCAACAGTTTTTGGACATCAGGAACCACTTCAGAGGTGCCATCATATTGTATTAATTGTGGAGGTTGGCGCCCATAGACCACTTCGAAAGGGGTTGCTTTGAGAGCAGAATGATATGATGTATTAAGCAGAACCCAGCCCAAGCCAGCCATTGAGGCCATGTTCGCACCTGATCGCCATATAAACAACGAATGTACATCTCAATCATTCTATTAACTACCTCAGTTTGCCCATCGAATTGTGGATGATAAGCGGTACTCATGTGCAACTTCACTCCGGCCAAGTGAAAGAGGTCTTTCCAAAAAGCACTCATGAAGATTTTGTCACGATCACTCACAATAGACTCGGAAAACCCATGTAACCTCACAATGTGATCGAAGAATACTTGGGCCACAGAGAGAGCCGTAAAAGGATGACTCAAAGTGAGGAAGTGGGTGTATTTGGAAAATCGATCGACCGGTCAATATGACAGATTTGTGGGCAACCTGAGGTAATCCCTCGATGAAGTCCATGCTAATATTACCCCAGACACGATGAGGCACCTGTAGGGGTTGTAGTAAGCCAGCTGGTTGTAATTGCTGGGATTTATACTTCTGACATGTGAGTCATTGACGGATAAATGGCTGAAGCAACTATCGTCCCCGGTATATAGAAGCTAGCTTGAATGCGATGCCAAGTCTTGGTAACTCCCTCGTGGCCTACGGAGTGAGCAACCAAAAAGACCTATTGAACGACAGGAAATTAGCAAGCACAAAGATGCGGCGACGAAAAAGCAACAGATAATCCACGAACTTCCATTCAGCGAGCAGAGCTCCTGCACTCCATTCAGTGTATTTGCTATTCCAGGACGCATGTGAGTGGAGTTGGCGCCGCAAATCATCGTAATAAGCAAAGTCAATGTATGCGATAGCGTGTAGGGAAACATCCTCATGTTGACACGAAAGTGCATCCACCACAATGTTATCCTTGCCTGGTTTGAACAACATGGTGAAGTCATAACTGAGGAGCTTGGTAATCCACCGATGTTGCAGCATCGTCATCAACCGTTGATCCAGCAAATGTTTCAAGCTATAGTGATATGTCGGACCCAAAACTTTGACCCTAGATGTACGTACATCGGTGTCGAATGGTGTACACAAGCCCGATGAGTACACATTCATAAGTGGGAAGTTGGACTTGATGCGCGGTGGCTGCTTTGCTCAAAAAAGCAATGGGCGACCTCCCTGATGCAACATGGCCCCAAACCCCATACCTGGAGCATCGCAGTCAATAATGAAGTCTTTGGAGAAATCCAGAAGCTACAGAATGGGTGCCATAGTGATGATTTTCTTCAATGAATCAAAAGCAATTGTAGCTTCTGCATTCCAGTGAAAGCGTCCTTGCAAGGGAGTTTGGTGAAAGGGGACGCAATATGCCAGAAGTCATGTATAAATTTGTGACAATATCCAGCGAGTCCCCAAAATCCACACAAGCTCTTGATATTGCGGGGATGCAGCCAGTCAAGCACAACCGACACCTTTGCCTCATCCATGGATACCCCGGTAGGTGAGATGACATGTCCAAGGTATGATATCTGCTGTTGCCCAAAAGCACATTTCTTCTTGTGGAGGAACGATTGGTGAGCAATGAGAATCTATAATACCAAGCAGACATGGCAAAGGTGTTCTACCGATGTTCGACTGTAAATTAAAATATCGTCGAAGAAGACGAGGAAAAACCAGCGAAGGAAGGGCTGGAGGACCGAATTCATCATTGCTTGAAACATCGAGGGCGCATTGCATAGACCAAAGGGAAGCACCAGGAATTAGAAGTGGCCATGGTGAGTCCGGAAGGCTATTTTCAGTATGTCATCGGGAAACATGCGAATTTGATGATAGCTAGACCGTAAATCCAATTTGGTGAAAAAACAGGAACCTCTAGTTCATCCAATAGTTCGTCCACTTGAGGAAGCGAAAACTTGTCCTTGATGGTATGTTCATTGAGGGCCCTGTAATCTACGCAAAAGCGCCATGACCCATCCTTCTTGCGGACGAGGAGGACTGGTGATGAGAATTGGGAGGAGCTCGACCGAATGATGCCCTGTGCTAGCATAGCAGTGCATTGGTGCTCAATTTCGTCTTTCTGAATGTGGGCATATTGGTAGGGACGCACTGAGATCGCTCGAGCATTAGCAGTTAGGCATATTTGATGATCACATGACCAGACGGGTGGAAGGCTGGAGGGTTCCTCGAACTAGTGGTCAAATTCAGCCAATAGAGTCGCCATAAGATCTTCACCCTCGGCTGCCTGTAACATAGCTACGGATATTGAAGGGTAGTGGAGGTCGGTCCATGTGATTTGGTGAGTATGCTCCCAATACAAAAAATGCAGCTGTTTGAAATCCCACAGAACATGACCCAGCGTGCGCAACCAATGCACTCCCAAAACAACATCAGAACCGGAGAGAGGAATGATGTAAAAATCCATAGCAAACTGGGGCGGTGCAATGGTCATGGGAGCCGACTTGCAGATGCCGCCACAATCAATTCTATCGCCGTTGGCCACTTTGACTCGGAGCTCACTATGCGGTTGGGTGGGCAAGTTGAGCGAGGACACACAAGCTTGATTTTGGAAATTGTCAAATAATGTAGTCCCTTTGAAATCACCGATGTGGACCTTCAGTTGTATTGTTTGTGTCGTGTAGATGCCTGTGATTGCGAGCAAGGAGATCTCTAGTTCCGTGTCGTGTAGGAGCTGGCCATCCACTATTTCCCTAGTATCGTGGTCGACCTCCAGCTCTATCCAGAATAGCTATTTGCAACGATGGCCCCTCATAAATTGTTCATCGCAATTGAAGCATATGCCTCGCTGGCACCAATCGGCCATCTCAGCAGTTGACAATCGTCGAAAAATACCTGTCCGAGTTTCGATGCAGGAAGTTGGTCTGGTCGGTGGCTGGGCTGATGCAAGTGCTAGCTGTGAGACTGGAGCACGAGTGGTCAGAGGACCGCTTGCTAGCCGTTGTTGGATTTGCTATAGGAGGGTCATAGCTTACTGCAGAGAAGTAGGACCCTCCAATTCGACGTGGGTACGCACCAGTTCCGTGAGCCTTGTGGTGAACAACTTGATTTGATGCATGCGGGATAAGCTGGTAGTATGGCACAAGAGTTCGGTGAACTCTTGTTGGTATTGCGCCAAAGTGGTCATTTGTTACAAGTTCTTGATGGCACCCAGAGTATTTGTGCGAATAGCAGGACTAAAACGAAGCGAGAAATAATGCTTAAATACTTCCCATGGGATCTGACCCTCATCGTGTTCAAGCTAGTAAAACCACGAGTGAGCAACATCGAAGAGATGAAAATCTGCCATCCATATTTTATCTTCATCCGGTGTTTGATAGGCATGGAAGAATTGATCACACTTGGTCAACCATGTGATGGGATCAACTAGGATGTCGTAAATTGGCAATTCCAGGTGTGGTAGTCGTGGTCGATCCAGCTGGTAACCATGGTTTTCATCAAACTCATCTGCAAGCCAAGGGCGTCATGCAAAACCGGCCGGAGCCCTGGGCGCGGCGTGGTCGTTGGGTGGTAGGCACTGTGACTCAGATGGTGCTAGGGGAGCGTCTCCGACAGGTGGTGGCAATGGCAGTAGTCCTGCTCTGTTGTGCGTTGTGGTCGTAACCCCAACTAGCTAAGACGTGGTCGTAACTCCGACTAGCAGAGCCGTGGTCGTAACCTCGACTGGCTGATACGTGGTCTTAACTCCAACTGGCAGAGCCGTGGTCGTAACCCTGACTGGCAGAACTGTGGTCGTAACCTCACATGGTAGAGTCGTGGTCACCGTAGATGGCATCTTGCACATCATATCGAACAGCTAGATGTTGCATTTCCATAACCAGCTTGTCGAAGTGTTGATCGGAGGCTAACTGCTCCCGAAACGTCTTGTCGGTGGTTGATTGGATGTCGGAGATAGCCTAGAGAAGTTCAGACTGGGTTTGTTCCAACATGTCAAGGCGGCCGTCGGATGGAGGATCGTGTTTGGGTGGCATGGCGGGCGGGATCAATGGCTCTGATACCAAGTTGTTACGAACCGAGATTAATCTGGAGGAAGAAGAACAAAGTTTGTTGGAGTGTGTCGCCAGGACAAGCGAAGAAGATGAAGGACTTGGGATGGAGATAATTGTATTGATTCCTGTTGTTCTGTTACAAACATCGAACCCTTTATATATCAAGAGAGCCGAGTCTTAATCGAAGAGTTGGAAACCGAGACTATTTCTAGTTGAGACAGACACCTAATTGTAAGCTACTCTTGCTACCTGAACCTTCTATAATTGAATCAGGACTTGTTACGGCGACTATCTGAATTCCAACGAAACTATCCGTAACACCTCTCTCGTGGACTGCAAGAACACAGATAGCAATGGATGCAGCATGTGGTATTGAGTACATCCATGACCATACGAAGGCCTGCTATGTGCACCGTGACATCAAAACCAGTAATATTCTGCTAGATAATGGACTACGAGCTAAAGTGAGGCATTTAAAACCACCAAAATTCCAGTATAGCTGCTCAGCTATTGCCATCTGATTGATTATTTCCTTTCTAACAGGTTGCGGATTTCGGGCTGGTGAACCTTGCTGTCCAGCGCAGTGATGAAGAATGTTTGGCAACTTGTTTGGTTGGAACGCCAGGCTAACTTCCACGAGAGTTTGTTTTGACTTGAATTTGATTTACATTTTTGTTCCGCTGATGGAGCTTCACATGTAGTAGTAATACTAAGTATTAATCCTGCAGGTCAGTTCTGGAGCTTCACATGGCTACCAAATCTGACGTGTATGCATTCGGAGTAGTTCTTGCAGAGCTAATTTACTGGTCTCCGTTTACTTGTGCGTGACAATAACTGGGAGCTCAACTCACTTCACCTTCCTTCCACTTCCGCTGCTTCCCTCGGCCAGTCGACCACTACTGCCACTGCCTCTGCTACCACCACTTACATCAGTTTTGCTTAGTGGCACATTTCTTAGGCCACAAATGTGGATCCTGTCTTTCTACTTTAGTTGGTAGTGGTGTTCTTGGCTTTGTTCCTGGTGATACTTCTTTATCTTGTATATGTTGTAAGTTTGGCAAGCAACTGTAGCTCCCTTATGGTTCTAATGACTGTTTTCGCTCATCATTTTGATTTGATTCACTCTAATGTTTGAGGTTCGACTCCCTTCATTTTGAAAGGGGGTCATCAATATTATGTGATCTTCATTGATGACTACTCTCACCATACTTGGATTTATTTCATGTCTTATCATATCCATGTTCTTTCTAATTATCAGTCTTTTGGTACTATGGTTCATACTCAGTTTGATTCAACCATTCATGTCTTTCATGCTGATTCTACCGATGAGTACATGTCTATTGTTTTTTGTCAGTTTCTTTTCACACAGGGCACTATTCCTCTATATTCCTATCCTAGTGCTAACGCTCAGAATAGTGTTTCTGAGTGCAAGAATCATCACCTTCTTGAGACTACCTGTGCTCATATTCTGGCCTCTTCTATTCCACCCCACTTTTGGGTTGAGTCTGCTTCTGTCACCGCCTACCTTGTCAACATATAGCCCTCCAGTGCTCTTCAGGGTTCTACTCCTGTTGAGCGCCTCTATTGTAGGTCTCCTCAGTACAGTCACCTTCGCGCCTTTGGCTACGTCTGCTTTGTTCTTCTTCCACCCAGTGAGCGCATGAAGCAGATTGCTCAGGCAATTGAGTGTTTTCTTCCTTGGCTACAGAGTTGAGCACAAGGGTTGTCACTATTATGACCCTATTGCTCGTTGGAAGCATATTTCACACGATGTCACGTTCGATGAGTCCTGGCTTTACTATCCTCGTGATACCACTTTCTATCCGGACTCTCTTGCTAAGTTGATCTTCTTTCTGGATTTTCCTGATTCTCAGCTTTCCACTCCGTTGGTTTTGCTTCCGTCTCCTCCGCCACCTCTGCTGGTTTCACCTTTGCCTCCTACCCCTCTAACTCCCGTTGCCTTCCCACCAGAGGATCCCACCAACTCTTATGTTCATGTCTCCCCCTTTCCATTCCATTACACTCATTATCCTCATTCTAATCCTTTTCTACTAGCTTTGTCACCCTCTACCTCTACTTCTCCATCCTTGTTGGGTCCTACTCTAGTATCTCCTCCGAGGTACGCTCTTCGTGATCGGAGTGCGATTCCTCATCTTGATCGCTATGGCTTTGCAGCTTCTGGTACTTCTCTTTCTGAGCCTACCTCTTATCATGATGTTGCATCTCATCTTGAGTGGCAGCTCGCTATGGCTAAGGAGATTACTGCTTTGGAGTACTAGCACTTGGGACCTTGTTCCTCTTCCTACTTTTGTCACTCCTATCATGTGCAAGTGGGTCTATAAGATCAAGACTCATTTTGATCATACCATTGAGCGCTACAAGGTGAATCTCGTTGCACATGGTTTCCAGTAGGAGTATAGGCGTGACTATGATGAGACTTTTGCCCATATTGTTCATATAACTATTATTCGCACTCTTATTGTCGTTGCCTCTATTCGGCACTAGACTATCTCGCAGCTTCATGTTAAGAATGCATTTTTCAATGGTGAGCTGCGAGAGGAGGTCTACATGCTCCCTCCTCTTGGGTATTCAGTCCCTGATAGTCAGGTTTGTCACCTGTGTCGTTCTCTCTATGGGCTCAAATATGTTCCTCTTGTTTAGTTTGAGTGTTTTACCTCTATTGTCACTACGGCTAGCTTCTCCGCCAGTGATGATGACTCTGGTCTCTTTGTTCACATCTCCTATCATGGCCGAACGCTTCTTCTCTATGTGGATGACAAGCTCATCAGTGGTGACAACCCTTAGTATATTGACTTTGTGAAGACACGTCTCAATGAATAGTTTCAAATATTTGATTTGGGTCCTCTTCACTACGTCCTTGGGATTGAGCTCACACCTATGTCTGATGGTTACTACCTCTCTTAGCATAAGTACATCCAAGATCTTTTTGATCGTGCATGTCTCACCCATCAACGCACGGTGGTTGAACACTCCTATGGAGCTTCACCTTCAGCTTTGTCCTACTGACGGTACCCCTCTCGAGGATCCTGCTCTCTATTGCCACCATGTTGGGAGTTTGGTTTACCTTGGTATCGCTCATTCTGACATCTCATATTGTTCATATTCTGAGACAATTTGTTTCTGTTTCTACCCATCTCCAATATAGTGAGTTCTTTTGCACCCCCGCCACCATACCCGCTACCGACGTCGACGCTGCAGAGTGCTCAATGATCCGCTTCAAATGTGCAAACCAGCTGTTGTCGAAGGGGCATTTTTTGCATTATATTTCATTGCATAGAGTACAGACCAAAACTCGGCTCTGTATCTTTACTACTTAATAAGTTTGAGTTGGTGGTCAGTCCATTCTCTCCCACCCCTTCTCACAAAAAGCTACGTTGGCTGACGTGTGGGCCCCCACCCTCCTCACGAAACCATGTGCTGCCTCCCCCACCGCATCTTCCGCCCTCGCCTCCTCCCCACAGATTTCTCCATCGCCCCACCCTCCGCCTCCACCCCGCCTCGCCTTCTCCCTATCCCGCACCGCCTCCTCTTCCGCCCCCATGCACCGGCACCTCCTCCTTCCTCCTCTTCCTTCCTCCCCACGTGTCGCCTCCTCCTCCTTCCCTTCACACCCCGCATCGCCTCCTCCTTCCTCCCACCCCGCATGGCCTCCCCGCCTCCGCCTCCGCCGCCACCTCCTCCCGGCTCCTTCGCTCCGCCCGCCTCCTCCCCGCTCCGCCGCCTCTACTCCTCCCCACCCCTCCGCTCCACCTTGCATCACCTTCTCCCCATCCCGCACCACCTCCTCTTCCGCCCCCCACACGCCGCACCTCCTCCTTCCTCCTCTTCCTTCCCTCCCCACACGCCGTCTCCTCCTCCTTCCCTCCCCACCCCGCATCGCCTCCTCCTCCCCATCTCTGTCCTGCCGCCGCTTTCACTGGATGAGAAGGTCGCCCCCGCGTCGCTTGCCCCCACCACTCTGTGCATCGATCCACTCTGCCGTTGGTCCTTGCGCCAAGGTGAGCCGTGCAGCGTCTTCTCTACTTGGACACCGACGTCAGTGACCACATCTTCACTGACGACCACCTCCCCTACCTCGGCGTCTTCCTTGACCTCTCCTTCTCCAACCCCGTGACCACTGCTCACCGGTGGCCTACTACCGACACCCTCTCTCTCGCTTCTTCATCTAAACCAGTTAGTTCCCAATTCCTCTCCCTTCTTACAGTTCCTAATTTTTGTTCACCACATTTGCTACTTGTTAATGTTAACTGTTAATTATTGTTAATTGTTTGCTATTAGATGTTAGTTTCATTTTTAGTAAACTGGATTTGCTAATAATTGTTAATTGTTCTCTGTGGAAATATATGTTTGTGTGCCAGTAGTGTAGCTTCATTGTGATGTATGAGAATAGAACGTATTCTATCTATGTTGTTTAGTGATCTGTTTAGCAATAGCCTTTGTTTAGTAGCTATGAGTTACTTTTATAATTAGGTCAACCCCAAATTCTTTTCATGTAAGGCCTTCGGCTTCTGATATTTCTATTCTATTTCTACTTCACTTCTGTTTGTGTAGATTGAGTTGACCTGCAACATTTGCTTTATGTTTCATTCCCCCTCTTTGTTTTTTGGGGCTTGAATGCTATCTAGGAGCTGTATCATAATGACTGCTTTGAGCAGATATTTTGTTTTTGTGTTTTTATTATTTTGCTAATTTGGTAGCATTTGTCTCTATGGACTAACCAACCTGAACTTGAGGGACTAGAGAAAATTGTTATCCAATTCTATAGTGAATTTGAGTGGTTGCATGACCGGCTTGCTGAGAAGTAGAAATGCATTTATATACCTCCCCTTCCAGAGAAGAATGATGCTGGTAATATTGCAAATTATAGTTTTGTTAACAACCTATTTCTTATATCCTCTCTAGAACGGACCAATCTCTAGACTACAGAATTGTGGTGTTTGCGTTGTGTTCCCTTGCTTACTAGGGTGTTGTTATTTTTCTATATCGTCTGAGAAATTTTGGTTTCGCAAAGGGTTCATTGAATTGTGGCGTCAAGCTCTAGACCTATTCATCAACATAATAGCTTCACACCCTGAACTTAAGCAAAGCAAAGATTTGAGGCTATTTTTTGTAACACCCCAGAACCCATAATGTCCTGGATGCTACTAAAACTACTCTACAACTAGCCAATTTACAAAATAAAATAAACTGGCAACAATACTAAGCAAGATAGTATAAGCGGAAGCGTAAACAATTAAGGAAAAAAACAGAATAATAACAATTCAATAATCATAATCAACTATAACAAATTATCTATAGGGACAGTGCACAAATTTAATATTACTAAGAAGGAACATTTGTCAATAAGTTAGCTAAACAAAGACTAGATTTATTTCAACTTTATTTCAGCATTAAGATTATAATACAAGTGCATCTGTGCGGTGCCGCTCTACCCTTCCCAATGCATGCTCAAAGTCCACCTGTAGGGAGGGGGAAGCAAGAGTGAGATAAAAAAATCTCAGCAAGCAAACTGTTTAACAAGTTACTCAAACTACAAGCAAATTAAACATCATCATTATAATTTCATACATCCACAATTACAATTTATGTTCATAAATATTTAAACCACCATAAACTTCTATGAATAATACCTCTTTAATTTAAGACTTAATTGTCATATGAATGCAGTCTTTTTATCCTCTATTAAATGCAAAAGAAACATTTAACCTTCCATAACCATAATAGATTAATCATCAACATTAAATCTTTCACAATTAACAATGTTTACATCCTCAACATCAAAACACTATCCATGACGGTAAAGTATTAGCAAATAAATCTTGTTTAATTACTTTAAACATCATCCACTACCACTACCAACGGCAATAAAATATATGTATGTTTTACTTCAATACATTATTATTTCTCACATGCACATTTGCTATCATCAATTAATATGTATATGAGAAAAGAATTTCATGCCGTAATCACAACCCTTACCATACACAAGGGACGAATTCCATTCCACGACCACGACCACAATCCTCACAAATAGCTCACATGAGCCAAATCCACAACACAACAATGAAACTGTAAATTCCACATTACAACTATGGAGTTGAATAATCCACAAAATAACTTCACCACAACATATTGCATATGGATGCAAATAAATCTTTCCACAACATATCTTCACCACAACATATTGCATATCAATGCAAAAATGAATCTTTCCACAACATATCTTCACCACAACATATTGCATATGAATGCAAAAATGAATCTTTCCACAACATATCTTCACCACAACATATTGCATATGAATGCAAAATGGCATATGGATGCAGTCATTCAAACAACAAATGAATGCATATGAATGCTTATCTTCCTTCCACTCTTTCCAAGGCAGGAATTGCTTCCAGGGAGAAGAGGTTGTACTAATGCACGTCGCGGCTAGGTGCGGCGACATCCACATATGCAAATGACATGATATGATATGAATGATATGATAAATCATAAATCACATTAATTCATCCACAAGGAGCATTATCATGCTCTCAACATCTCCACATATTTGTTTCATGTTCCACAATATAACATTAAACAGGAAATTCACATGTCTACTAGCAAAGTTAATAACATATCACTTGATCAATACTTGCTACCATCACCACAATTAAAATATTATGCAATCATGGCATAATGTATCAAATTACGATAATAATGTAAATTACAAGTAGAATGAATAACAAGTTAAACGGTAGCAACCACCGCTACATTCACTTGCCTCAATCCGATGAAGCGAAGCACAACAGAGATCAAGAGCGCTCAGGGACAAGACCACCTGTCCATAAGACAACTCTCAGTACACAACCACAGCATACAAGCATGACATAAATATATAAAACATCGCTAGAAACCCGAACCCGCACAATCTCTTCTCCGCTCAACAATCCAACCAATTATCCTCTGCAGCAGCGCTGCTTCACTTTTTCGTATCTTTAAAAATATAGATCGAAATACAGCAAATGATACCTCTATGGATTCATGAATTAAAATCCTACAATTTTCATGGAAAACACCTATTTCTATTTTAATCTTAGCGGGAGTAATTTAATGCCCAAAACAGAGGAAAAACTCTGCTCTGGCAGATTGGGCAGCCGCGTTCAAACGCGTGCCCACGACAGCAAAGAGGTCTAAACATTCTCAAATTTATACAGAAGCTATATCTCTAAATTATATACAACTTTCCCAACTAAGGAAAAGTCCAGAAAATTCGTTTACTATTTTTAAACTCCGGATTACCGTAGGACTGTAACAATCTGTCCGCCTGCCGGACAGCGGTATTTACGACTTCGTATCTCCCAGATCCCACGGTAGAAAAATTTGAAAACAATAAAGGAGATACATATGGAAGTCCTCTACAACTTTCCTTTTGAGAAGATCTGCAGGAAAATTCGTTTTCTAGATCAAAACGGCGCGATAAGCCGCGCTACGCAAATCGATCTAAAATCAGCCCGCGACTAAACTCTAATCGGGCAATTGATATAATTTTTACCATCAAAACCTGTGCTAAGAACCTTAATTAAACCATAAAACAGAGGATTTGAGATAAGATAAAATTACCAATCTGAAGAAATTCCCCCAAAAATTTTCCTCCTCTTCTTCTTCTCCTTCCTTCTCCTTCTCCTTCTCCTTCTCCTTCCTCTCTTCCCTTTCTTTTCTTCCTTGGCACCATGGCAGCAGAAAGGGGGGAGAAGGGGGGGCGCCCAAGGGGTGGTGGAGGCTGGTTTGGGGTGGAAAAGAGGGGAGGGGCCAAGGGAGAGGGTTTATAAAGAGGGGTGCTAGGGTTTGGGAGGGGGTACGGGCCCCCATTTTTGCTGACTGGCCCAAAACGGCTGGCTCATCCCTCCGGACAGCCCAAAATATTCAAATTGATTATTTTAATTTATTTAATTCATTTTACAATGTTCTATAATTTATATTTTTCCCTTCCCGCGATTTACCGAAAAACTGTCGATTCCGCAATTGATTTAAAATCTTATGCCATAACGACGTTCAGGTATTACATTTTTGCTGGCGGATGAAGAGGTAAAGTATTTGCATGAGCCCAGTGCTACAGTTTCCTTGTTAACTTTGGAACCATATAATTATATGTTTTTGGGTAAGTTTTCTTGCATAAACTCTTCACTCTTTAGATCTATGTTACATATACTTTGTGACATATGAATGATAAGTTGTATGGAAAGTTTAGTACCTGCTTAGTTATATGACAGTGTTAAAAATCTTCCTAGGTACCATTCTTTTCTTGGTTTGCAGATCTAGATCAAGATCTAGAATTCCAAGTGTTCCCCATTTGGCACCACAATTCATGAGAGCACATGGTAACATCAATGAGCAATACCAGCAAAATTCTTCTATCCCATATGCTGGGTCGCATTTATCAGGAAGTATGCGGCCACTGGGAGCTACTGGGCCTGCCGTGCCACATCTTCTAGATAGCATGGCCTTTTCCCTATTCCCACCAGGTCCACCAAGCCATAGGGTCATTCTTTTTGGTCATGACATGCTTTTTAATGGCCATGACTTTTAGGCTGTTTGTACGAGAGATTACAGAGTAACAGAAATTCACGTGCGGTTTTTGCCGATATAAATCAAGTCAGTAAAGTATGTACTACAATTAACTAGTAGACCCTATCTTGAAAAATACTCTATTTAGAAGTTAGTTACTGTAGAAAAACTGAAAAGCAGCTTTTAGAAGCTGAAAAGAACAGGGCCTATAGTTCAATGCAGACAGTGGACGCCGAAGGAAACCAGTTCTATGCCTAGGAGAGGGATCGCTTTGCTCCTACCTGCTGATTCCTGTAGATTTCTGAAGCAAGCTGGTGGGGCTCTCGCAACCTCCTCAAGGCACACCAGAGTTAGTAACGGCACCTGCCCCAAGGAGGCCATTCAGGCAATGGATTGGCGTCGACGGAAGGTCACCTCCACTAGCACCTCCACCAGAGAATAGATCACCAAAAAACTCGTCATTCCGACCATTGCACACCCCTCGAATGTAGCCCAACGTTGGTGAAGTTAATGCAGACTTCAAAAATCCCTGTTGGTTGTAAGGAAACAAGAAAACTTCATTGTATGAATACAGGTTGCATGGTAATTAAACATTGAGACTATATGCAGGAAGGTAAAGAAAACAACCCGAGAAAACGCTTTTGACTTGGGGTTGTTATGTGAATTCGGTGAAGTATATATTTACATCGGGTTGGGGCATTCGGATAGCTGTATATATTTTGGTTTAGGGTCATGTTTGATTATATGTATCGCTCTCTTTTTAAATTCTGTTGCAACGCACGGGCATTTTACTAGTCATTCGATACAAATGTGATCGTATGATACAAATGGATCTTGTGCTGCAAATATAGGACCAAACGTCAAGATAATTAGAACGGAATTGATACGTGTCACGCATCCGGCTAACAAAAGTATAGGACGCTTCGCTCCTCTCACTCTCTTCCTCTCTCCATCCCCGTCCACATCTCCGATATCTCTATGTTTTCATCCCCGTCTCCGACCTCCTAGCCCAGCCACCCCGTCCCCATCCCCAATGCCGCCGAATTTGGTCACCGCCGTTGACTTCCTCTTTGGCCGTTATCAGGCACGGTGCCGACAGATCTGGCCTTCCCCCTTCCTCAACACCCCATGCACGGCAACGACCACAAGCCCAACACCCGTCCCGATGTCGGCACTATTCGACCCGCCGACTTCCTCCCCAACTGTCATCGTGTGCGGCACCGCCAGATCCAAGATTCCCCTTCACCGGTGGCCTAGAAGGTCGATTGCACCAGGGAAAAAGAAGCCGAGGACCTCGACAGTGGTGGGGACAACATAATACCCAAAAGTCATTCGATAGAAAATCGATTAATTGGAGGAGGGACCTTATAGGAAAGAATTAAACAATGATTTTAGAGGGTTTTGAAAATTCCTAGCAACTGGGCTCAGGCCATGGCCCGTGAGAGGCCGCCAAAGGGTGGGGGCGCCTCCCCACAACCCTAGTCGCCACCTCTCCTCCCTCCTCCTCTCCCTCTTGCGCCGCACCCCGCCCTTGCGCCTCTAGCAGTTCCTCCCCTCCCCCCTCCTCCATTTAAGCCCTTGCTACCGGTGAAGAAGATCCCCCTTTGCTGCCGGTCGAGCGGAGGAAGGAGATCAATCGCAGCAAGGCATTTTTGATCTGGAGGGCGGAGAAGAGGAAGGGAAAAAGGGAAAGGAAAAGAGAAAGGGATCGTGTGTTGTTCGTCGTGATCTTCAGTGGTTCATCAAGAGTAACCTCTGTTTTCCCCCAATTAGATGCACACTTTAATTGTTGTAGCAATGTCGGTATTCTGGACTACAAGGATAGGTTTCGGTAGACGGCCTTTTTGGGGTAGATTCGTGAGGTTTCGCCTGGACGTTTCCTAGAATTTTGTAGAGGACGCCGCCATATTTCCGTGAAGTACTAGAACACTGCATTCGGACCTTTGTAACAGAAGTTATGATGTTTTTAGTGGGACTGTTCTGCAGATTGGGAGTTTTCTGTCAGGTTTTGGTAGAATGGATTGTGATATTAGAAAACGGGAGAATCAGAGGAGCTCAGTATTATGAAAGTTGTAGATAATTGTCTTAGTTGTCCAGGAAGGTCAAGACATCATGATTCGGACACTCGTGCTGAAAGTTATGGTATTTTTAGTACTCTGTCTAGAGAACCCGATGTGAAATTGATGTTTTAGAAAATTAGATGGTGCGGATAAAAGTTGGCCAATTCAGGGAGGTTCACCAACTATATTTAGTTAGAGAATTTAATTATCTTTCCAGAAAGTCTAAGAACACCTTAGTTGGACTCTTGTACCAATATATATAAATTTTTGAAGTTGACTGTCCACAGAGGGGGACAGGATGACCTGAGGATTTGGGGATTAGAACCAAGTTAAACATTTTTGCTAGTTTGTGATTGTTTTTATTTGGTCTAAGGTCCACTACTGTTATCTTAGCATATATTATAATTATTATTCATGCGGTGGACTGATCCCAGAGGCAGCACCTTCTGCACATCCCACATTTTCTCGCGGTTAAGACAAGTATAATGATGGTTTAAAATTGATAGTGTGGATTGTTGATGTTTGATGGCTTGTTGATGTTTAATCTATATTATGAGTATATGTGTTCATGGTTATGGTAAGGATATTTTGGTCTTGTTTATGGTCGAGTGTAATTTAAAGTGTTTCTGAGTATTTCTGATGCATAGATATTGTTGAGACATTTACGCATATGCATCATGCTGATTTATTGAAGTCTTGGTCACGAGAAGACCAAGCGCCGAGGTCCCCGTCATGTTGATGACATGACGGGCTAAAGGTCCCCATACTTATGGAGTATGGGCAATTGGTCCCTGTACCAGATAGTACAGGCATGGGTGTGCATCGACGAATGCACACTTTGCATTACTAGTAAAATGCAAAAGAGAAAGAGATAAAGATATTGTTGATCATATTGCATAGCATGATTTATATAAGTGGCTGTTGAATGAATTTATGAGTGATGTTCATGTATGTTCTTGTTACCATCTGTTATATTTGCTGAGTCGTTGGACTCACCCTTATTGTTTGTTGTATTTTTTTAGGTACCTTTATGAGATCGGCATGTATAGGGAAAAGGAAAGATTAGTCTTGTTGCACTTTGCACGATCTACCCACAATGAAAAAAAAGAAATAAAATTAAATACTAGATGCATGAACTACCTAAGTAATGGTTGATTATTGCTTGTTGGATTAAATTGTAATAAAGGATTAGAATTCTTTTTATGATGCTCCTGTTCTTTATCTAGATATTATAACTACAGATGTTCTAGTAAGCTTAAGCCAATTTTGCTTAGTCTTGATCATATTATATGATGATGGTCATTTCTTATTAATTCTGCTTGTTGAAATCTCTAATTTAAACAGTTAAACAAAGGAGGTTCTGCCGAAATTTTGTATAACGTATTTAGTTATCATTGTCTTACTCCTAGTTTGGTAGCATTCCAGGTCATTGCTTGGTGGGTGTTCTGACACTTGCAACCTGGCCCGTCTGAACGCCGGATCCATGCCACGCCTGCCGCCCACCATCGCTACACCCGAGGCCTCGCTGTCGTTTGCCATGAGAGGTAGGTGTTGTTCACTGCAACATTTTAATTTCATGTGTAAGAATCATCAACAACTAGTGCAACATCGAATTTTATGTGTGAAATTTTTGTTACATACGTTGGTTATAATTGTTGCACACACTATGTCCAAATGTTGCACACACTATATCCAAATGTTGTATTAGAGCATCCGATAGGAATGCTCCCAACGGATGTACGAGCGCCAGCAACGGCCTAATAAGAATGTAGAGTTCGTTAAGGTTTGCTCCAAACAGCGATGGCTTCTGATTTTTAAAAACCAAAAGTTATTTAAAACACGTCGGCTTTTTAATATGACTTTTTCCTCTTTTTTCCTTTGCATTATTCTTAATATAGCGGTATTTTTCTTTTTCCTTTTTTTTAATTATATAATTGAAAAGGCTAACAGCCGCTCTAATATCATTTCGGCCAAAAACCACCGCACTTTAAAACAGGGCTAAATCGCAAGTCCGAAGCTTCAGTTCATATATACGTCCAGTGCCTTTGCTCGTCAGCCACAATTCATGCCCAGTTCACATGTAAGCTCAGCATTGCTCAACCAAAATCCACCACAGAAACTCTCGAAACTCACAACAACAGCACGCACGTACAAGCAGTTAAAACGGCTATAGTTGACTGGCAGTAAATAGCCTACAAATCTGGAAAGGTCACAGGGGAGCAAACCTGAAGCAAGCAAAGTGTCTTTTACGTCTAATAACAAAGCTTGTTGCACATAATTCTTTATTTATTTATTTTGGAAAAGCTTGGTGTACACTGTTTCGGTTTGTCACCTCATCTTCTCATTTACATCCGGTCCTGACTTGGTCTAATCTTGTGCTGCCTGAACTGGAGCTGCTGCTATCTGTTCCTCCAAATCCGAGCAAGCTGTCTTTGCTCCATTACCTCCTCGATGCTTGCTGTTAGCTACCTGTTCAATTCTCTTCCCCCAGAGAACATTATACAGGCCACCAACCATCAGCACTCCACTTATTACACTGCGCATCAGAAAAGGAAGTTTCAAGAAAAAATGGTGTCATTATTCTATATGAGAAAATAGAACTTATGAAAGCAATGAGTTCGTCAGAAGAAATACACCTTCCCAGGGTGACTACTTCTCCTATGAGAAATGACAGCATGATTGTGATAATCAGTGTTAGGGGTACTGTCATGCTCAAGAATACTGGACCCATCATGCCAATTACCCAAATTTGCAGGTAATATGAAATTGCAGAAACAACTATGCCCTGCAATGTTCAGTAATTTTACAGAAGTCAGTTTTTTCTTCTTTTGACTTGCTCCTGTCGAGATAGATCGATTTTGGTAATACCAATAAATGGGCAGCTTCTATTGCAGTCTACAGAGAATTGTAAAACTAAAACATGCTGTTGGAGCAACTGACAATCTTGTTTCATTTCAACCAGCAGTGCAACTGATCATTACTAACAGAGGCAGGTAGGTGACTACTTTTCTCAAGTGATCATCGGTTACTATACATTTTGCTGGCAATATTTTCAAAATAACTGAGAGTGATAGTGAACTCAACAGCACGGGATTGTACTGGAAGTCTGGAACATCCTAAAAATAACACATTTTATAACTTACTGTAATCTAAACAACAAATGGTTAAAAAATCAGTTCAAAACTTATATCCAGCTTCAAGTTAACCAAATATTGGTCAACAGTCTCGAGGGATCTTACACAATAGACGATTGTGACAAGACCTACATCCAAACCCAACTTCCATCTTGAAAAATCTCTCTCAATCACTAGGGCCATGAAAAAAGATTGCACAGTCGCAAAGACTGTCTGGAGAGTTATGTTGAGCAGCTTAGACGGATACTGCTCCAGCAGAGAGCCCTGGGAAGTACCATGTAGGCTAAATTTTAGCATGAATAAATTAGCACCTGCACATGCACATGCACTCATGCGTAAATACATTAGGCGCACACAGAGCAAGATGTATACCTGAAGCACTGCCCAAAGAGCCCACATTACAGTCGCAAAAGACTGCAAGAAAATTCCCAATATCCAGTTCTTTGAGGAATGAGTATCAGCTCTACTTGCATGGTGAAAAAGATGGTGATGGATGAAAGATTTCAGCTCAGGTCCTTGGTATAACGCTAGTACAGTAACACCAACAGCACAAAGCACTATGCCAGAGACCTTCACAATCCCATGGTACATCTTTAATTTCAAAGACTCCATCCTACCATATGTAGAACAACAAATCACTCATACCTCCATGGGAGTTCAGTCATAGAAGGTCCCATCATATACAGAACAAGGTGAACTAATATTTTAGTCCCACTAACCTATCATGTCCATCAAAGCACTCACAGCTCCACAAATTAGGCTTACACACTGAGAATGATTCATGTTAACCCAACCCAAAATATTTAACCCCAAATAGTGAAATTAAATATGTGACGTCTCATCTCATATTCAATTAGTTCAGCGAACAATTGGATATTACATTTTCTTTTTCGAAAAAGACTTTTTGGTTAATTTAAAGGAATATACTTAAAAACAAATTTGATATTGATAACTAATTACCTATGCCTGCCACCATGTCAAGTAGCGTAGAGAAATAAAAAAAAGATTGGAGATGGTATAGGTTGCATATTGTGTTCAACTAGGGTACCATGTCATGATATGGATAACATGGGTCTTTAAAAAAGGTATGGAAACATGAAATCTGGCTAGGATCTTTAAAAAAGGGTATGGATATTATGACGATCTGGCTGCATCCAACCTGATTACCACATATGATATCTACTATAACGAAACAACAACACGCAAAATAGTTCTTTAGTATTCCATTATTGCTGTGTGATCGATAGAACAGAAATGGGTATAGCTCATGAAATAAAATTAAAAATAGGAAATACAAAATATTCTAGTTGCCTAGTTGGTTTAACTTCTCTTCAAGTAAGGCTTAACGGGGTGGGGAGTGGGGACCAGGGGATTATCCCCTGTACATGTCGTCTGCAGGAATATATGATGAATTAAGATAAAGTCAAAGTTTCAAACAAATACATAAATAGGGGATGCAATAGTGCGAACAGAATGTTTGTAACATTCGACATCCACAATTTTCCACTTCTCACCACTCCCAATTGAAGTATGAAAAGTGACAGTGGAGATGTTTGTAAAATGCACTGTTGTAGGGGTGGCCACCTAAGCTCATCCGGCCTACTAAAGGGTTGTAAAGCTCAAAATGGAATATATGTAATGACATAGATACCCTTATGGTGGGCGCATGAGTGTAACGATAGAATTGTAAAATACGCTCCATGGAAATATATATACAGGCTTCGGACATAGGGAAGGAGTAAGCATTGTTCATCTATCATCTCCACTACACTACTCTCTCACTTTACTGTTTAGTCAGTAGACACAATAGTTGGCGCCGTCCGTGGGGACGACTGAGAGCAAGCCTTGAAATTTGAGAAGTGATGTCATCCAAGAAAACTTCATCGGCGAGGAAGAAGAGCACGACAGCAGCGCTCGTGAACACTAGGGCCTCGGTCGGCGCCCTGTCGGCTATGTAGCACGGACACGTGGCAAAACAGTTGTATCCGTGTCCGACACCGTGTCGGACACGGACACGTCTTCGACACGTGTCGGAGACGTATCGGCCGATTTTAGAATTAATTTTAATTAGTAAAATTCTCGACACGTGTCGGACACACTAAATATCTGAGTCGAACACGGCCGACACGGTAGGCCCGAACACGACCGGCCCAGCCGCCCAACGCCGCACGACGTGCCTAACCCTAACGCACGATCGCACGCACGGCGGGAGTGTGTTATTCCATCGACCTCATGTTGCTCCGCTTGTCGCGTCGGTTCGCCGCCGCCAGACGCCCCGCCACCTCGCGCCTCGCCCGCCACCCGCCTCCCGCCCGCCTCGCACCTCGCCGCCCGTCGGCTTCCTCCTGCCGTCGCCGGCTTCTTCCGCGTCTGCGGATTCGTCCCCATGGGCGCCGGCTTCCTCGCCAGCGCCACGGCTTCTTCCCCAGCGCCGCCCGTCGGCTTCCTCCCCAGCGCCGCGGCTTTCCTCCACCGGATTGTCGCCAGCGCCGCCGCTTCTTCCCAGCGCCGCCGTCGGCTTCCTCCCGCCGGCGGCTTCTTCCGCGCCACCGGATTCGTTACAGCGCCACGCTTTACATCGGCGGTGATGCGGATGGCGATGTTAACCTCATAACGCAGACGTCAACATCCGTGGTACGCGGCGGTGGCCGATCGGCGGGGCGGTGACATCGATGATCGTCTTGGCATGGTTAACGGCCCCGCACCCGCTTGGGAGCGGCGGGTGGCTCTGGCGGCAACATCGGCCTCGTCGCGACCCGGGTCCCATCGCACGGCCATGGTCGCCGCCAACCCGGTGGTTCGCGCCGACGCCCGACGGGTACAACCACCTCAGCGGTGGAGAACGCCTTGCCGATGGCCCTCGATGCGTTGCGGCGAGGTGGCGGACCTCCGGCGGGCGTGCGGGAGGTGCAAGAGGCTCGGAGCGGCGGGGAGGCGCGGAGCCAATAAATCCCGTCGGCGGGCGGCGGAGCCCACACCAGACGGGCGGACAGCGCGATGCCCCACCTCCAGCCGCATTTAGCTTCGATATGTTGATCCGAGTCCCCTCTCCGGGCTGCAAAGAATCGGCGTGGTCGGAGGACTTCAAGTTTCCCACCATCGAGCCGTACAAAGGCGACACGGACCCTAGGGAGTTCGTGCGCGTGTACGAAACCGCCATCGGCGGCGGCGGGACGACTCCACCAAGGCGAAGGGCTACCCTCGTGTTGCGGTGGCGCTCTTGGTTTTTTACCATAGAGCCGAACTCCATCTACGCGTGGGAATAGATTCATGACCACCTATACAACAACTTCCAAGGAAACTACGTCGAGCGCATCGATGCAGATCAGCTCTTCGCCATCAAGCAGAAGCCCTCGGAAAACCCCTGAGAATACTTCAAGCGTTTCACCAAGATTCGCTGTCAGGTCAAGGATGTCTACGAGACCACCATCATCAACGCAGCTCTTCGACAAGATGGAAGAGCACGCGTGGGCGAAGAGGATGCACAAATGGCGTGGGCGGCGACTCAACACCAATCAAGCGGAGGGCTCACCGAAGAGCGCCTCAAGCGCAAACAGAATCTCGAAAGACACCTCCAACCACAAGCAGGACCCCTCGAAGGATACCTCCAAGCGTAAACAGGATTCGTCGAATGACAAGCCCAAGCGCAACCAGCGTCAGAAGGCCCGCTACGTCTTCGACATCAAGGGCGACTCTAATGACAAACCATGGTATGCGGCCGGTCTTAGAGATGATAGGGCCAGCGGCGAAGGAGACGGCTAGCAGAACGGCCTGTGGTGCGAAGTACATGGTCGCGGTGACCATCTCACGCGGATATGTCCCACCATTGTGACGCTCACAAAGCGTCGCCGAGGCGAGTTTGAAGCGGCCCACGGTGGTGGCCCACATGCGGCGACCTCAAGAGGGCCCTGCGGATACAAGCCGGAGGAGCCCAGGTGCCGGTCATAAATGTCATCTCCGGGGCTCTTCGTTGGAGTTTTCGTCGGCACGGCAGCAGAAAGCTTACGCTACGGCCGCACCACGTGGCGGCATACCCAAGACAAACACCGCCGTGGGCGCAACACGACATTACCTTCACGCTCACCGACACGTAGGCGTGGACTTCTCACCAAGATCCCCGTCATCAAGCTCAACCCGATAAGTGCGTCTTAGGCGTGCAAGCCGAAGCTTCGTGGGTTTCGGTGTCGGTAGCGCAGATCGAGCAAACCCCGACAAGGTCGACGTTCCTCTCCATGGAGCCGCCCAAGATGACGAAGGTCGAGGCTCACGGGCGCATGGTCGTTGAGCCGCTTCTGTCGTAGGCGGTGAACGAGGCTGCCATTCTTCAAGACCTTGCGCAGCTGTGACGGGTTCCATTGGGATGATGACTATGCGAAGGCTTTCGACGACCTCAAGAAGCACCTCGCGGGCCTTCCCACTCTAGTCGCCCCAGCACCAGAGGCTCCCCTCTGCTGTACCTCGCCGCCACCAATAGCATGCAACGCAGTCCTCGTCCTCTAGGAAGGCGCCCTCCAGCGTCCCGTGTACTTCGTATCCGAGGCTCTCCAGGGCGCCAAGACGCGGTACACTAAACTCAAGAAGCTGGCCTATGCATTGGTCATGGCCTCGAGGAAGCTTCTTTTACTTCCTCACTCATCCTATCACCGTGCGTCATCGTTCCCCACAGCGGAGATCTTTGCACAACAAGGAGTCCACGGACGCGCCGGCAAGTGGGCGGCCGAGCTCGCACCTTTTTCCTTGATGTACGCTTCGTGCGGCAATAAATCCCAAGTCCTCGCGGACTTACTGCCGAGTGGACTCACGGCTCGGTAGCGCGTGCAGCGACCGAAAGCGGTGTGGACCCTCAACACAGACGGGGCCTACGGTGCTCCGGGAGCCGGGGTGGGCGCAGTCGTCACCACGCCAAAGGGGCAACGCCTGCTGTACTCGGCGCGTCTCGGGCTCCCCGCGACGAACACGATCAATCTGACCGCTCTTGGCCTCACTAAGCTAAAAGCCCTGGGCGCCCAAAGGGTCCTCGTCCGCACCGACTCGCGTTTGATTGCGGGCCATGTGAACAAATCCTATATGGCCAAGGACCCCGACTTGGCCAAGTATTTGGCATTGTAAGGGCAAAGGAACACCATTTCTTGAGCGTCATGGTAAAAGCCATTCCGCGAGCAGACAATGAGCAAGCCGACGCCCTCGCTGGCTGCCAGCTAGCAAAGCCCCCTCCCCGAAGGGGCATTCTATGAGGTCCTGCCCACGGCAGCTATCGAGCAAGACAACCATGATGCCGCCCTTGTTCACCAAATTGCACAACAGGGCGACTGGCGAGAGCCCATTTACGGTTATCTGCAGGGCATAGCCGAGCCGGACGACCCTCTCGAGCTATGGCGTCTGTAGTACCGGGTCAGGTCCTTCGAGGTCCTGGACGGGGTCATCTACAAACGGGGAGTCTGCGCCCCACTCTTGCGATGCCTCTCGCGCGACGAGGGAAAGCGCCTCCTGCGAGATCCACGCAGGCTTTGCGGCTCGCACATTGCGCCGAGATCCCTCGTCGGCAAGCGTTCGTGAAGGGCTTTCATCGCCAACGCCATTGCGACGCAGAAGACCTTGTGCATCGCTATCAAGGCTATCAGTGGATGGGACGGGTCATTCACAGACCCCCAAGCAACCTACAGCCCATTCCCCCGGTGTGGCCATTAGCGCATTGGGGCATTGATATCGTCGGACCACTTCTGCACACCCCGGGGTACCTTCGGTTCGTCGTAGTTGCCCTGGAATACTTCTCCAGATGGCCCGAAGCGGTGGCATTGGCTAGAGTAACCTCCGCAGCCATGCAGCGGTTCCTCTAGCAAAACATCATTTGTCGTTTCGGAGTCCCCCGGGAGGTCACCATCGACAACGGCTTGCAGTTTGACTCCACGCCATTCAAGGCGTTTTGTACATGGGCATCATCTCATCGCCTCGGTTGGGCACCCGCGATCCAACGGAGCGGTCGGCGGATAAGCGGCGCCATTTCATGGGAGACAAAAGCACCTCATTGGCCTACCGAAGGGCAAGTGGCCAAACAAACTTCTCAGTGTGCTCTGGTCCCTCCGCACGACGGTAACACGTCCGATAGGGTTCACGTAATTCAAACTCCTCTTCGGTGATAAGGCAGTGACACCCAAAGAAATCAAGGCCGGTTCGAGGAGTCCTCACCCAGGCCCCGGCGGAAGAGCCCTCGACCTCCTTGATGATGATCGGATGAGCGCCACCCAGCATGTCGCCAAGTATGCGCGTCAGGTAGCTCGTGCGCACGACCGCACCGTCTACTCGCGCGAATTCCAGCCGGGAGACCTCGTCCTCAAGATGGCACTCCACGCAGCGACAGTAGGCAAGCTAGAATCCAAATGGGAGGGTCCTTACATCGTTGTTACGGTTTTGCAGCGCGGAGCTATCGCCTCGCGACATTGGAGGGGCGAACTCTCTGCCACACATGGAATGCAGACTGGCTGCAGCGATACTATGCATGAAACCGAAGCGGTGCCCGCATCACAACTAACACTGCACTGTGTAAAAAGCTCACCCACGCAAACGGGAAATCGATATAGGGCACCATTTGCAAAACTGGTCTCAACTTGTGCACAGACACGCGGAGGCAAGCCTCCGCGCGCACTCTCCGGAGTATAAATAAGACACGCGGAGGCAAGTCTCCACGCGCACTGTCCAGAGTACAAATAAGACACGCGGAGGCTCTCTCCGAAGTATAAATAAGACACGCGGAGGCTTGCCTCTGCGCGCACTCTCCGGAATATAAATAAGTCATGCGGAGGCAAGCCTCCGTGTGCACTCTACGGAGTATAAAAATCACGGGATGGCTTTGGCAAGCCTCCGTTGTATAAGGCGTTATCTGCATATATGTTACACCTGTACATGTATATATACTGGCCCATTGGCCTCATGATAAATACAAGCGCTATTCATAACATGGTATCAGAGCCAAACCTAGGGTTTCGCTTGGCCGCCGTTGTTCTTCCTTAGCCATCGCCGCTTCACCGTGCTTGTCGCCGCCGCTGCTTGGTCCTTTTTCACCACCTGGACAGTCAGCTCCGGTCAGCTCTTCTCGTGCGCGTCCTTCCACCCAGATCCGAACTCCTCCGTGTCGGATTCGGCTCGCCTACCGCCAGGCTCTTCGCTAGATATAGCCGGATCGGACTCGCCCAACCAGGCCGCTCGTGTCATTGGCGCCGCTCGAGATCCTTGCGCCGGCCGCCGCCTACTTTGGGTTGCCCAAGGTTCACCGCTTAACGTCCATTGTTGAGGTCGTCGGGCCGGAGCCATCGTCACCGGAGGCGCCGTCGTTGTCGGCTCTCCCCCGCCATCGGCGTCATCGTCGTCACTCGGATCTCGGAGCGGCGGCTCATTGCCGTCGGAGCGATCGCCACCGACGTCGGCTCCATCCCGTGGCCTCGTCGGCCGGTCGCCATCGCCCGCTTGATCGCCGCCGCCGCCGCCCGGTGACCTCCCCTGGTGAAATCTTGTTGGTCTTGACAAACCGAGTCAGTCTTATCTTCTTGACCGAACAAAAAAAGAAAACAAAAAATGTCATCCTTTCCAGGTACCGTTTTGTTCCTCGCTGCCCAGTGATCTTCGATGGCCTCAATTATCGAAACTAGTTTCAGCATATACACCTCCACATGTGTTGTCAGCGTCTTTGGGAGTTTCTTACTAGCGAGTTGCCTTGTCCATCTCGCCCTACTCCACCTGCTGAGCATGTACTCCCGAAGGATGCTTCTGAAGATGCTCGTACAAAGGCATCTGAGGCTTTTGAGGATGCCATAGACTTTTCAGACTTAGTATGCTGCTTACAATACATAGATCAATGAGAATGCTCGTACTTCTATTCTGGTTGCTAGCATGGAGGTGCATCTCACTAGTGATGTCGTTGGTTTGGCTTCCACACAGGCGATGTGGGCGCATCTGCGCAACCGCTACGAGCCATCTGGTAATTCCTTGTACCTTGCTATTGTGCATCAGGAGCAGTCGCTGCAGCGGGGAGATACCACTGTGGACGAGTTCTATGCTCTGCTATCCGTGATATGGCGCCAGATCGACTCTTTGGGGCCAAATATTTGCCGCTTTGTCGGTCTTGTCGATGTCGGCGAGCTCACCGAGTCACCGCATCTACGATTTTTGGACACTTCTTTGGTCTGAGTTCGAGCAGACTCGTGCTAAGTTGTTGGCTCATCACCCTCGTGTGATTCTGTTGGAGGCTCTTGCAGTTGTTCGTACTGAGGAGATTCGCCTTCGTGGTGCGGGTCTGCTGTCGTCATCGTTTCCTTCGGCTTTGGTGGCTCCCCCAGCTTCTACACCTACTGTGTCGCTGGTTACTTCTTCATCAGTTGCGCCTCCACCAGTGACGACTGTTGTTGGTAGGGGACTCCACTGCACCTATTGCAACAAGGATGGACATGTGGAGCAGTTTTGCTACAAGAAGGATTTTTCTCGTGGTGCTCGTCTTCCGAGAGGCACTGGAGATTCCTCCTCTCAGCAGTGTCCTGGTGCCACTCAGCAATTTCACACTACTATGTCGTATGGTTGCTTCTGCATCATCCGGTTCCGCTGGTTCTACTGCTCAGTCTTCCGGTGAGAGACCACTTTCTACTTCTCCTTCCTCAGGTATATCACCTTGGATTCTTGATTCTGGTGCTTCCTTTCATATGACATCTGATTCCACCTGTCTCACTTCCATTAGTCCTTAGTTGTTACTATCACTGTTCAAACAGCAGATGGTACCTCTTTCTATTGCAGGATGAGGCACTCTTTCAAATTCATCCTTTCATGTTTCTACTGTTTCTCGTTTTTCAAAACTAACCATGCAGCTCACATCTGCTGGCCAGCTCACTGATCATGGTTGTCGTGTTATTCTCGATTTTGATTTTTGTCGTGTTCAGGATCATCGCACGAGGACTCTGGTTGGTACTGGCCCTCACCGCTGTGACTCGCGATGGCTCTGGGAACTTGACTGGCTTCATCTTCCTTACGCTGCCCTTATCAGTCTTGTCGCCTCCACTACTGCCTTCGCATCTGCTGCAGCCTCCACCGCATCTTTTGCTCAGTGGCATCATCGTTTAGGACATCTTTGTGGATCACGTATGTCGTCATTACTTCGTCGTAGTCTTTTAGGGTCTTGGTCTGGTGATACTTCTCTTAATTGCCAGGGTTGTAAGATTGACAAACAGCTTCAACTACCATATTCTTCTAGTGAGTCAGTGTCTCAGCGTCCGTTTGATCTTGTTCATTCTGATGTATGGGGACCAGCTCCTTTTCAAAAGGTCATCGATATTATATAATTTTTATTGATGATTTTTCTCGGCATACATGGATATACTTTATGTCATCTCGTAGTGATGTTCTATCCATCTATAAGACTTTTGCCACTATAGTCCGTACTCAGTTTGACTCTACTATTCGTGTTTTTCGTGTTGATTCCGCTGGGGAGTACTTATCAGGAGTTCTTCGTAGTTTTCTTGCTGACCAGGGTACTCTCTCTGTCAGTTTTCTTGTCCCGGTGCTCACGCTCAGAATGGTGTGACTGAACACAAGCATCGTCATCTTCTTGAGACAGCTCGTGCTCTCATACTTGCTTCTTCTGTTCCACCACACTTCCGGGCTGAGGCAGTTTCTACTGCCACTTTTTTAATCAACATTCAGCCCTCCTCTGCTCTTCAGGGTGGGATCCTAGTTGAGCTTCTCTGTGGCAAGACTCCTGATTATTCCAGTCTTCGCCTCTTTGGGTGTGTGCTATGTTCTTCTTGCACCTCGTGAGCACACCAAGTTGACCGCTCAGTCTGTTGAGTACGTTTTTCTAGGCTATAGTCCTGAGCACAAGGGATATCGTTGTTAGGATACTGTTGGCCGACGGATGCGGATTTCTCGGGATGTTACTTTTGATGAGTCTCGTCCTTTCTATCATCGACGTTCTCCTTCCTCCACTTCAGTATCTCTTACAATGTTCAAGAAGGCGTTAGGCGCTAGGCGGGTGGCGAGGTGGGCCTAGCGCCTAGGGGGCCTAGGCGGTTAAATAAAAAATGAGGATAGCAGGCAAAGATAAGCAATCATATATATGTATTTGATGTTTAAATGAGGAAAATTGTTACCTTGAGCAACAATGATAGCTCTCTTTCCAAACTGCTTCTGTAATTTTTTGTTGCCTCTTCAACTCTTGCGTGCTTAAATTGCTCTCTTGAGGATTAATCGGATTCACAAATCTATCCATAGGCCCTAACTTTCTTGGTGTCGATCCTCCGATCTCTTCAAGTTGTTCTTCATTTTCATGACCACCTATTATGCTCACATTTTCTCTAACCTCATCTTCTTGCTCTTTCTTGCACTTCTTGTTTTTTTGCCTCCTCAATAGAATTACGGCACTTTGCTTGGTCTTCTTTTGTATATTTGGGACATCTTGCAACATTTCCCTGAATATGTGCAATGTGTTGCTTGATCCTATAGATGCCCCCGGAAACAACCTTTCCGCACAAGATACATTTCACCTTGTCCAAATTGTTTGGGTTCACTAACACCCCATATTCCCACCCTACGTCACCGGACTCTCTTGAGACTATCTTTGGTGCCCACCTCAGGAGCTGACGCGGTGGATAACATCCTAATTTATATATACATGCTTATCCATATACAAATTAGTGGATTATTCAAGGAAGCAAGGAACTACTAGCTCAAGAAACAATTACTAATTACCTCTCATTGTCTTTGCAGACTCACCGTCTCGACCCGAGTGAAGACGTGTTGGCGGTTGATGATTAAGACGTGCCGGGCCTACGGGGCGTTTCACCGAAATGCTTCAAGCCTTCAAGTCGGCGCAGCGCACTCGGATTTGGTCACTCGAGTCGGACAGCCGATCCACTCCTCATTGCGCCCACGACGCCGACGCTTCTCCTCCCGATCCTCCCCGCAGCGACACTACTCCAATCGCGGTGATCATCCCCCGCCTCCCTCGTCCCCGCAGCCCCCCACAGTGGGGCCGCAGCCTCCCAGCCGGCCGGCGTGGCTCCTCCCATGATGGCCTCCTCCCGCACATCGGCAAGAAGCTCCCAGCAGCGGTCAGCAATGGCCCTTCTCCCGGCTCCTCGCAGCCGACGCTTCCCAGGTCCCACTAGCTCCTCCCCACTCGCTTCCCCCGGTCCCCACTAGCTCCTCCCCACCGGCCGGTGCTCCCCGCAGCAGAGCCTCAAAGGTACTAGCTAGCTCTTCTCTTAGCTCCTCCCCGCTACCTCCTCTATCCTCTCCTGGCGGCCATAGTGCGAGGCGGCGGCGGCGACAAGACGGAGTCGGCCTGACAGAACCCCTAGCCTTGTGGTACCGTGGATCGTGGTACTATGGTGTGGCAGTGTGGCTTGTCTTTTGTGGTCCGTTCCGTTTGCTATTCTTGTGGTCTCGTCGCCTCGTCAGCCTCGCCGCCTCGCGCCTAGGCGCCGCCTGGCCGTTTCCTCCCCGCCCAACACCCCTAGGCGAGGCGCCGGGTGGCCGACCAGCGCCTAGACGGGGCCTAGGCGGCTGCCCGGCCAGCCTTTTAGAACATTGATCTCTTATCGAGCCACTTTCTTTCCTGACTTTTCCTTCAACCCCCATAGTCACCACGATGAGTATGGTCGTAGCGCGTAGTTTTCAATAGGAGTATGGTCGTGACTACGATGAGACCTTTGCTCCTGTCACTCACACAACCACCGTTCGCACTCTTCTTATTGTGGCATCTGTTCGACAGTGGTCTATCTCTCAGTTGGACGTCAAGAATGCTTTTCTCAATGGCAAGTTGCGTAAGGAGGTATACATGCAGCCACCACTAGGTATTCTGTTCTTGAGGGTATGGTTTGTCGACTTTGCCGATCTCTCTATGGCCTCAAGCAAGCTCCTCGTGCCTGGTTTGATCGTTTATCTTCTGTTGTCATTGCAGAAGATTTATCTACCAGTGCTCATGATCCTGCTATTTTTCTTCACACTTCACCTTATGGTGGAACGTTTCTCCTTTTGTATGTTGATGATATGATCATTACTGGAGATGATTCTCAGTACATCACTTTTATCAAGGAGCGTCTTCATGAGCAGTTTCTTATGTCTGATCTAGGTCTTCGCTATTTTCTTGGGATTGAGATTATTTTTACTCTTAAGGGTTTCTATCCCAAGAAAAGTATATTCAGGATCTTCTTGATCATGCCTCTTACTGATCAGCGCACAGCTGAGACTCCTATGAAGCTTAATGTTCATAGTCGTCCCACTGATGGTGAGCCTTACTGATCCTACTCGCTATCATCACCTTGTTGGAAGCCTTGTTTATCTGGTGTCACTCATCCTGACATTTCGTATCCTATGCATGACATTTCGTATCTTGTGCATATCTTGAGTTAGTTTGGTTCTGCTCCTACTCAGCTCTACTATAATCATCTTCTTCGTGTTCTACGATACCATCGTGGAACTATCTCTCGTCTCTTTTTCCCTCGCTCTAGCCCCTTTACAGCTCTAGGCATATTCTGATGCCACCTGGGCTAGTGATCCCTCTGATCGCTGGTCTCTCTCTGCTTATTGCATTTTTCTTGATAGTTCTCTCATTGCTTGGAAGATTAAGAAGTAGACAGCAGTTTCTCGTTCGAGTGCTAGGCCTAAGTTACGAGCTATGACTTTGTTGAATGCGGAGGTTACTTAGCTATGGTGGTTACTTAAGCATTTTGGTGTTTATGTATCTGCACCGACTCCTCTTTTTTCTGACAGTACAAGTGCTATTAGCATTGCTAAAGATCCAGTGAAGCATAAGCTTGCAAAGCATATTGGTGTTGATGCTTTCTACATGCAGACACAGGTGCAGGATCAGATTGTTGCCCTTCAGTATGTGCCTTCCGAGTTTCAGTTAGCAGACTTCACAAAGGCAGAGACCAGGGCCTAGCACAGTTTCTATCTCTCCAAACTTCATGTTGTTGATCCACCATAAGTTTGAGGGGATGTTAGATGTGTATTATATCTGTGTATTTTCCCTATTGTATAAGGGGTTATCTACATATATGTTACACATGTACATGTATATATGCTGGCACATTGGCCTCATGATGAATACAAGCGCTATTTATAACAGATATGTGTGTGTGGTTTTTCGGGACAGACTCTTGCTCAGGGATAGAAATATCAGCATCGATGAAAACCCACCACGGGCAATAATGGTAACCTACACTGTAAAACCGAGAAAGAACCAGATGAAATTCACGTATCAAATTTTGAATTTTGGTTGTTTTAAAACCGGTAACCGTTACCGAAAAACCCACTAAAAACCGAGAAAAGCTAAAGAAAATATTGCACAAAATGTTGGGACTAACATATTTATGTATATTTAATTTTTACAATAGATAATCTAGCAAAAAAAAAGCCTAAACCAACCTAAGAAGTGCATTATGCAGTCATAAATTTAAATTTACATTTGAAAATTTTCGGCTGGTGTTTTTCCTCCCGGTACCTACTGGGATTTCCGGTAATCTGCGATTACCGGCCAGTAAACGCCGGTTTTTTTAACCCTACTCTGGCTCATTTGGACCTGGACGTTACACATACACATAGGAAGCTTCAGATTTCTACTGTGACGATGACCAAAACTTGAATCTATGTGAATATGTTAGTCAAATTTAACACAGACATAAAACAACAGTAACTCATCATCGCTCCCTAGTCCCTACTAAAAACACAATAAATCATCATAACTATTTCATCACAGCACAGTTAATTAGAGAAAGTGTTGTCACACAAAAGTATAATCTCCACACTTTATCCAGAGTTTATTACAAGCCGAGCTATCCAGAGTTTATTACAAGCCGAGCTCAACTGATGTGCACATCATCAAATGGATGACAATCATCTGATTTACCAAGTGATACGAATCCAAGAATTGAAATAATACCACCCCCTGAACATTTCCCAGGCTCTGGTCGGGATTGGACTTGGCTAGGTTGGGCCTGGGTAGCCTGGGCTGGGTTAGGCAAGCTTGGACCGGGAGCAGACCAGGCCAGGTTGGGCTTCGGAAGGCTCATCCTAGGATGATTTTGCTTTAAATATAATATATGCAATTGAATTCTTTCTTATCCTTTTTCTTTGAACAATTGTAGCATTAAAATCATACCATTTCCCTCGCAAAAAGAAAGATTTCTTTCCTGTCGTCTAAAACATGAATAGTTATTGTCATTTGTTTCCATTGTAAACATCTCAAAACTATAACCTTAATTATGCTCGTCACAATGCATCGGCCTTATTCTCGTAATCAGCAAAGCCACATTTACACAAGCTATTCTTCTGTATAACATATTCAATCTATTTATGTATCAACATCAACAAACTGAAATTTACTAGGTTAGTTTATGCCAAATTTAATTAAGTGCGACTGTCACAAGAGAAAGGACAAAAGAATTTGTTGTAGGAAAGCATGAAACTATAATACAAAAACACATACCCCAACAGAAGAGCCAAAAAGAAAGTAAACACTGGCTGAAGATTTTGTACTGCAGCAGCAGATGTTGCTGAAGCATAATTGAGGCCAATGAATGATATGTTCATAGAAGCAGACATCCTGAGTATATAAAACAAAAGAAGATTAATAGTTCAAAATTGCACAGAGCATTTATAAAGAAAATGAAGCAATTAAGGTAACTACAAAAAATGTCTTTCCATGGCAATTTCTACATACATCTAGCATCAACTATATCTTCAGAATTGAAGGTCATTTAACATTGACTTTGTAACTCCAAGAAAGAAAGGAACGGAAAGAAAAGGAGCGTTGTGCAGAAGTACATGTATAGGCACACATACACGCGAACAAAAAAAAAAAGAAAGCATGGAATGTTTGTCAAGCACAGTTGACAAATGCAAAATATGTTCTCAAAGCCAGAAAAAATCCTAAGCAAAAAAAGGAAGAAAATTTACTAAGGGTCAGTTGTAAGCACAAAGCATGGCACAGATTGTACAGAATAAATACTGTGCATAATTATTAGCTTTTTGTCACACTTTCAAAGAAAATAAACCAGCTAATCTAATTAAATAACTTGTCTTTCCTACAGATGAACCACCATCACGGTTAGTTATATTATTGGGAAAATATAGATTAGATCTGACAAAAATTGAATCTGTTCTGTGGAAAAGTCTGGATGGCCATCCGTGAAGGTGAAGAGGTGTATACTTCGCTGAAATCCAAAAAAAACGAGCGAAGAAGAAAAGAAAAGAAAATAATTTTTGCATGCACACAAAAGAACTTCAAATATAGAATGTTTGGGTAAGAACTAACAGCATGATACAATATAGTAATAACAGTTCTGAGTCAGCATTTCTCACATTAATATAATATGAAAGTTATGAAAATTTATTCTACATCATAGAAAAAAGATGCTCCGTTTAGAGTGCAATTTGATGGAGAAGATTACAAGTATAGAACAACAACTGTATTTTGACCTACCCATATAATGCATGGACAAATAGCTTCAGAGAGACTTTGTATGACAGTGGTGGGGCGGTTTTCCTGCAAAAATAAACCTCAATGCATGCTTGCAAGATGACATCCAGGCAAATAAGAAACCAAATATGTATACCTTTCAACTGCAAAAGCAATGGGCAGTAAGAGTATGGTAGCTATTACATGCCTGTAGAAAACAAGAACACATGTACTTGTGCCTTGGCTAAAAGCAACTTTGGTCAGTATCTGCATTATTCCATAGATAAATCTGATAAGAAATGCAACAACATAAGGTGTTGTGCTGCCCATTACTCTTGTTTGTTAGAACTTCAAAGATGATTGCTTAAATACTACTAATTGCGAGTCAGGATACTTTACCATCAAAACTTCATAGGGTTAGTTCAGATATCACCTTGTAGGTCTCCACTTTAAGAAAATTTTATTTTACTATGTAGAGACCACAGAAGTTGCTAGCTTTCAATCATGGTTAAAAAGAAGAGAGCTAAAGTTTTTTAGGTCTAACAAGTTGGCTATATGCATGCTTTTCAACAACTAGAGTTTACATAGCTTAAGGTCCTATTCCAAACAGCGATGGCTTCTGGCTTCTGGTCATTTGGAAGCGTTTCTTAACACGGCTTTTTCCTTCTTTTCCTATTTTTCCTTTTTCCTTTGCATTATCCATAGAGATATAACAGTGTTTATCATTTTTCCTATTTTTTCTTCCATTTCCTTTAATTGAATACCTCAAAAAAAACTAACAGCCGCTATAGTGTCATTTCCGCCTAAAGCCTCTATTCTTTTGGGCTATGGCTTATGGCTTATTAGTCTAATGTGATTGTTGAGAGAAGACAAAAGCCAAAAAGAATAGGGCCACAACACTTTGGAACATGGCCTAACACACCTATTTTTGCAACAAACTAGATATTCCAGCCAAAGCGCCTGGATATTTAATAGAAAGCATGAGGCATCTACTTTTCAAAAGCATGTCTATCTAGATTTGGAGCATCCATTAGCCAGCACTTGAATATTTCCCCAGCACAAATGCAAAGTGATGTGCACTAGCAGTAGGCCAGTAGTATTTATTTCAGGGGTGTTCATGTCTGACAGAAAAGAACATAGGAGATTTAAAGTGCTATAATCTAGTTCAATTAAAATCATTAAACAGAGTACTTGACTTCCAGGTGAAGGTATGAACAATTACATTATATTTTGTCATACATATTTGACAAAATAAAATGGCCATACTTCAGCTTTCATTTGCCATTTCTACAAAAAAAAAATTGTATCATAGATTTAAGTAATTTTTCTGCACTGTTATAAACAAGTTTCACGTAACTGCTAATCCTATAAGTAGTGTCGAACGCCCACCAGCTTCAATAGTTCCTACTTTCAACCGTAAGGTGAATAGTGCTCAATGAGTCATTTCAGATTATATTTCTCAGGGGGAAATGGTTTCAATAGTTCCTACTTTCAACCGTAAGGTGAATAATGCTCAATGAGTCATTTCAGATTATATTTTTCAAAAAGATGGATTCTCTCCTTGAAAGAGATCTTTTAGTAGCAGCAGTACAAAATATATACAGCTTTGCGGAGGGTGGAGTGATCACTGCTGAAGTGACATTCAATAGACTAAATGTGGAAAAGCAAAAGGGTAGCACTTACGGACAAACAGTAAAGTGATTAAAGGAGAGGTGGTGTTAGCGTACCTTTTGTCTATTACCATATAAACGGCACTAAATCCAGAATAGCACTCCCGTGCTATTTAAAAATTAAACTGCACAAATCCTCTAAAAAAATCATAAATCAAGCCTTTTAAAAGTTATGTAGTTCAAATGGAGCACTTCTTTTGACTCAATCTGCAGCCACATACGCAAATTAGGTACTGCTGTTACCCAAAATCATTATAAGCATAATTTCTCTAAGACTTAAAAGGCTAAAACTGCAAAAGGCCATCACTCGTAATCAATTTTAGCTCTGCACTTAAGTCCAAAGCCAATGCTAGGTGCTTAACTGGACCTTCCTACTTCCAGTTGTGCTAGTTTCGATAGATCAATAAAAATGGGTAGTGGCAACAACAAATTCATCATCACCCAATTTATAACAGACAAGATTTAGAAACTAGTTTCTCAAAATAACTCAACCCATGCAGTTTAACTTGTTAAGGATAGAATAGGAAATAGATTATTTGTTTCCTTATATGCCTCATATTCCATATCTGTACATGGCATATTCCTCTGTATATCCCCCTTGTACTCTCTATATATATTGCCTTTTGGGCCTCATAAATATACACACAATATTCATAACATAACTATCACTTGACTTGGGATATTGTACCGACATCTGTGCATGCTCGTCCTATCACGTGCAAGTGGGTGTACAAGATTAAGACCATGTCTGACGGTACTATTGAGCGCTACAAAGCTCGTCTTGTGGTTCGTGGTTTTCAGCAGGAGTATGGTCGTGATTACGACGAGACGTTTGCTCTGTTGCTCATATGACCACCGCTCGCACACTTATTGCGGTTGCTTCATTCACGGTGGTCTATCTCTCACCGGATGTTAAGAATGTCTTCTTCTTGGCGTCTTGCATGAGGAGGTTTACATGCGCCACCACCGGGTATTCTGCTCCGATGGTTATGTCATCGTCTTCGTCGTGCTCTTTATGGCCTCAACAGCCCCTCGTGCTCGGTTTGCGCGTTTTACCTCAGTGATCACCGCTGTTGGTTTCACTGTCAGTACCTATGATCCTGCTCTATTTATCCATGTCTCACCTCGAGGTAGTACACTGCTCCTTCTATATGTGGATGATATGCTTATTACTAGTGACGATCCTCATTCATCGCATATGTGAAGAAGCATCTCGATGGCGATTTTGATGGCGATCTTGGCTTGCTTACATACTTCCTTGGGATTGAGGTTTCTTTCACGCACGAGGGTTACTACCTCCCGGTAGTATGTACGGGATCTTCTTGATCGATGCAGTGCGACGATACTCGCCTTCTTGAGACTCCTATGGAGCTCTCTCTTGACTTCGAGCTACGATGGTGATCTTCTTGAGGATCCTACTTGTATCGCCATCTTGTTGGGAGTCGATATATCTTGTGAGCACTCGTCACGATATTGCTCACGTTGTTCATATCTTGAGTCGGTTCATGGCTTGTCCTACTCATATTCACTATCATCTTCGTGTTCTTCGCTACTTGCGTGGGACCATCTCGTCGCTTGTTTTCCCTAACTCCACCTCTCTCCGCCTTGAGCGTGCTTTGATGCGACACAGGCTAGTGATCCTTCGATCGTCATACTCTTTACGCTTCTTGTGTTTTGGCTCCTCCACGATTGCACGGAAGACAAAGAAGCGGACTGCAGTTTCCCGTTCGAGTGCAGAGGCTGAGTTGAGAGCTATGGCAGCCGTGACAACAGAGATTACTTGGTTGAGATGGCTACTTGCAGATTTTAGTGTACCTATGAGGGGACCTACAACTCTTCTGACGGACAAGACAGAGCTATCGGCGTGCCGTGATCCAGTGAAGCGTGAGCTCACCAAGCACATTGGTGTGGATGCATCATACACTCGCTCCAGTGCGGGAGGGTGTACTTGCTCTTCGGTTTGTGTCCTCGAGTTCTGATTGTCGACTTCTTCACGAAGCCACAGACTAGAGCACAACATTTGTATTTTCTCTCTAAACTCAGTGTGTGTGATCCACCATGAGTTTGAGGGGGTGTTAAGGATAGAATAGGAAATAGATTATTTGTTTCTTTATATGCCTCATATTCCATATCTGTATATGGTATATTCCTCTGTATATCCCCCTTGTACTCTCTATATATATTGCCCTTTGGGCCTCATGAATATACACACAATATTTATAACATAACTAAACAAAAGAAGGGGGTGTTAGAACTTAATTAGCAAACCAATGGACATGTTTTTCTCTTACTGGCTAGTATTAGCACTATGCTTGTACGTTATATACATATGTATGCTCAGGAATTAAATAATTATTAGGGATATCAAAAGTTATTTAGAGCAAACAAATTAGAGTTTTCCAATGAATGGTACCTTTCATCTCACAATATCTTTTGGTGAGATTAATGAAGCACATTTTGTTCCTTCCTCATTTGAAAGGAACAAGCCAGGAGGAATTATTGTCTCGGAGCAAAAGCATCTTCACAGATGATTGCCCATCTTCTGTAGTAGCACGCTCGGTTACTATCCTTCTTCCTCACTTTTCTTCCGAACCACCCCCCTCCTCTCTGTGTTTTACTGTACATGAAACTTTTATTCCTACTTCAATGAATCTCTAGCAGCCCTCCTGAAAAAAAAAATTGGTGAGATTATTACTACATTTGTTAAAGATCATCGCCTAAAAGTTGGGAAAGTAATGCTTTGTTCCAGTGATGGGAGGGAAGGTCCCATTTGTAAAAGACACAACAAATTTAAGGCAGGAAAAAGAAGGGGAGGGAATGAAGTGGACAAATTTTCAAGCTACCCTTCTTACAATATTTTTATAGGAATAAGCCAGTTGTTACCTTGAAAAATCAGACAGTAATTACAGGTATTGTGCCCCACTAGGGTTGATTAATAGAATAAAATATTTAGAAAACCATATGCCTTTCAAAATGTCTAAAATGGAATTACTAATTTTCAGCACTCGTGCGAAATTGATTTATACAAGGGTCTTCTGTTATGGTATGTATGAAATGGTGACGAACTTTTTAAAGGTGAGGGATAGGCATTTGCTCGCTTTATATTTAAAAGACCTCAACTTAGGTTAGTGCTGTGATGTTGTAAGATAACCGAGGGAAGAGAAAAACATTTTTTACTGATGCCATTTATTAGCGTAAATATCCAGATTACGTATTTGCATATATTCTGCATGACTCTTGTGTATTCTGCCTCTAAATTTAACATGTCTTTTCTTATGAAGTATAAACTTAACTGACGTAGTTTTAAATTTCAAGAACACAAAATTGTACTATAATCCCTTGAACCAATTGATTTTGTTCAATCAGGCCTCTCTTATCATACCATTTGTGCAATTAAACCCTCCTAACTATTTGATTGGAGCATCTATGTTACTCAGGATTGCCTAATTGGGTCTTTTTTATGTGACTAATGAAATAATGAATTGATAATGTGGTTAAAAAAATATGCTAAGATGGACAGCTAGATAAAATATTATATAATAATGAACTACTACTGAAACTTGCTAAAATGTTTTAGTGGAAAGTTTTCTACTAAAATAGCACAATAAAAGGGTTTTGATGAAGGAAATTTCCACCAATTTTCTGTTTTGGTGGGCAATTTTCATCCAAAAGACATCAAGGAGACTTCTGTTATACCCACCAAGTCAACTAGTCAAGAACTCTCTCTTGATCTTTCACAATGGCGAAGAGACTTCTGTTACAGCTCTTGGCTCAAATCAAGCTCTTTTGCATGATTCCATCAGTTGAGAAAAAGAGATCAACTCAATTTTAGCTACGTAAAGATGCAAGAAATTTTCCATTTTTCCTTTGCACAATCATAAATAGAAATACAGAAGGGTCATAAATTATGCACTCAGCACAAAAAACACAGTAATTCCTCAGTTCATGATATTCCTTGGTCATAAAAAAATCAATAGAGTTTGGATAAATTACTAGATGTGGAACTTGATGATGGAGAAGAAGATATATTAGCTTGCAGATCAGTGAGGATTACCCGTCACCTCAGGATCTGGCCGGAGGGTGGATGAGAGGGAAATGTCAAGATTTACAATTCCTTCTGTGCATCAGATGAGCTGCCTGCCTGCCTCCTCAACTTATGGGAAACAATCTAGCTAGGATTCAAAACCACGTTTCCTACTGGTTTTTTAAAGTTTGTTCACCATGCATGAAAATTAAGAGTTGTCAAAATGCAGCTCAAATGGCAACTCAACAGCTTGAATTAGCAACAAGATGACAAAGCAATTGTCTCTGAGCAGCAAGTATGTATTCACGGGGATAATATTGTTCATCATGCATGAAAATTGTTTAAAGACCATGCTAAAAAATTGCGTAAAGTCAAAATTTAGCTCAAGTAGCAAATTAGCAACTAACTGGCTTGGAATTAACAAAAAATATGACAAAGCAATTAGTTCAAGGCAGCAAGTATGTATTCATGAGAGAATTTTAGTAAATGGTGGTGAATTGCATGTAAACACCAAAATGGTGGATGCCATGTAAAACAACATGCTAGCCATTTTTTATTTAACTACAGAAGCACACTAACTATTGAAAATCATCACTGGCGATGGCACACAAAACGATGAGAATGTGCACATAGCCACATACTCCATATATCAAAAAGGCCGGCCTGATTTCTTTTTCCCAAAGATCACCTCCCAAACAACCGGTGAGAATGGCCCTTTCTTGTCCAAGTGCTCCCTGATGGACTTCTCATCAATGGCAAAGTTCCTGTCCTGGAAGCTCCTCACAAGCTTCTCACCCTCCCCCACCCCCTCCTTATTGCATACCGCATCAACCAAGCCCACGAACGTCATGGCATTTGGCGAATGTCCAGCCCCAAACATCTCCACACAGAACCCAACCGCATCATCCAGCCTGCCCCCCTTGCATAGCCCCTGTATCAGCAACCAGTAGCTGAAGGCGTTCGGAATGATCCCATTGCCCTGCATCTTCCTGAAGATTCTCACGGCATCGTCAAGCTTGGCTGCCTTGCAGACGGCCTCAACGACGGCGGTGTAGATGACGACCTCTGGGATGGAGCCCTTCTCGCGCATCAGGCCGAACAGCTTCATGGCCTCCTGCACCAGCCCGTTCTTGCAGAGCCCGTCCAGCATGGCCACGGCGTTTGGTATCAACCCCGTCTCCTTCATCTTCCGGAAGACCTCTTCCACATCCTCCGGCTGCTGCGGCTGCGGCTGCTCGAGCTCAGGCCGCTGCCGCTCGACGCTGTTTCCTGCGGCGGCGGCGGCGGCGGCGGCGCCCAGCTTAAGCTTCTCCAGCAGCGACTCCCCGATGGCTTTCTGAGCGCTGCCTTCCGGGCGCTCATGTTGCTGTTTGTTGCTGCTCCTGCTTCCTGACGGCACGTCGGAGGATGTCGGTGGGGAAGGCGGCGGAGGAGGAGTCGGGGGCTCCTCCAGCCCGTATCGGCGGCGGGGGCGGGGGGTTGTTCTGGGGGTCGGCACCGAAGTTGAGGGTGCGGAGAAAAGCCTCGTCGTCCTCTTCCTCCCGCGCCTCGCGGATCATCCGGCGGCGGCGGTCGCCTGTGGAGTAGGGCCGCACGAGCCTCGACCCGCCTACCAGGAGGAGGCGGCGGAGACTGCCTGATCTCGCCGGAATCTGCAGGCTCATCTCTCCTTTCCTCTCCCTCTCTTTCTTTCCCTCTCTCCTCTCTCGCCGCGGCGGAGCATGGGAGGAGGCAACCGCAGAAGAATGTGTTTATGCACAGAGACTAACGAATGGGCCCACATGTCATGGGAGAACCGGGAGGGTTTGCTTTGAAGCGGCAGCGAGATGACCGAATGGTGCCATTTGGTCCGTTACTTAAATGGATTTTGCCGTATCTGCCTATAGGCTGAGCACCCATCCAAATATGCATCCTATTTTTTACGGCTTTTAAAAATAATTTTTTATTTTTGTTATAATATCTAATTTTCAAACAGGGTATATTGTAGAGGTGGCCCCCACCTAAACCTAGCCGGCCTACTAGAAAGATGTAAAGTCCAAAATAGAACATGTATAATAACATAAATACCCTTAAGAGGGATACTTAGGTGTAAGAACATAATTGTAAAGTACTCCTCATGTGAATATATATAAAGCTGTTATGGGCCTGGGGAGCACCCCAAGTATTGCTCACCTAACATATCCACTACCATACTCTTATCTCTATTTAATCAGTAACTACAATAGTTTCTGCCGTCCGTGGGGAGGACAAGAGCAAATTCCAAGATCTGAAAAAGGATGGCACCAAAGAATTCGGCGGCGGCAAAGAAGAAGAGGAGTACAAAAGAGGCGCCTAAGCGCGATCGACTACGGTGCGGGCGCACGCCAGCGGCTATGGGTGCAGCGACAACGCCGGTCTTGCGGCTGCCGACCTCGATGCTCGTGGCGCGATAGTCGCCCAACGGCTGGTGCCATGCGCCCGGCATGGAAGCGGCGGATGGCCTCGGTGCGACGCCCGATCCGTCCGTCAAACCCTAGAGCCCACCGCACTGTCGTCGGGCGATTACTGAGCTCAAGCGTGGTTGCCGCCACTGACGATGCAACTTCTTTGCTCAGCCGCCGCTCCCATGCGACGGTGGAAAACCCTCTACTAGCGGCCTTCAGCACGATCAGCGGGGGCTGGCGGACCTCCACGGAGCCGTGTGGAATATACAAGAGGCTCGGAGCCAACAAGTCCTGCCGGTGGCCGCGCGAGCCCACGCCCGAGCGGCGCGGATAGCGCGACGCCCCACATCGATCGTGTCCCATCTGCGGCGCGTGGATCCGAGTCCCCTCTCGCGGGTGCGAAGTGACATGGCCGAGGACTTCAAGTTCCCAGGCGCCATCGAGCGTACAAAGGCGACACGGACCCTCGGGAGTTCGTGCGGCGTATCTGAGACCGCTATTGAAGCTGCAGGCGAAGACGATACCACCAAATCGAAAGGGCTCCCCCTCGCGCTGTAGAGAGTGGCGCTCTCTTGGATTTTCACCACAGAGCCAAACTCCATCTACATGTGGGAGCAGATCTGCGACAGCCTCTACAACAACTTCCAGGGGAACTACGTCGAGCGCGTCGACGCGGATCAGCTCTTCGCCGTCAAGCAAAGTCCTCGGAGAAGCTCCGAGAGTACTTCAAGCGCTTCGTGAAGGTTTGCTGCCAGGTCAAGTACGTTAATGAAACAATCATTATCAATGCAGCGGTACAAGGCCTCCGTTCGGGGCCATATGAGACGGAGCGCTCGAGCGTCTACTTCGGCTAGCCCCCAGCTCCACTGCCGCCATTTCGAAGGATAGGGGCAGGCGCTCAGCGTCTACCGGCTGGCGCCACTCACGCCACCACTTGAAGGGTAGGAGACGGGCGCCGAACGTCTACCGGTTAGTCGCCACCTCCGCCGCCACTCGAAGGGTAGAGGCGGGCGCTCGGCGCCATCGAAGGGTAGGAGTCGGGCAGCTCGGTGCCTACTTGACTAGTCGCCACTCATTGCCGCCACTCCGAAGGGTAGGTGACGGGCGCGAAGTCCTACGAGCTCCTAGGAGTTGGTCGGAGACAAGCGCAATCATGAAAAGCGATAGGCACACGTACTCCAACCAAAGTCTTTGTTGCACTCGTAAAAGGATGTTTACAAGGACAGTCGGTAATGACATTTGTGAGCAGCTAATGTTTACACGCACCCTCGAGTATTTTGGGTCGCTACTCGTCCGACTCCACCTTAATACACTCTCGAGACTTACTCGCTGAAGCCCAGGCCGCCCAAAAGTTCAGCAAGTCCTCGGCACATCCCCAATGCTGAAGACGTCGCCGAGTCACGAGGTCAGCGACTAGCAACCGGCCCCTATCAAGCAGCTGCCCGGGGCAAAATAGTACAAGCAATCAGAACATGGGGGCAATTTCAATTTTATTCATAAAAAGGGGGCCATACGACGCCAGCATACAAAAAGAGCGCATACATTGCAACGCACACCTACATACTAGAACCCCGGTATCGCACCTGTGGGTTCGCACCAGGCGCCAGGATGTCAGCGCCGCCTTCATTGCGCCGCGGAACTTCGTCAAGAAATTGGCCGAAGTTCCCCGCGCCACGCAGCGTCCATCGTAGCTCTACCTTCGTCGTAGCCTCCCCAATGTAGCCGCAGATTCGGTTGTGGAAGACCCGACGGTGATTTAAGCGCAAGACGGCGCGGCGACACATCACCGGCTCGGCTAGAATCTCCAGCAGGGGTTCGGCCAACTCATCGACATTTAGGGTAAGCGCGATGTCACGAAGAAGCAGTGGTTGCCAAAGGCCTTGGCGGCGTTGAGAGCGAGGCCGGAAGCTTCCCCAATTCGACGAAGCATCCACAACAGGTCTTGGGGACCAAAGGCGCGAGGCGGCACATCGACGGAGAGGTCTTTGAGGGCACCTTCCAACTCCAGCATGGTGTCCCATGCCACCACCAAGGCATCGCCTAGAGCCCGGTCCTTCTCCCCAAGAGACGTAGTGAGGCGACCCTTCTCTTCCTCCAGTGCGGCGATTTGCTGGAGCAAGCCGTCATGCTCTTCGACGGCCGCGCGCTGCGCCTCCATCGCGAGCGCCCGGGCATCCGAGATCGCTTTTGCACCCTCCGTCTCTAGGAGCCGGATGTGATCGTCCTTGATGGAGTGGGCCTCTTCGGCGGTGCACAGAGCCTCTTTGGCAGCCTGCAGCCGATCCTCTAGTGTCCCTCGCTCACGGGCGCGGGCCACTTGTAGGGCTCGAGTAAGGGCGAGGGTCTGCGCAACGTAGTCGTTAGCAAATTCCTAAATGACGGCACACATCATCAAAATCGAGCACTGACCTTCATCTCCGAGGCCTCTACGCGCCTTGAGCGATTCACTCACACGCCGCCAGCTGTCGGCAATCCAAGTCGGCGACCACACTTTCTGTGGCCTCTCGCCAAACCCGCAGCACCTCCGGCCGAGGGACGAAGTTCGTCAACGTTGGCCGTGTGGGCTCCGTGGCAACAATTTCGAGGGCACTGGCTGTCGAGTCCATCCACGGGATGTCTTCGCCTCTCAAGGGTCCGGCTGTCAATGCCACCCTCGAAGCGTCTCAGTCCCTCGGGGGTTGTCCGCGGTTGGGGGACCGTCCCTCCGCTAATAGGAGAATATGCGTCCCTCAAGCTTACCTTCGGCGTCAGCCGACGAGGTTCGTTGGGATGTCCCATCTGCCTTGGAAGGAACCGCGGGAACCCCAGCGCCGCCTGGGGCAGCTTGCTCCTCAGCCCGCGTGGCCTCTGTGTCGGAGTCAAACTCCAACAGGCCCCTGATCCCGATCGCCACAGCGAACCCCCTCTCGGGCCGCAAGGACGATCGTGTTCGAGGCCACTTCGCTTTCGGAGGCTAAGGCGAGGACTCAACCTCGATGGCCGTGCGAGCGAGGCGCCGCCTCTCACAGGTGTCTACGCTGCACCCTTGGTCCTTGGTGCCGCCCAGGGACTCCTCGCCTGGAGTCGCCTCCTCCGCCCCTGCCTCAAGGTCCGAATCGGCGTACTTCGCCGAGTCGGAGTCGGCGGCCGTCGCCCCTTCGGTTCTGGCAAGGTTAATGGGTGCGGCAGCCACTAGGCTAGATCTTGCGAAGACCAAGTCCTCCGCCAGGGCGACCCTTCCCTTGTCATTCTTGTCGCGACGGCCGCTTTGACTGGGTTGGAGTGGCGCGCTCCGGCACGGGGATACCCAGAGCTTCGCACACCCGATTTATCCGCCCCAGGTTTGCCTCCTCGGTTGCGGCTTCACGCAGGTTGTGCTCCTTGGCCGCATACGGTCCGAAGAACACAACCACCGCCCGCTCCGCGTCTTCTAGGAGGAATTCTACGAGCAAGGCAAAGTGAAGTCAACAAAAAGAGAGAGATAGACTTCTAGTACAAAACTTACGAGGGTTAGAGGGCCTTGGCAGCGAGGACACGGATGGCCAGACACCGTCACGCCAGAGGCCCCTAGGCTTGACGCGCCACCGCTCGTCAAGTGGTGCCACACCGTACATGACGAACTCCTCGGCGAGGTCGCGCATGTTGAATCGGAGGGTGATCCCTACAAGCCTCCGCGCTCTCCACTTGTCCTTGTCGTCGATTGTCACACCAAGCGAGGTTTTGAACGATATTGGCCGGCCTGCGCACTCGAGGCCGCTGCCACTCGCCACACGGAGGTAAAACCACCGCCTCATCCAGTTGGGTTCCCACTTCGTCTGGGAGGAATTGGTGGGGAAGATCTGCGAGCACTGGGACCGCAACACGAAGTTGACGCTGTCGAAGTTGGAGAACGCCAATCCCTCCAACTTCTTCGGCTGGCATTGTGCGTCATAGAAGAACGCAAACAGGAAGGAGCTAGGCCAACACGCTTCCATCCGCAGGTGCCCATTATGACCAAAGCGGGCTATTGCGTTCGGGGTCACTGCGCCGACTCCAAATTTCAAAGGTCCGCAAGACGTCGCCGACAATAAGGACCGCTGGAACCCGAAGGTCGGCTTCAAAATATGCGACGAACACGATCGCCTCCGACTCCTCCGGGTGCGGCTCCGTCTCATCGCTGGCGGGCAGGCGCACCTCACGGCGGTCCATCAGCTTCCCTTCACGTAGCAGAGTTCAAACCGTCTCCTTCGTCGCGAGGGTCCGGCCCAAGACACGGGAGCATGACCCTCCACCTTCTCCTCCGCTACCCACCGCTTATTAACCAGCGATGGCTCGCGCCCTTCTAGCTCGTATTCCACCTCGGTCGACGACGATCGTCTGGACGAGGCGCCACCGCTGGCTTGGTGAACCCGTTCTTTGCCGCGAGCCATTGTCCTCTTGGAGTCAAATGACGACAAGTACAGCGCTGGTGGCGAGTAGCGGCAGTAAAGCAAGCAAGAGCAGTGCGCGTAAAATCAGAGCAAGGGAGCAGGAGACGAGTGAAGGAGAACGCAGGCGCGATGCCAAAAAGGGTATATATAGCTCCCTCACCTCCCACACCGCCGGTAAACGCAACCAGCAGAAGCCAAACCGCTCAACTCCCCCACGATCGGAAAGCGCAATCGGCGGGAGCCCAACTATCCGCCTCCCCACCATCGAGAAGCGCGACCGGTGGAAGCCGAACACGCATCTGATCGCTCTAACTAACGATTGCGACGCCCAATCATGTCTTGCCGCGTGGCCCAATTTCTCAGGAATGGACGGGCGGTCGTACGGTCGTTCTACAACGCACGACGTGCCAATCACGCGTAGCCACGCGTCCCCGCCATACCGGAAAAGCGCGCGCCATCGACACCGCAAGACGCGCCGATCGCGTACTGTCATGTCGCGTAGTTCACGTCGCATGTCAGGCGTCATCAAAGCTCTGTCGTTGAGCCACGAGCCACCTGGCTGCACCTCGGGTTCGACTCAGCATGGCAAATCCGGAGTCCACCTCGACTTCAAGCTCGCACGACGACTCCAGAGGCCACTCTGGCTTCGTCTCCGAAGGTCGAGCCGACCCTCCGATTCGGCCTCGCATACGAAGGAAGACTCCGCATCCCGCTTTGACTGCATGTCCGTGGAGCGAAGTCGGATGCAAACTGGGCCTCGCCTTGATAAACCGGCTTCAACAGCGGACTAGTGAAGGACAGCGCCAGCGCAACACCGAAGGGCCATATAAAGCGCCCTCGCCTCCCACGATCGGGAAGCGTCAATCGGCGGAAATCCAACCGTCCGCTTTCCCCACGATTGGGAAGTGCGACTGCTGATCTGCAAACCCAAAAATAGGCCCCCGTTCGTTCATCAACGTTCTTTGACCGCGCCGATCGGTGCTAACCCGGCTACAAAATAGTGCTTTCGGAGAATACAGATATCACCCCGCCCGAGCAGGAAGCAACGAATGCTGCGTTGATAGCGGCGGAAGCACCAATCGGCGGACATCCAACCGTCAACTTTCCCGCGAGTGGGAAGTGCGATCGCTGATCTGTGAAACCAAAAATATGCCTCCTTCAGTCCATCAACATTCTCTGATCACATTGTTAACGCTAGTCCTGCTATGAAACAGGGTTATCGGAGAATGCAGATGGACCGAGGCGGGCCTATTTTGGAGAACAAGGTCATCCCAGCCATACCCGGATATGCATCATGTAGCAGCGTATATATATACCCGCTCGCCCCCGACCGGGAGGTGCAACTGGCGGAAGTGCAACCGACAGAAGTGCAACCGGCGGGAGGTCAAGCGTTAGGGTGGCACGTGCGCGCGACGCCTTACATCCCACGACGTGCCAATGATGTCCCCCTCGAAAATGAACACACGATCGCAGTCGTGTGGCCGCCTGACATGGTCCAACTCCCGTCGCGTACCAGTGGCCGGAGCGATTCTCAAGGCCATTAATGCATTGTCAGTGCGCCACTAGCCGGTCACTTCGACTTCGACAATGGCTACGCCTCCGCGGAACGACCCCGACTTCGGCTTTGACTTACCATTGGGAGCGCGCATCTGCGAAAGCCAGCACGAGGTTGCATGCGCGCCTACACTGCCTAACCGCCCATGACATGCCAATCTTGTCCTGCCACGCGTCCCGTCTACTTGGGAAGGGTCCTGGCAGCACACGACGCGCCAACCACGTGCAGCCACGAGTCCTGCCCTATCGGGAAGAAGCGCGCGGCTGCAGCCGAGCGACCGCTGACACCGCAAGATATGCCGATCACACGCCGTCACGTCGTGCAATCCCTATTGCACGCCGGGCGTCATTAAAGCACCGTCGTTGAGCCAGGAGCCACAGGGCTGAGCTTCGACATCGAATCTATGCAGATAATCCGGAGTCAACCCTGACCTCCGCGCCACACGACAACTCCGGAGCCCACTTCGACTCCGAGTCAGCGAATGAGTCGGCCTCCTGTACGAGGGACAACTCCGCACTCCGCTTCGCCTACCTGTCCGCGGACCGAAGTCGGATACCGACTCGGCTTCATCTCGATGGAACGGCTCCACGGAAGCGCACCTGCTGATCGGAAGATGCCTTGGCGAGAACTCCGACTCTGTGTCCATGCCACTAGGCCGCGCTGCGCCGGCAGATCCATGTCTGTCTAGATCACAGAAGGTCATAGGCCGCAGGGACGGAGGGGGCCAAATGACTCAGCAACATGGTTTCGGCCCGTGAAGCCCTTCACCATGAGAGGCTCCTGTTGTAGGGGTGGCCCCCACCTAAACCTAGCCGACCTGCTATAAAACTGTAAAACCCAAAATGAGACATGTATAATGACATAAATGCCCTTGAGAGGGATACTTGGGTGTAACGACATAATTATAAAGCATTGCTCACTTAACATCTCCACTACCATACTCTCATCTTTGTTTGGTCTGTAACCACAACAGGGTATTTTCTCAAGACGGGTCTACAAATTAATTATAGTACACATTAAAACCCTAACATTTGTATCAACCAAAATCACAAACGAGTATCTCTCTATAATCTCTATCGCAAACAGCTAAAATTCAAAAATTTCAGCCAAAAGCCATAAGCCGCAACCATATTAAACAGGCCCATAGTTTTGTCCAAAGATGATTGGTTTGTCGAGTTATGTCATCCATTTAGCTCGTTTGGTATGAAATTTCAAAATATAAAATCTAGAAAGTATTTAAATTAAAATATATTATAAAATTATATACACTTATAAAATAAACTATTTAAAATTTAAAACGGCAAAATAAAATCATATAAATATTAAAAATAAATAGGCCAACGTGCCAAGATGGCCCATTTCTAGGTCATATCATGCTAGGCACGGTACTATTGGGACCAGGACTGACCCAAAGACGGAATGGTTTATCGGGCGGGACCATCACAGTCCATTTAGGTGGTGAGCTGTGTTGTGCCTAGTTCTGATTAGCACGGCGTCCGAAACTCCGGAGGTGCCGCTCAGTTGGGCTGAAATAAACTGAATTATGGATAAAATTACACTGTAGCTGACTGAAATTACATTGTACCTGATGATGGTTTATTTGACGTAACTAAATTTTTTTAAAAAATAAAAATATAAAAAACAGATTAACCTATCACGAATAATGCAAATAAATACGGAAAAAAACTAGCAAAAAAGCAAAAAAAAAAGCAAAAATATTTGAAAAGGATAAAATTTATAAATAATAAAAAATAAGTTAGAAGTGAGAAGCTCAAATTGAAACAGCGGAGCCGAAGTCCCAATCACTGCACACGCGAGCCGCTTCGCTATGTCCAAGGCCGTGTCGCGCATTCCGTCGAGCACCCTGATCTCCCTCGTCCCGCGCGAACTGAACCCCCACGTGGCCACGTCGCCGTCGTCGACCACGTCGCCACCCACTGTTGGATCGAGTTCTTCCTTGCGGTGTTCTTTTCTTTGGTGTTCTTCTTGAGAGTAACCGAGAGAGAGAGAGAGGGAGTAGAGGTACATACCGTCCGATGAAGAGGAAGGGTTGGACATGGCGATGATCTGCGCTAGGGCAGCGACGGTCGGTGGAGAGGATCGGCGGCGACGTATCTGGCGGCGACTCCGGAGGTAGAGGCGGTGGTGGGGTTGTTCCGTCACACCGGCGCCTCGGATCGGTCTAGGGTTTGTCGGTGGGATGTGGCGGCGGCACGGTCAACCTTGGGATGCGTGCCACCCCGGCCCCCACCTCTATTTATTGTGGCGGCGGCGACAGAGGCCCACCTATTGATTGGGCGCCCGATCGTATGCGGTCAAGGAGAGGGTTGGGATTTGGTAGTTGGGCCAAATCCCTGAGATCATTCTAACATTCTCCCCCTTGATCTCACTCTATACTTTTATCTTTTATTACTTTTGACTTTACTCATTCCATCACAGATTAGTGCATAGAACATGTCTCATCGTCACGGTCAATCGCCGATAGATTTAACATTACAATACACCTCTTTGTTTTGAAATAGTTACTTTAAACTTTTAGGCCTTTTATAGTCCGAGAATCATAGGCTTTCCCTTAAACCCATGCCGGCTACATGTTCTCTGAACACGTTGGGTGGTAAACCTTTTGTGAGCGGATCCGCTAACATCTTTGTGGTACTTATATGATCAAGACTTATGATCTGATCCCGGACTTTATCTTTCACAACATAGTATTTTATGTCAATGTGTTTGGCAAAGACCACTTGACTTATTGTTGTGGGCATACGTTCTGCGGGTTCATTATCGCGGACAACTTAAGTGGTCTATTGATGTCGTCAACCACTTTTAAACCGGTATGAACTTCTTAAGCGCTCACCCGCCTGTAGCCTCATAACATGCTACAAACTCGGCATACATTGTGGGCGATGTAGTGACGGTTTGCTTTGAGCTTTTCCACGATATAGCTCCTCCAAATGAGAGTGAAAACATATCCGGATGTCGACTTTCTATCATCTCCGCAAAATCGTAATCAGATACCCCACTATATGGAGTGAATCTGATCTTCAGTATGTCATCATGAGGCCTTTTGTTCCTTGCAAATAACGCAAGACTTTCTTTATTAATTTCAATGTTCTATTCGTGATTGCTCGAATCGCCAAATAACCCAGTAACAAACGCTAAGTCGTATGCCAGTACATACTTGAGCATCTTGCAAGCTTCCGACACCAAGCATATGGAACCGCTTTCATTTGATCGATCTCATCTCGGTTCTGGGGCATTGAAAATCCCCATATCTATCGCCTTGACTATAGGTGCGGTGAAGGACTACATTTATGCATACCAAATTTCTTTAATACTCTCTATGTATGCCTTTTGTGACAGTCCCAATGTCCCTTGTTTCTATCCCTTGAATTTCAATCCCTAGAACGAACGAAGCTTCACCAAGATCTTTCATATCAAAGTTTGAGGATAAAACTTCTTTGTCTCGATGAGCGCATCGACATCACTACTAGCCAAGGGATGTCATCCACATCTGAGATTAGGAAGATAAACTTCCCATCTTTAAACTTTGCATAAACACGCTTGTCCTCTACATTCTCTTTAAACCCAAACTTTCTTATTGAACTATCAAACTTCAAATACCACTGTCTTGAAGCTTGTTTTAACCCATAAATCGATTTCTTTAGGCGGCATCCCATTCTTTCATTTCCTTCCACGACAAAACCTTTCGGTTGTGCCATGTAAACATTTTCCTCCAAATCTCCATTAAGAAATGTCGTCTTTACATCCATTTGATGTAACTCTAAATCATAATGTGCAACTAGTGCCATTATGATTACGAAGGAATCTTTACATGAGACCGGAGAAAATGTCTCATTGTAATCAATCCTTCTCTTTGCGTAAAGCCTTTTGCCACAAGTCGCGCTTTGTATCTTTCTACATTCCCTTGGGAGTCAAGCTTTGTCTTGTAGACCCATTTACGACCCTCTGTTTTGGCTCCTTTAGGAATAATTTCCAAGTCCCGACTTTATTAGTCTTCATGGACCTCATTTCTTCTTCCATGGCCTCAAGCCATTTTGAAGAATTTTCGCTTCATGGCTTCTTCAAATGAGGTGGGGTCATCCTCCATTTGAAATTCTTCGTATGATAAATCGATAATCATCGAAATAGCCGATCTTCTTACTCTTTGAGACCTCCTGGGGCCTCCTCATTTGGTACATCTTCATTTGAGGTCATTGTTGCTCCCCTCATCTGTGGCAATAGGTTCTATAGGATCTGAATAATGTGTTCTTCATTCTCATTCATTGTTGCCACAGAGGAACAATAACAGTCTTTGTCACCACGTTGTCTTGTACCGAGTCGGTGCGGCGACAGCAGTAGTGCGAAGAATGGCTCTTGAATCATCGGAGTGGGCGCATCGCCGCTTCTCTTCAAGGTCAATCTCTCGAGCTACCATGCTCCCCTCATCATTTCATCCTCTAAGAAGGCAGTGTCTCGTTTCTACAAACTTTGTATATCCGTCTCGGGCGGTGAAAGCGAAAACATTTTGACTTTTAGGGTAGCCAATGAAATGGCAACTTCTTTTTTGGAATCAAGCTTTCCAAGATTTGGGTTAAATACTTTAGCCTCGTGAGACTCCCCACACACGTAAGTGGTTTAGTGAGGAACTCTTCACATCCCACAACTCGTGCGGTGTTTTGGGCACCGACTTACTAGGCACTCTGTTGAGAATATGAATGGCGCTTTCAACGCCTCATCCATAAACTCAGCGGCGGTGTGGAGTAGCTCATCATGCTTCGCACCATATCCATCGAGTGCGGTTGCGTCTTTCGGCTACTCCATTTTGCCGAGGTTCGCCTGTAGAATCTTGGGCCACTATTCCATTTTCTGTAAAACCTTGCAAAGGTCCAGAACTTGTCCATATGGGGTATGTCGATCGTAGTACTCCCCACCACGATCGGATCGGACTATCTTAATCTTTAAATCGTGTTGGTTTTCAACTTGACCTTAAATATCTTGAATTTATCCAAGGCTTCATTTCTTTCTTTGATTGGATAAATATATCCATAACGGAGTAATCATCCGTGAATGTTATGAACGAGTCATATCCATCCACACTTTTCACAGGAAAAGGTCAACAAATGTCTGTGTGAACAATTTGTAGAACTCCTGTGCTTCTTTTGGCGTCTTTCTTAATTTTCTTTACATATTTTCCTTTAATGCATTCTCGCATTGTTCTAAGTCGAGAACTCTAATAGAGCAAGAATATCATTCTTAACTAGTCTTTCTATTCTCCCCTCGAAATATGGCCTAAGCAGCGATGCCATAATTTCGACGATTCATATGAGTTCTCTTTGTTTTACGTTACGTATTCTCAAGCGAGGATATCGCTCATTCACATCACATACGAATTCACACTTTCACGAGTGACAATAAATAAAGCTCATCTTGTTTAATGGCAAGACCAACACATGCTTTATTAAACATTATTTCACACTTGCCATTTCCAAAATTACAATCATAACCATCATTGTCCAAATTTGAAACACTAATCAAATTCCTCTCAGAAGATGGAACATAAAGAACATCTCTAAGTAAAAGTGTGAAACCATCATTAGCTCGAATGAAAGATCGCCAACATCAACTTGACTTGGACTCCATTTGCAACTTTAATGCATCTTTCTTTTCTTTGCGTAGTCCTCGTCGAACGGAATCCTCAGAAATAATTAGCAACAAAACGCTTGCTCTGAATCAATCCACCAAGTAGATTTCGAATATTGCACATACAGGATTCATTTATAAAGGTAATAATGTTCTCACCTTTCTTTGTCATTATCATCTTTAAGTAATCGGGCAGTTCTTCTTGTAGTGTCCCGTCTTCTTCTGATGAAGACACCGATCTTTGTCTCTCGCAAACTTATTACTCGTTGAGGCTGAAAACGGGGCTTTTCCTTGTTCTTTGAGGAGAAATTATCGTTGAAGATCCTTTTCTTGTTGTCCTTCACATAGTTGATGTAACCACCATGTGAGGATTTAAATCTTCCTCCTCTTGCACACACATAGCTATGCATTTTCTAAGTCCCATTTCTCGGATATTGTAGTTGACAACAAAGGTGTCAAACTCTTTCGACAAAAGAAGCAAAATCAAATGAATAAGGAACTCATCCTTGAGAGCCAAATCCATTGGTTTAAGCTTGGATGCCAAGTTGCTCATCCTTAGTATGTGCTCTCTTATGCCACCGCCACCACCGTAGTACCTTTACATCACAAGTCGCTTAATCACCGTAGCATAAGTCTTTGAAGAGCCATGAACCGACTCTTTATTTTATCAAGGTACTGTGACAAGTCACACTCGAGATTGAGCCCACAATTGCGGGCTCAATCGTGTTCTTTATCACAACCAAACATTTCTTGTTGGCGGTGACCCACTTTATGATCAAGATCATATGACATCTTTATGGGAGCAAAGTCCCTCCATGCAGTGCCGCCAAGCAAGATCGCCTCATTTTCATCCTCACCGGTGCCACAGTGCTACATGGGACACGGTGTGGTGACTACCCATCCACCTCGGCTAGGATGAATGCAAGGTCAATCTTTTCTTCCATTCACCATAGTTGTCTCCTTTGAGAAGAGGATATCTCCGATGTAACCCATCAAAGAATATCCTCCTGAAAACATAATTCATATATAGTGAGAACATTTATAATAACAATAATAACAACAACTGCATGCCTTGTTTTCAACGTTGGTTAAAATTAAAATATCTGATTGTTTACATTAAATCTACATCACCGTTGGGCGAAATAGAAATAATGCATAAAATCATCAATTAAAATTATAAAACTTTAACAGCAAAATTATATGCCTTATTTTAACGTTGGTCAAAATACGGCATACAATTTTATTTATACATTAAATCTACATCACCGTTGGTAGAAATAGAAATAATGCATAAAAACATCAATTAAAATTATAATAGTGTTATTATCAACGTTGGTCAGAAAATAACAATATCAAAATTATCTGGAAATTATATCTATTTTTCCAAAATTAAATTCTCCCGTTGGTTCGAATTTAATAATGAAAAATCAATCAATCATTAACTTTTACGTGAGCTGTAATTATTCTAAAGAATAATTCATTTTTCGAAGCATTATTCAGACTCATCAATCTCGGAAAAATTAACACGTTGGTGTGAAAATTTCGAAAAAATTAAATCGATTTCATTCAAATTCACTTAATAAAGCTTCAAAAACAATAAAATTCATTTTTCGGGTTTATTGTTCATTCGGTAAAAACGCCCAAAACGCAGCCACGACCCATGGCGGCCCACCCGCGCAGCCCACCAAAACCGTCGGCACGAAGAAATGGTCGTCCGATCTAATCGGACGGCCGAGATCAATTGCGGTACGAAATAAAAGGAAGATCCCAACCCTAACCCTAACCCTAACCAACCCGAAAAACGGACGGCCGGGCGAGAGAGGCGGCGTCCGGGCGGGCAAAAGCGGCGCGTCGACCCCAGCGGGCGGCCTCGGCGGAGGGAGGCGGCATGACGGCAGCGCACAAGACGCGCCACAAGACGGCCCGGCTTTCGCGGCCTGAGGCGGGGCGGCTCAGCGGCACGGCGCGCAAAGAGGCGGCGGCGGCAGCCGCGCTCGGAGGAAGCGGCAAAGCGGCGGCAACGCACGCGGCGCATGCCAGCGCATGCCCTAATAGCCCCAATGAGCATCGCCGGCCGAAGCCAGGCGGCGCACAGAAGCCGATCCCCTTTTTTTGTTTGCCGATCCGATCTCATGTTCATGGCTCGATACCATTGTTGGATCGAGTTCTTCCTTGCGTGTTCTTTTCTTTGGTGTTCTTCTTGAGAGTAACCGAGAGAGAGAGAGTAGAGGTACATCCGTCCGATGAAGAGGAAGGGTTGGACATGGCGATGATCTGCGCTAGGGCAGCGACGGTCGCTGGAGAGGATCGGCGGCGACGTATCTTGGCGGCGGCGACTCCCGGAGGTAGAGGCGGCCACTGGTGGGGTTGTTCCGTCGTTGGCGCCCTCGGATCGGTCTAGGGTTTGTCGGTGGGGTGTGGTGGTGGCACGATCAACCTTGGGATGCGTGCCACCCCGGCCCTACCTCTATTTATTGTGGCGGCGGCGACAGGGCCCACCAATTTTATTAATGGGCGCCCGCATCGAGCGCAGTCAAAGAGAGGTTGGGATTTGGCTGAGATCATTCTAACACCCACCTCACCGCTTCCACCGCGGCAGACGCCGAGGCCGACGCGGACAAGCCCCTCGACTTCTCCCGCCTGCTCCCCTACCTCGGCCACGACGAGCTCACCTCCGTCGTGCTCCACGCCGGCCACTCCCACCCGCTCCCCACCCTCCGCTTCCACCTCGTGCTCCCGCTCCCGCTCCAGTCGTCGCCTACCCACCTCCTCCGCCTCCACCCCAGCCACGACGCGCTCCCCACGCTCCCCTGTCATCCGCCACCGCGCCCCAACCCTCCCTCCCGGGCCTCTTCGTCCAGGCCCTCCTCCGCCACGCCCGCCTCCGCGACGCGCTCCGCGCCGTCCGACGCCGCCGCTTTCAACGCCCTCGCCTCGCTCTCCCGCGCGAGGCGGTTCGATGAACTCTGGGCCGCACGAGCCGCCATGGCTCGCGCCGGGGTGCGGCCCAACGCACACACGTTCAACATCCACCGCGCTGTGCCGCGGGAGGACACCGAGCGTGCAGGGGTTCCTGGAGGAGTAGGGGTTCGAGCCAGACGTGGTGACGCACAACACCCTTCGCGCGGGCTACTGCTGCGGAGGGAGTCTGCAGGACGCGCTGCACCTGTTCGACGTAATGCCGCACAGGGGCGTTGAGCCGGACTTGGTTTCACATACTGTTCTAATGAACGGGCTGTGCAAGGCCGGGAGGATAAACAATGCTCGGCATATGTTTGACAGAATGGTGCAGAGTAGATTGAGCCCTGATGCCATCGCTTATAGCGTTCTTACCACAGGGTACTGTAATGAGGGTAGAGTGAGGGAGGCAAGGTTGCTGTTGATGGAGATGGTGGGGAGTGGGCTCTCGTTGGAAGGATCCGTTGTAATTGAGAGTCATGTAAAGTTGGGAAGCTGCTCACTTGCTTGAATATGGTGTCACCAATAAGGAAATATGGTGTTGTCATCCCATTGGAGAGTTACAATTGCTTGATTTGTGCATTGTGCGAGGATATGCGCCCTCATGATGCCAGGGGTTTATTGCAGTGGATGGTAAGAGGATGGGCACAGTCCTAGCTTGGAGATGTACAATACGATTGTGGACTGCTTCTGCCAATGTGGCTGTGTGGATGACGCTTTAGATGTCAACGTTGAGATGAGCTCTAGAGAAGTGAGACCAGACTTTGATACTTACCGGACACTCATAACCTGTTTTTGCAAGCTGGGAAGGAGCTCAGACGGTGAGTCACCTATGGCGGAGATGATTTGAGTCAGGTTTCCAGCCAGACGATGCTATTTGTGCAGCCTTGGTTTGTGGGTTCTGCAAGGAAGGAGCTCTTAATAGAGCAGAATTGATCCTGAAGGCTTTTGTTCTCGATTTTCAGGTTCGTTGCAATGAGAGCTACAATGCTCTGATGAGAGCTTACTGTGAGATCAGGAGCACTGCAGAGTCATTAGCATTGCAGGACAGTATGCTAGAACTGGGTTTTGTCCCAAGCTGTGAGACATGTCGTTCTCTTATCTATGGGCTTTCAAGAAGCATTTGTTACGTGGCTGAACTGTGTTATTGAAAGACATGAATTCCAATCATCTTAATGAATGGCCTACAGAATTGCTATATGAAATATTAGAGCACTGATGATGCTGTTGCCATGCATGATTAAGAAGAAAATTTGTGGAAGGGCTGAGGAGGATGGATTATCTAGCTGAAAGCTGTTTAGTATGGTTTTGAACTCCTGTGAGCTAATGTTGATGTAATGCTCCTCTGATATGGATTTGGTGAGTGAATCCAGGTATTATTCTAGTCTGTTTGATGGAAGTGGTGAGTTGTGAGCACAGATATGCATTGATCTAAATTAATAGTAGGGCATGTGCTTCCATAAATATCTAGCGACAGTTTTAGCTGTGAAATACCACATTTCTGCTGATGGCTTAGTTGGCGATAGCAATGCCCAGATATGCTGATTGATGGCCATGTATATTCTTTGCAATCCTGATTTGCTTTGGGAGGAAACAAAATGTAAAGCACCAGAAGGGAACTAATGCTCACATGCCAAAAGGGTTAGGGTTTCTTGGGATGAGTATGCTGGATGGTGGAACAGTATTTGTGTGTAGGCTCTCCCTTGTTTGGAAACAACTGACATTAGGATGAGATATGGAATAAAAATGGTAGTCTGGTTACTTGTGTGCACATTTCCTTATAATTAAAAACATAAAATGTATTAATGTTCCTGTTTAGTTTATCCCATATTCCTGTTTAGTTTATTTCATCATATGAATAATAAATCATGTTGATGTTTGAGAGATGAAGTTTTCGATCCATTTGGGTATCTGAAACACAACGATGCAATGGAATCGGAAGATGGCATCCATTTCCTTGCGATTCTTAGTACACATAACATTTTCTTCATGTTTGCAGTAGATTGTCTGCCTGCAACATAAAGAACAAGTTTCAATTTGTCTTGATTCTCATATGTCCATTCAAGGTTGGAGCAAACATTATGCCATACGTGTCACCAAATTATATCAAATTGACAAGATTTGCATTATTTTATCGTCCAGCAGAAGTTTGTTAACAAATGGGCATCTCGAATTTGTCTTCAATGTAATTGCCTTTATCTAGAACTTTGCAAGTTTGAAGGAAAAGGCATATAATTCTTCAAATTCAGATGGTTGCTGCCAAAGCATTGGACAAGGAACTGAAACATCTCTGGTACCGCCTTGAATTTATGTCCTCTTCTCTGCCATTTTCCCTCTCCATCGTTCTTGCCCCTTTACATGTCACATAAAGGTGCAACTGATGGTTTCAGATAAGCTGTACAATTTCAGACACATTAGGTACACGTAATACTCCAATAACATCTCACGAACTTGTTGGCCAAGTTAGACAAACAAAAGAATCAACATGGGGCAGTTCTTAGTATAAAAGAACATGGGGCATTCTTTTTTTAAAAAAAATGGGCCAGATCTTCCAGAAATGAACTAACAAAAATTTTGGATCTCTGGAGGTCGGACCTCACTTAATGACGCCTTATTCTAGGCCCCGCTCATTTTAGCTTGTGTTTCTGGCGTATTTTTTGCTATTCCTAAATTTCGTCTTTTTCTAGTTTTTTGAGCTTTTAGTGGTTCTTTGTTTTCCGTATTTGTTTGCCTTTGTATGTGATGGGCTAACCTGTTTTTTTCATTTTTTATTTTTTTTTAAATTTAGTTACGCCAAATAAGCCACCATCAGTTACAGTGTAATTTTAACCAACTACAATGCAATTTCAGTTATAAGCCAGCTTATTTTAGCCTAACTGAACGCACCAAATCCTGAATAAGAAACATGTGTGCATTAAAAAAATAATTGTGAGCCACATCATCCTCACTGTTCAGCAGCAACATATAATAGTAGTATTGACAGTAGTAGGTTTTTAATAGCGAATAGTATATGGACGGAGATGATAATTTATATTAGTAAGGTGTCTATGGAGGTGCTTGGAGTGACCTGAGTGACAAGATGCGAACCTAAAAACACTTGGTGGTGGAACAAGTACAAAAGGCTATCAAGAAGAAGACATGCAACAAACACATGCATCGTGATAGGAGCTATGACAGTATACAAAAGTACAAAGCAGCAAAAAAGAATGCAAAGAAAACGATGAATGAGGCACAGGGCAAAGCCTATGAGAAAATTTATCATAATTTAAGTTTAAAGAAGGGTGAGAAGGATGTCTACAAAATGGCTAAACTTTTGAGAAAGGAAGACGAGAGATTTCAATCAAATTAAATACATCAAATACGACACTAATAGATTTTTGGTAAAAAACAATGAGATCAAGGATAGGTGGACTTTGACGAGTGTTCAATCGAGACAATGAGGATGGTGTGATTGAGCTAGATGATGTTTTTGATGACACCGATAGGTGATTTGTTTGAAGAATTCAGGAGTCTTAAAAAGAATGAAAGTGGGTAAGGCGTTGGGCTCTAATAACATTCTTATTGAGATGTGGAAATGTCTTGGAGAAGTGACGATCGTTTGGCTAACTAATTTGTTTAATAGTATTTTTTATGTCGAACAAAATACCTAACGAGTGGTAGAGAAGCACATTAGTATCAATTTTCAAAAATAAAGAAGATAATCAAAGTTGTACTAACTATAGAGCAAGTAAGCTCATGAGCCACGCAATAAAGTTTTGGGAGCGAGTGATTGAGTACCGTTTAAGAAGAGTGACTAACGTGACAACAAATCAATTTGGTTTTATGCCTGAGAGGTCGACCACGGCGGTGATTTTCTTGACACGATAGTTAATGGAGAGGTATAGGGAGCAAAAAATTGATTTTTACATGGTGTTTTATCGACTTGAAGAAAGCCTACGACAAAGTGGCAAGAAACGTCATGTGGTGGGCGCTACAAAGGAAAAAAATTCCAACAAAATATGTTACCCTAATCAAGGATATGTACAAGGATGTTGTGACTAACGTTAGAACATGTGTTGGTGATACTAATGAATTCCCTATTAAGATAGTACTACACCAAGAGTTAGCGTTGAGTCCATATATTTTTGCTCTAGTGATGGATAAGGTCACGCAAGATATACAAGAAAATATCCCTTACTGTATGCTTTTCACTAATGATTTAGTACTAGTTGATGAAAGTATGATAGGTGTCGATAGAAATCTGGAGTTGTAGAGAAAGACCTTAGAATCAAAGGGTTTTAGATTTGTAGAACTAAAACTGAGTATGTAAAGGGTGAGTTCGGTGTGTCGAGGCGAGATGATGAAGATGTTATTCTAGACGAACAAGTTGTGCTTAGAAGGACACTTTTTAATATTTGGGATCGATGCAATAGTAGGACGGCAATATTGATGAAGACGTGAGCTACATGATAGAGCGGGGTGGGTGAAATAGCGCCAAGCATCGATTGTCTTGTGTGATAAAAAATGTCCCTCAAAAGTTAAAGGATAAGTTCTATAGGACGACGATCAGACTTGCGATCTATATAGAGCAAAATGCAGGGCGACTAAAAGATAACATATACAGACGATGAGTGTAGCGAAGATAAGGATCTTCTTGAGATCTGTGGTCACACAAGGCGGATCAAATTCACAATGAGGATATACGTGATAGGGTGGAAATGACATCAATTGAAGAGAACCTTGTCTAACATCGCTTAAGATGGTTTGGATATCTCCAACGGATGCTTCCTGAGGCACTAGTACGTAGTGAAATTTTAAGACGTACCAAAAAGGGAAGAATAAGCAGAAGTCGATCAAGACTGACGTGGAAAGAAGCAGTTAAAAGAGACTTGAGGTATTAGAATATATCCAAAGAATTAGCTTTGAATAGGAGTGCACGGAAGTTAGTGATTTACGTATGGAACCATGATATAAGAAGAATATTTAAGGGCGGTGTTTTAGGCTTTCTGCTCAGATGACAGGATGCAGAGTTAGGGTTTTGCCTTGTAGATTTTATTACAAGACTTTGGTTTATTTGACCTTAAGGATATTTTATTTCTAGTCTACCTTAACTTGTTTAGGGCAAAAGGTGATATTGTTGTTGTTAGTGGTAGGTTTCTAAAAATGCATAATACAAAAAAAAAAGTAGGATTGGAATGTCATGGTTTCTTAAATTGTATAGAAAGTAAAACTACAAGAGTTTACAACAAAGGGTGTTTGGTTACACCATAGCAAAAAAAAAGGAAAATTGATCCTTGGACATTTTTCTTTTGTGGCATTTGCGAAAATATATCACAAAAGTCATATTTTGCTGGTACCATCACAAAAACACGATCATTTGCTGCTGGACATTTGGACCATTAAATGTTGTTTTTCTGAGTTTTGAAGAGGGAATATCTCAAATACGCCAACCAAGCCTCTCTCCTTCCCCGACGTCCCGCCGGAGCGTCGTGAGGTGCTTGGCCTGCTTGTCCTCCCAAGGACACCATCAAGACGCAGCACCTCAACAAGAAAACGTTCAAGCCGCCAGCGCCATTATGGTTTGACCTCGAGCGGCCGTATTCCAATGGCGACAGCAACAGAGCAAGAAACATTGGTTGGCGCAGATGATGATGTTTTAGTATTTACGGTATAAGCATAAATATAATTCCTTTATAATTATATAAGCACGCCAAAGACATCAATCCATATATACAAATCATAATGAATATATAATCATATGAATTGAACAAATCATTCATAGTATATCACATATTCAATACTAGAGACATAACTACTCTAAACATGAATATGTATGACCAAGTATAAATCACGTATCAATAAAACTAGCAACAAGCTTAAGTTTTATTGTTATTTGTGCTCTCAGATTGTAGGGTTACACAAGATTAATCTTGGCCGTCCCGCTACTAAATCATATACTCTTCCTTGATGGTTATACAAATGATAAAACAGTCTTTTGAGCTTAAGACAAAACCTCTATGCTCTCAAGAACAGAAGAAATCTAGCAGGTATATATTCGAACAGAAGTGTTCAAGATATATACAAGTCCATCGAAACGTGTTAATCTTTGCTCAAAGAGTTAAAATCTAAGTTGACAAGATTTTACACAAACATGTACTCAGCATGTGAATTTGCTATTAACAGAAGACAACAAACCGAAAGGCACATAGCATGCATATATAAATCAATGTCTAGAGACTGTTCTGCAGATTGCAAACTTGTAATAATAGAGTTGACAACAGTTAGATCTCAAAGACTATTTTAACCAATCTCAGCAAATGATTTCTGTCATCATCGAGCAACAATCCAACCAACAAGCAATCTATGTCTCCCAGTGCACGGTAATCAATCAGCTAGCACAACCCACAAAGATTGCGTAAAAAAGAAATTACAGAATCACTCACAGAACGGCGATATTCGAAATCACCGAAGAACAGGGCTAGGCACGCTTCTTGCCGTCCCGTCCAAAACCTATCACTCCCTATGCCCATGAAGAAGAGGTGTGGTCGTCGGAGATACAAAGCCCTTCTCCAACCTCAGTACACTGCAGCCGGAGTCGAAGGATCGGGTAGTGCCGCACAAGACCTCAAGAGCACACCGGCCAAGTGCGCTCAAATCACAGCAGGAAGCAGTCGCCGCCTTCGTCCTCCCTCTCGGTTAGGTCTCCTGACTTCGAATCCCCCACACCCCAAACTAGGGTTCACACAGGGAGCCAAAGACAAAGCCTCAATCGGAGATGGCGCCGGAGCCCCACACCTCCACACAACCGGAAGAGTCAAGAGGAAGAAGAAGACCCAAAAGATCAAGTCGGATCGGAAAGAGATCCTCTCACCCTGTGGAGAGTCTCGGCCTTCTATGGGGATGCGGAGGTGGCGGCGAGATGACGGCCGGCCGGCTCAGGAACCCGCCACCAGCGCCTCCGTTAACACCACGCTCGTCGCTCCCTCCATGCGCCGAATCACGGCCGTTTCGCCAAGTCGGGCGAAGGAGACGAACGACCGCGCCACGAAAAATGCACGCGAGACACGACGGGGAGGAGACAAAGTCTCCTCCCGTATCTCTTCAAGACAGCCACCGGCAATTGGGCCCACCAATTTCTTTTCTTTTCCATTTTTATCTTTTCTCAATTGGGAATTTACAACAATGCCCCTGAAATACAACAATCCCCACCAATTTCCAGTTGATGAAGGATTCTCAATGTCTTGTTTGATATACAAATTTTTGACGATGGGTACCTTACGGGTTTGAACCCAAAGCCTAGTGATAAGGACTACGACTCAAGACAGATAAAGGAGGACTACGCCTTGATCCAATGCCTTGGTGTGAGAATTTTGCCCAAATCACATTACATCTTGGCGGCTTGCCCTTTCCTCTCGAGTTGGGACGTTACGGTCATGTCCGTATCTATCTCATGAGTGCTTAAGAAAGTATACCCTCAACTTTCTTTGATCGCGACCTCACGATCTCACTCACGTAGGTGAACTCTTCTAGGAATCTTGTAGGACGATTCCTAAGTCATGTAGACCTCGAGTTTATTAAGAGCCTATGCTCAACCTTCCATACAGAAAGAGCACTGTAGCTAATGGGACCCGTTAGATGTGCTCTCTAATCTCACACAGTTTTGTTGTCCTAGAGCCTAGTTCACGGGATCTCCGATCTCCTAGGATAGGTTACTACCAATGTGAGCCTTTATACGGTATAAGCCACATTCCTTAGATCTTGCAAGGATGACCTTCGCGCCAATCCTTTGGTGAAAGGATCGCCAAGTTCCTTGATCGGATGTATTCTCTGAAATAACACCGCTCTCTAGCATGCCTTACCGACTTAAGTCGTCTTTTTATGTGTTTTGAGGACTTCATATTGTCCTTTCTACTATTCGCCTTAACGAGCGGTTTGGTTATCGCAGATGATCAATATAGTCGGAATGAGTTTTTCCGGCCTGACAGGTGTCGAAAGGAGTTCTCGAATCCATTACGCCTCTGACCGTTGAATCAAGTGCAACTAGCTCAGCATCCATAGTGGACCGTGTAATAATAGTCTGTTTTGAAGACTTCCACGATCTGACCCCACATACTAGAGTGAATACATAGCCACTCGTAGCCTTCATGTCATCCGAGTCAGATCTAGTTAGAATCATCGAATCCTTCCAAGGCCGCCGGATGACGAAATAATGTATTCCCAATTTAGAGGTTCCTTCAAATATCGAGTACTCTTTCTAGTGCTATCCAATGATCATCTCACGGATTGGACGATAACGACTCAATCGCAAGCGACATATGAGATGTCCGGCCTAGTTGCACTAGTTAAATACATCGAGGATCCTATAATTTGAGAATATTTAAGTTGATCCTTCCCATGCCCAAGGTTCTTATGTAGCTTTGCATTTGGATCATAGGGTGTGGACAGCGCTTCTGATCCATAAATCCAAATCTGGTTAGGACTTTATCCACATAATGGGATTGTGAAAGAGTAATCTCATTCTCACCCTTAATAAGCTTGATGTTTAGAATAACATCAGCTTCACCCAGATCTTTCATATCAAAATTCTGGGAAAGGAAAGACTTTGTACTATTGATCACATCCATGTTGGTCCCAAAAAGCAATATGTCATCTACATAAAGACATAGAATGACACCTTCGCCCCCACTAAACCGATAGTAGACACATTTATCGGCTTCATTCACACAAAAGCCGACCGATGTCATCGTACTATCAAATTTCTCATGCCATTGCTTAGGAGCTTGATTTAGACCATACGAGTTTAATCAATCGACATACTTTCTTTTCTTGCCCTTCAACCACAAATCCTTCAGGCTATTGCATATAAATCTCCTCATCCAACTCTCCATTTAGAAAAGCGGTCTTTACATCCATTTGATGTACTAGGAGCTTATATGCAACAGCTAGTGCTAAAAGCACTCGAATTGTGGGTAAACGAGCCACAGGAGAGTATGTGTCAAAGTAGTCTTCTCCTTCTTTTTGCGTGAAGCCTTTAGCCACTAAACGGGCCTTGTACTTTTCAATAGTACCATCGGTCTCGCTTTCTTTTAAAGATCCATTTGCGACCTCTTGGCTTCTGACCAAAGTGGAGATCTGAAATTTCCCAAGTTCCGTTAGCTATGATGGAATTCATCTCGCTTCTGACCGCCTCCTTCCATAATCCACATCCGGAGATGCGTATGCCTCGAAAGGGTTCGTGGCTCATCATTCACGACATAGGTGACAAAATCATCACCAAGTGACTTTTCGGTTCTCTGTCTCTTACTCCTCCTCAACTCCAAATCTGGAGCAGTGTTATCCACATTAGGAAGAATAGTGAGATCATCTACACCAGAATGGTCACTGACTTCATTTGATCTCATAGGAAACACTTGCTCAAAGAATGTCGCATCACGAGATTCCATCACTATATTAGTAGAGATGTCACTCACCTCGGATTTAACCACTAGAAATCTATAAACTGTGCTATTAATGGCATATCCTAGAAAGACACAATCAACGGTCTTAGGATCAATCTTCCTTTTCTTCGGTAATGGTACATGCACCTTTGCAAGGCATCCCAAGTCTGAAGAAATGATAAGTTGGGTTTTCTCCCTTTCCATCCTTCATAGGGTGTTTCCTCCTGATTGCGAGGTGGAACCACATTCAGGATATAATTAGTCGTGAAGCGCCTCACCCCACCAATAGTCCGGCATACCGAACTCAAGCATGGCGTTAACCAAGTCGCAAAGAGTTCGGTTCTTCCTTTCGGCTATTCCATTCGATTGGGGTGAGTATGGTGGAGTAACTTCATGAATTATTCCACTTTCTTCACAGAATTGGGAGAACTCATGTGAAACGTATTCACCACCTCGGTCCAATCTTAACCGTTTGATTTTCTTTTCTAGTTGATTTTCAACCTCAGCTTTGTAGATTTTAAAGTGTTCAAGTGCTTCATCTTTCGACTTAAGTAGATAGGTATAACAATACTTAGTCGTATCATCTATGAGAGTTAAGAAGTATCGTTTGCCACCTTTAGTTAATATTCTATTCATCTCACAAATATTAGAATGTATTAGTTCAAGTGGAGAAGTGCTTAGCCCTTGACGCTATGAAAAGGTTTTCGGTCGCTTAGCTTGCACACACACTTCACATTTTGAACTCTTCTCATAATTATAGCTAGAATTAAACTCATCTTGCTTAACCGAAATAGCTTCAAAATTAACATGACACAATCGTGAATGCCAAATATCATGAACTTTATTGCAATGGGAAACATTATAAATGTTTACATCATTCAAATCAAGAGTTGATAAGCGGAACATGCCTCCGCTATCATAGCCTTTGCCCACAAAATTACCAAACTTCGTTAAGATGACCTTATTGGACTCAAAGACAAGCTTTATTCCTTGCCTACATAACATTGACCCGCTAAGGAGGTTGCGAGTCATTGCAGGCACATACAGTACGTCTTTCAGGATGAGTATCTTGCCCGAAGTGAGCTTCAGGCAAACCTGTCCAATCCCACGTACTATTGCAGCGGCTCCGTTGCCCATTAGGGCGGATCCACCACCTTCACCCTGAAATGAAGAGAAATAAGATCGATCAGTACATATATGTCTAGTAGCACCTGTATCAATCCACCAATCAATAGATGGACTTGCCATGAAGGCCATAGGTATGTACTCTTACGAATGGTACTAGCCATTGACATGAACCTCGACCTTTGGCTCTTGTCTTGACACGAGATGGACCCCTGCCCTTCCGATTGCGGCAATGATTGGCCTTATGGCCAGCCTCTCCGCAAATAAAGCAGACAATGTCCTCCTTTTTCATCTTCATTTTCTTTGGTTGGAGCTTGAATTGGGGCTGACTCTTAATTTGGGTTTCCTAGAGCCTCCAACATTCTTAACTTGAACTAGATGAGCCTGGACTTGAGCCTTCCCTGCACCGTCACCGACCCTAGCACGTTCTTGACATTTATAGTCACGACAACTCATTGAGTGTCAAGCGCTCCTTCATATGTCGTCGCGCACACAAAGTCACGCCATGATGGCGGTAACTTGGCCGGATGACGTTTGCTTGAAACTTCTCGGCGGGGCGTGGTCGTCTCGACACAAGTCACGTACATGGAGTTGAAGCTCGTGGGCGCTCCATCACCGACCGCCCTCTACCATCTTGTAGTTCAAGTAAGTGGCTGTAGTAAAGGACTCATTTCCATTATCTCCTTCAGAGTATTTCTCTTCGAGCTCATCCCAAAGTTGTTTGGCATTAGTGAAGTTGACATAGATGTCAAACAAGCGATTAGACAGGATGGCCAACAAACGGGCTAAGACTGCATTATTAGCATCTTCCCATCTCATCGTTTCAGGGATCTCCAGCGGAAACGCCGACGGATTTGAAATGACCCAGAAGAGCTTAAGGTCAGTCAGCCAAAGTTTTGCCTTTGCCTGCCAGCGCTTGGAATTGACTCCGTCAAACACTTCAGGCTTTACGACGTCAGATGAGGAAGCCATTTCTTCAAATATAGGTTTTCTGGATTGTTGTAGTATTTGCGGTATAAGCATAAATATAATTCCTTTATAATTATATAAGCACGCCAATGACATCAATCCATATATACAAATCATAATAAACATATAATCATATGAATTGAACAAATCATTCATAGTATACCACATATTCAATACTAGAGACAAAACTACTCTAAACATGAATATGTATGACCAAGTATAAATCATGTATCAATAAAACTAGCAACAAGCTCAAGTTTTATTGTTATTTGTGCTCTCAGATTGTAGGGTTACACAAGATTAATCTTGGCCGTCCCGCTACTAAATCATATACTCTTCCTTGATTGGTTATACAAATGATAAAACAGTCTTTTGAGCTCAAGACACAACCTCTATGCTCTCAAGAACAGAAGAAATCTAGCAGGTATATATTCGAGACGTTGTTTAGTATATATACAAGTCCATCTAGAACAGATTAATCTTTGCTCAAAGAGTTAAAATCTAAGTTGACAAGAATTTACACAAACATGTACTCAGCATGTGAATTTGCTATTAACAGAAGACATCAAACCGAAAGGCACATAGCATGCATATATAAATCAATGTCTAGAGACTGTTCTGCAGATTGCAAACTTGTAATAATAGAGTTGACAACAGTTAGAGCTCAAAGACTATTTTAACCAATCTCAACATATGATTTCTGTCATCATCGAGCAACAATCCAACCAACAAGCAATCTATGTCTCCCAGTGCCCGGTAATCAATCAGCTAGCACAGCCCACAAAGATTGCGTAAAAAAGAAATTACAGAATCACTCACAGAACGGCGATATTCGAAATCACCAGAAGAACAGGGGCTAGGCACGCTTCATGTGTCCCATAAAACCTATCACTCCCTATGCCCATGAAGAAGGGGTGTGGTCGTCGAGATACAAAGCCCTTCTCCAACCTTAGTACAGTCGCACGTGAGTCGAAGGATCGGGTAGTGCCGCACAAGACCTCAAGAGCACACCGCCAAGTGCGCTCAAATCACAGCAGGAAGCAGTCGCCGCCTTTGTCCTCCCTCTCGGTTAGGTCTCCTGACTTCGAATCCCCCACACCCCAAACTAGGGTTCACACAGGAGCCAAGACAAAGCCCCAATCGGAGATGGCGCCGAGCCCCACACTCCACACAACCTAAGAGTCAAGAGGAAGAAGAAGACCCAAAAGATCAAGTCGATCGGAAAGAGATCCTCTCACCCGGTGGAGAGTCTCGGCCTTCTATGGGGATGCGGGAGGTGGCGGCGAGATGACGCGAGCGGCCGGCTCAGGAACCCGGGCCGGCCAGCGTCTCCGTCGGCACCACGCGTCGGCGCTCCCATCCATGCGCCGTCGAATCAGCGGTCGTTTTGCCAAGTCGGCGAAGGAGACGAACGGCCGCCACGAAAGCGCCGCGAGACACGCACGCGGGGAGGAGATAAAGTGTCTCCCTTATCTCTTCAAGACGGCCACCGACAGGTGGGCCCCGAATTTCTTTTCTTTTCTATTTTATCTTTTCTCAATTAAAATTTACAATAATGCCCTGAAATACAACAGATGATGACAAAGCCTCAGAACGGCGGGCGCAGAACCATGGACGCGTGCTGCGTTGCCTAGTACGGCCAGAAGTGGATTCACATCACACATGGCCGTCCAGCGACTGAACCAGAATTAAACATGAAGAGGACAAAGTAACTAAAAATTAAATATGGAATGATCAATTATAGACAACTAAAATAACAAGATGCACATAATAATATTTTTAAGGATGAATTGATGATTTGTCTTATTTTTTATTAAAATGACAAGTGATGTCTTACTGATATGCGGGTTCTGTATGTCAGTAAGACATCACGGAGTATTTTATCAAATAGCAAAGAAAGATAGAACAAATCATCAAATCTACCTATGTTTAAACTTCAACATAACTATAACAACTAACAAATATAGTCGGCCTCGTACTCAGTTTGGCTAAAGGCCACATCAGCTCCGGCATGGTCAGAGCTTGGAGCTTACAAACTCAATGCATGTGCTGTATTTTATATAAATAAATATTTATTTTTATAAATATACTATTATATTATAATTCCAGAATGGTAAGCCAGAATGGTCAATACCCGGCGTCATCCGTTCCAAATGGCAAACTGGAATTGCCTTCTGAATGGAATCCGGAAGTTTGGGTTTTATTCCATGGCCATTGCATATTTGCCGGCTGCTCTAAACAGCTTTTAAGCCATGGTTTTTGATTTTAGATATTGATTTTTAGTTAAAAGTGTATTGTAATAGTTGTTAGTTTTTTCTGAACTATTTAATTAAGAAATTAAAAAGAGAAAAAACGGTTATATGTCACGAACAATACAAAGGAATAAAGAGAAGAAAAAAATTAAAAAACTGATGAACAATACAAAGGAATAAAAAAACAAAAAAACAAAAACCAAAATTTAGAACCAACGTGTTACAAAAGGTTTTTAACTTCTAGAAGCTATAGCCGAAAGCCGAAGCCGTCCGAAGCAGAGCCGCTGCATCCGGAAGCAACACTCCCAGGTAATTAATTAACGTACTGCTGTAAGCCCCTGTAACATTGGTGCTGTAGCAATTAATCTCGTGCGCTCGAATTCTAACCGAACAAACCTATAGTACACGGGAAAACTGACGATGTACTATTCAAAAAGTTGGGTTACAGATGTTTGTCACTCGAAAGATTGCAATTAATGTTTTGCCACTTAGTTCGTTGCCTCGCCTATGTTATTTTCTCCCATTTTTCATTTTCTTATTTTTAGCAACTTTCCCAATATGAAGTGACCATTTTGCCCTCCTGCTTAGAACGAAGCATCCGAATTTTTTCTATTTAAGCCCTTTTTTTGAAAAATATTCACATTTAGACCCCAGTGGTTTTAATTCGTTTTGGACCCGGGGGTCGGAGCCGTGGATCACGGCGCGAGGTAACTGCGATCTCGGCGCGTGGACCACGGCTCGAGGCCCCAGTGCCCGCGCCAACGTGCCCACCGCGTGGCGCCGGCGTGGCGAAGCTCGGCGCCGTGATCCACGGCTCCGACCTCGGCGCCGTGACTCGTGGCTCCGACCTCGGCATTGTGGATCTTGGCGCCGACCTCGAGCCGTGTAACGTGGCCGAGTGTGAAAAATTCAAACCGGTAGGTGGCGCTCAACTCGGCGCCTTCAAAATAATCCGTAGTTTTGAAACATTCATAAAAATGATGAAGTGTGTGAAACATAATTTTCGCTACATTTTTGATGTTGTGTTCAATCTGAAAATTTCGGTGCTAGTATGGTAATAATGTTTGTAACTTTTTAGTAAGTAGGGAACCGAATGGTCAAACACTAATTCTTTGGAGCAAGCATGGGTGGGCAACATTATGCACTCTTTTAAATACCGTCATACGGTAGTCTCAAGTCGCATCGATCTGACTAGGCAAACACAATACAATGCATAATAATAGGATTACAAAGACCGTAGATAGCGTGGATCTATTACATTATGTCTCTTGTGTGTAGCGTGGTTGTTTTCCCTTTTGTCGCATACGAAGATGGCTCATTGCATCCTTCTTCCTGTCACTCTTGGTCTTGAGAGCGCCTCACGAGCTTCAAGCTCTTCCTCCGACGCTTGATGGCGGCTTCACGCAGAACTTAGCCGCTCCGCGTCCTTTGCGGCTCATCCTCCTTGCCCTTAAGACGGATTTGGTCCACCCTAACGCGGCGCTCTTGCTCAAGCCGCATCTGTCGTTCCACCTCGCGAGCCTGAGTCATCTTGGAAAAGTATTGTCCTTTGTTTTCCACCGCATTGGCGGTTCCGTAACCATACCGGCGGCACCGATCCACCCATTCGAGGAACCCGCAAGCTTTGTGTGGGGTGGTAGATGTCATGGATCAAGTTGAAAAGCAACGAGAAACAAAGGATTTGGTTGTCGTCGTTACCACGAAGTCGTCATCCGTGTCGGACACTTGAAGAACCTACGGTAGTAGTTGGCTCGTTTCTTGGATCCGTCCGGACGCACAACATTGTCCGAAAGCCGCAATGGCGCCGGGCGCCATGCCACCGGCACTCCAAATGGGTCGGAGCTCCAGGAAGACATTGTGATGTCTTGAGGAGATGTGGTAGTATTGTGATGTCTTGAGGAGATGTCGTGGTATTGTGATGTGTTGAGGAGATGTGGTATGGAACACATATGAGGCCTTTATGTAGGCAGGTTATCTGGTGCAGTGGGCATAGTCCACGGAGAGGAACTTTTCGCTTTTCCTGGATTCCAGTGTAGCAATAAATGGCCCTATGTAGACTTTTCAGAGACTACAGTCTCGTAATAAATTCGTAGTTCGTAGCCTTTTCAGAGATTGGACCATTCAATTTATTTGGTACAACATAGCCTTTTCTGTTGTTTTCTGCTATAGGCCTATGTCATCCCAGTCATCGGGTTTCACAGCATCCGGATAAGGGATCTTATCTCTCTCATCCCATTCAATTGGCTTCTTGTCATCAGGGTCAGGAGTAGTCTTGGGTGGGATAAATCTTCGCCTCGTTTGTCATCTCACTTCAAAAGCTGCCCGTTTGTCATCTCACCGAGTGTAGTCAGTCCTTTTTGGCGTCTGTGGAAAGTCGACATGTATTGTCACATCTCAATGTAAAGATGGCCCCTTTCGTCAAGTATGTACACAGAACTGTTATCTTTTTTTTGTGGTCACTGCATGAAGCTGCCCCGTTTTGCTATAAGTAGCACGGTTGGGGTCCCATGACATTGTAAATCAACACGGTTGAGCTTCCTATATTCGTGGTGAAGCCAACCATGTCGGGCCGAGGGGCGGTGGGATTTGGGTCACCAAGGAAGACATTCCCTTGGAAAGGAGGGATATGTTCGGTCCACGATCGATTGATACCAAGCCGTGCTCAACCGCGTGGCGAAATGCATACACAATGAGTGCAGCGGTCGTGCGGATCTTGGATGGCCCGAACGATGGCGGGCGACGTTTCTTCGATGCTCACGCTCCGGGTACAAATTAGTAATATTACATTTATTATGGCTTATGGACCCTCGAAGTTTACCGTCCTTTTTGCGGATGGCAAAATCGACTTCTCCATTGGATCGACCCTCCTCATGAGCGGTATTTTGATCGTTATGTGGCTACATTATGGACTCGAATATGGGACTTGGAGTACCGAATGGAGAGTCTCACGAGGAGAACAACGACCTCCATGACGGATGCAACGCGAGAGAGGCAACGAGGAGGTCGTGAATATAGGAAGCTCTTATGATCCCACATGTTGCTGCGCCAACCCGAGCGCATATGTGCATGCCACTACCACGACGGACGACCACGTCCGAGGCGACCCCTCGGCAATTCTCCATGTGGGTGCCACAAGGCTCGTTTGGCATGTAGGTAACGAGGTTATGGTTGTGTCGTATTTTAGTTCATGTATTTGTATCAACGTGTTGATCTTTGTGGGGTAGGACTGTTGTGTTGAATTAAAATGTTGGGTGTACTACTTTCCATAAATTCAGTATGTGCAATGTATGTGTTGTTTCGTATTATGGCCGGGCAAAGTCATTATCGATTACGGTGTGGGATGATGAAATAGGCAATAGGACGAGCAATGTTCGCCATGAGAGTTGTCGTGGGCGTTTGACGAGACTAGAGTGGAAAATAAATTTAATGTTGTGTGCTATTTTGTTTCTTGTGATTATTGTTATCCTCAAGTTGTAGTCTTGGAGGTTCTCCTCGTGTATGTTGGTAATGTCTTATGCTATGTTGTCGTCAAGCTATTTTGGAGTCGTTTGGGATTCGGAAGCAAAAATAATAAGCGATAAATTGTATCACTACCTTTTGCGATCGTTTGCGAAACATAAAATCATTGCGGGAATTATAGGACAACAAAGTATCATTACAACATATATACAACGACCCACAAGCCTACACATAAATATCACTGCCTCCTAGCCTTACCCTTACCCTTACCAAGGCGTCGGTGCACAGGTGTAACTAGGGCTCATGGCGGCGTCTGCGTGGTCTGTTGTGAAGGCCGAGTCTCGGGCGCCTCGAGTGAGGCGGGCCTATCTCATCGTAAGTCTGCTGCTCCACCTCGTCGTCGTCCTCACCCCTCGTCGGGAAAGTGTCGCTCGTGGGGATGAGCTGCATGCCGTGTAAGACCCTCGCCGGAGTCGGGTCCAGTAAGTCGTGTCGCAGACGCACGTGTACGTCCCTCCCGCGGTCTTTGCAACCACAACGACTAGCCGCACGACGTGAGCGACACTGCTAGCCTCTGTCATCCAACATTTTGTTAACCAACAAGATACGAAGATATTACGTACTAATTTTGTAAGTGGCTTTGTCGAGCATACCTCTAGGAAGGTAAGCGTCTGGCGTCGCCGATCGTCTGGAGAAATGCTCTATGTCTGTCGGATCGCTTGATGTGTTGCCACAAAAACAAGCAAAGAATGAATAATTTCTTTGTATGTAGTGATATTTATATCTATTGGAAAATAAACAATGAGATTGAACATTACCACACGGTCCGGATGGTGCCGTCTCCACTGCGTCCCAAAGGCGAGTCGGTAGGTCGTCTGGCGTGTCTTCGCCGCCCGGGACGCAATGTCGGCGTAGTCATCCCGAGTCCATTGGCCCTTAAGCTTGGACCGCGTCTATCTTGCATAGTCTTGCTGAATCGAGCGGCCTCCACCTCACGATCGTCGGCTCCCACTTAACCTGCATTGAAACAATTTAACGTTAACGGTCATATCTAACAAATGAAAATCACGATACCAAATGGAATTAACTTACACTAGAGGCCGTGGCGCATCTAGCTCGTTAAATGTACTCTAGGTAGGCCCTCTTCGTCGGGCGTGGGCACCGAGACCGGTCCCAAAGATATGCAAGTGTCGGACGTCGGCGAGGAGGAACCTCTGCGAACCACGGACGAGGAGGTGGCGTGGGACGACCAAGCGGTAGACGACACCACATCCACAGTGGAGGAGGTAAAGGCAACCACCCTCTTGTCGCGTTCGGCGAACTCCGACGACACGCCTCGTAGAGGTGGCGGTAAGGAACGCCAACACCGGAAGCCAGTTGCTTGCCCGCCGTGTCCCGGTCGGTGAGGCGGTGGATGTACATCGAGACCTTGTTGTCCCCGTGCCGTCGGGGAAGAGAACGACGCAAACAAGTGCGATATCCATGCCCCAATTACATGTAAAATGATATTAAATAAAACTATGTCAATTTTAGCAAAAGCTCGATTAGACGACGAGTAGGCTCGATATCCACCCCTACTGCGGTGGTAGGCAGCTATCGCTCGTCCGCGTGTGCGACACTCTGCAAAAGTCTGCCGGAGCCATGTGATCGAAATTCGAGTGCGATGGGCGCCTCGGCGAAGCTCAATCCAGGAAGGCCTCTACTCGGGCTCTCCAACCATGAGGCACGCACGGTCCGATCACCGGACGGCCGTGAATGGCGACACCAAGGATCTTCGAGTGTCACGGGCGTAATAGTCATCTCACCGAAAGGGAGGTGGAAGCGTGAGTCTCCGGCCTCCACCTACGATACAAAAAGAGGAGTACATGTCGGAGAATTTGAGGCACATAGCCGACCAACAATGAACATGCAAGTGGAGCAATGTTTTAGGATAATACACATCAATCGGTGCGATGATGGCGGGGGTTGAAGGTGGGCAACCCACGGCGAACACAGTAAGAGATGGCGTCTAGGCGACCCTCTCCGGGAAGGGGTGTACCTCTCGTCGTCTGCATGTCCAGGGACCCGTCATGGGTTCGAGGGGCGAAGGATGGGCAACTCTGTATAGAATAGAACACTTTTTTGTTAATGCATCAACATAAATAATTAATTGTACAAGAAGTGATGAAGCGGTACCATCCCCTCCGCGGTGAGCCGTCCTCGGTGGTTCTCCTCGTAGTGCTTGGCGTCTAGCGGTGGAATTGCGCCATCCTACAAAAAAATTGATTTTGTCAGTCCAACATAGAAGTAAACAAAAAATTTAACATGCATACAATATGGAAATAATAAGAAATTAAATAAGAAACATAGCAAATTACATATGAAAAAAAACTAGGCGAACTATGAAACATAACGAATAACAAGCACTACTTTTGACTAAGTGGCCAATGGCATGTGCGTGAATTGTGGCCAAGTCTACCACATCGCTACATTGGTTACGCTCGGGGTTAGTAAGAAATGGGGTTGCTCTCCCTCGCCTCGTTGTTCACGGAAGGCGATCCATAACCATCTTGTGTCTCGTCCTTTTCACGGTTCCACGTTTGTTCCAACGGCTACCGGATCCGCAATGTATTTGGGCCGGTGTACGGTGGCCACTCTCCTCATCCCGATAAGGCTCGAAACGGGGAGACCACGTAAGCACAAGGTTGTCAACACTGAACTCCCGAGGTATCTTGCTCTCGTAGTCAAAGTTGCGATGCCTCGCTGCGCCACATAATGAGAACATGGAAAGTGGTGCGCCTCGGTTTACCACATGTGCATGAGAAGCAATAAGGACAACCTTATGCCTCCTCGTCGGTAGGAGCTCTCCATCGGTCGTTGTACCACCCTTTCTACAACCTCGTAAGTGCGGTGGCGTGTCAAAACAATGTACCTCATGTGCCTCATTTAGCCTTTGCCTTATCAAGGTGGCGCTTGGTTTTGGCGCCCATCTCACTTGTTTACTCTGTAGCGCCATTGCATGTGCGTGTCTTCGTTGAACCGGGCAACAAGCTTGTAAAGGTGAAGGATACGATAGCATTGGCGGGCATACCACGTATACCCCTAAGCAAACTATTGAAGGATTCGGCCATGTTGCTTATGCGAAACTCGTACCTCCGACCACCGTCGTCATGAGCCCTTGTCCATTTGTCGACATCTCTCATCAATCCGTCAACCACTTGTCTACCTTCTGCGTTTGTTGCGGTATTAAGTCGCTCAACTTTTCTGGAAGAACTTGACTTCTAGCATTCTAGCGACCTCCTCGAGCAGAGGAAAGTTATCGCCGTACCATCCTTACGGAGTAGATTCTCGACAAGATGCCGAGTACACCAACAGTGGTGCAAAGCTGCATACCCGGTGTCTGCTCTGTCGGCGACAAGTATGCCACGGTGTCTATCGGATATGACACCCACCTCCCTACCGGGGCCGACCACGTGCCTCCGAGCGAGCCGCAAGAACCATCCCGGTGTCTTTGTTCTCCTCTCAGCCAAAGCAAACGCCAAAGGAACCAACGCGTTGTCTGCGTCACATGAAATGGCTATCGAGTGTGCCTGTACGCCAAGAAGAAACGTACCATCAATGGAGCGACGGGGACGACAATGCCGAAAGGCCTCGATGGGTGAGCAAAGCACCGAAAGCACGGAAGAATATCGCATCCCATCTTGAGTCCATTCGTTTGGTTTCGGACGTACTCATAATGCATACTGGATTAACCGCTTTGATTGCATTGAAGAGTCTTGGCAACGCAAGTACCCATCTTCCCAGTCCCATATATCATCTTCCGATCGTTGCTTTGCCCTCCATGCTTTTCCATACCTTATCTCGTATCCAAATTTCTCCTTAACAATCCCAAAAGTGTCTTAACCTTCATATTGGGTTCTCCCTTTACTATGTGACACGGTGACTTGGCAATAATGGTAGAGGTCAGCTGCCGATGCTTCATTTGAGCTCGCTTGGCACAAGTGTGTGGGCCAACGATTCTTGTGATCTTGAACTTTCCGTGTCCTTACGCTTTCCTAGCACAAACCCTCCATTCACATGTTTCCTTCTACTTTTTGTGTACCTCCGCTCCACATAAGAATGCCTCACCTTGAATGGCCTTTACGAATCACTTGCATACTCCTGCGACCACCTTCTCAATGAGACAAGTCCTCAAACATCATACCCTTCTCAATTGTCATGCTTGAACCGGCCTCAGGAGCATCTAGCAGCTCGTCATCCCTTCCTTCTGCATAAGCCCCATGAGAATGCCTAAGATCGTGAATTCATGAGCGATGGATCCGGCCGGGCAATAACGCTGATCGGCTCAATATCACTTTCGGTCACCGTCCAAAAGGGCGGTCATCGTCGAATCAACGGCCTTGCGATCTCGTAAGGATGCGATCATCCACAATTTGAACATCCACACTGTTGGAGTCCCTGCATACTTCTTCAACGTTGCCAGATGGAGCAACGAGAGGAACACCAACATTATCATGAATGTCTCCTGCATCATAAGCATGAAAACGATGGGATTTAGACAGAAAAACAGCAATGACGGGAAAAGGCTAAAGTGTGGCTCGACACTTACTGGGATGATCCTGAGGGGCCGCCACAACATCATCAGTCCGACATTCAACTCGAACTGGTTGAGTAATCTGAACCTCGTTCGGGCCAGATAGAGCATCGGGCACCTCAGGCACTTCTTCCACATCCACCGCAAGATCCGGTAACGGAGGGTCAAAGGGTGCCTGATCACCTAGTTCTGGTGAATAACCGTGAGTGGTGGGATCAATGGACACCTTCCGCACAACAACGTCCAAACATTTTAACTCATTCCTCATAACCAATTTGACATATTTGTCCCACTCATCCTCTGAACCAATTAAGATCAACCGCCTGAGAATTGTGTCTTTCGAACCAAGTGAAGTAACCCCTCAACCGTGATGCTCTCCTCGTTTCCATGACAATGCGGCTTCTCCGAGCCCTAGCAACCAACTCACTAAACGACGGCCGATCACCGAATATCGAGGCACCATTTGCATTTCAACAAATTGAACATTTCTATAATCATCACTTGTCACACTGCCTCCATGATAAAGGTTCACTAGGTTGTCCATCTAGTTCATACACAAAACCAAAATTAATACCTTTAAGCGAAATTTTGGATAAATCACATGCATACTTGTTTAAGCAATAAAATATCTAAATGAACCCTTTCCCATTCAAACATTTAATATCATACTTGTCTAAATGAACCCTTTCCCATTCAAACAAATATAAACGCACTCTTGTTCAAACATCTATATATCTAATAGGATCCAGATATAGCCGGGAGGAGGGGGCGGGCGGGAGGCAGTAGGAGGGGCGGGGGGCGCGGGCAATGGGAGGCGGTGGCGGGCGGGGAGGCGGGGTGGGCGGGAGCTGCCCTCACTGGAGGCCAGGGGCCGGGAAGGCGTCAGGCGGATCACAAATAGACTCTAGAAATTAAACTACTACATCATGCGCAAATTCTTGAGTTAAACTACTACAACATAGAGCAATTCTAGAACGATTTAATAGAGCACAAATAACACAACCATCGATCACATTCATCACAAGTGCAAACTTATCGTAATCCATTTCAATGCTCAACAATTCATCTCAAATCACATTCACAGTTCATATAACACATGCACAAAAGCGGTAATTATGATATGGAGATATCTAAGGAGGAGAAGCGAGAGCGATGGGGGCGGCGGCGGGGGCGGCGGAGGCGGCGGCGGGGCGGGGCGGGAGGCGGGCGGGGGCGGGAGGAGGCGGGCGGGGCGGGGAGGCTGAGGGCCAGGCGGCGAGGGCGGCGATGGCGGCGGCGGGGGCGGGGGGAGGCGGGGCGGGAGGCCGGGAGGCCGAGGCGGCGGCGGGCAGCGGGCGGCGGGGCGACGGAGATGGAGGCGCAGGAGGCGGCGGGGCGGGCGGGAGGCGGCGAGGCGGGCGGGCCGGGAGGAGGAGGGCAGAGGCAGGACGGGGCGTCGCTCGACGCCGTGGAATGAGCAGGTCGGGCTCGGCCGGTAATATTTTCACAGCTCGGCGCCAAGATCTATGGCGCCGAGCTCGGCGCCACGACCCACGGCGCCGACCTCGGCGCCACAACACACGGCGCCGAGCTCCTGCCACGTCGGCGCCACGCAAGCCACCACGCTGTTGTGGGCTCGGCAGCTCGGCGCCGTGGACCACGGCGCCGAGATGTGTTACCTCGGCGCCGTGGGTCACGGCGCCGACCCCCTGGGTCCAAAATCGGAATTAAAACTACCAGGGGTCTAAAGGTGAATATTTTTCAAAAAAAGGGCTAGAATACAAAAAATTCGGACGAAGCATCTCCTTGGCTTTAAGATCAAACCAGCTCTGCGCTGCCTTTCCCTGCTCTGCGCCACCCTCCAGTCCCTCCGCCGCAGCCGGCCCAATTCGCCGTCGTCGCCATCCAGTTATCTGCGATGCCGTTCCCATCTATCTGGCGCATGCGTTGTCGCTTCCCACGATGCTGCTCGTTCAGCATCCCGCCACCGGCGCTGCCGTACCATCTTGCGCCGTCCCACTCATCCTCTGAGATAGCAAACCCAGAGAAAAGCACCTCGGAAGAGGACTAATTCCCTCCTGGACGTACATCCTTTTGTAGAGGACGAATGCAGTTGCAGATGAAGGTAATCTGCATCATAGGTGACCACGAGCAACAACGCAATGCAATCAGCTAATAGCACGGGTGCATTCGGACAGATTTTTTTTTGAAAGCCAGCAATCGGACAGATATTACTTATACTATACCCTAACTCATAATAGTTAGATATGGTAAACCAAATACGAATATGAATTTAGAGTTTCGAACACAGTACCATCGGCTTATATATAGGGGGATTTTGGATCGAAAACGGATAATATAACCAGATAATACACGTACGCAGAAAGGAACATATATTGAATCACACTACTATCACTTTAATCCTTCAATTAGTGTAGGACCGATGGTGAAAATCGAGAGGTAAATGATCTTTACCTCTTTTTCAACTTGTACAAAATCAACCCTTTGGTTTCTTTACATTATGACTAAGCATAGATATGCAATCTCAAACAAAATTACAAGTCATGTGTATTACAATTTAAGCAAGACTTCAAAAATGATAAATTTATCAAAGGTATCATAATACGAGCCTTGCCATATAAAAAATGACTAAATGAAGTCAAGAAGCTAAAGTTGAGCTATAGAAGTGATAGAAGTTTTAGAAAGAGCCAATTATGCTCAATCACTTGATTAAAGCCAATTTTGACCAAAATTTAGCTTATTTAGGTCTTATCTTAGAAAAGCATGTCCTGTACTATGAGTCATCCACAACCGCCTCGTAGCTTTAACCATCTTTTAATTTTGTTTGATCATATTAGAAGATCTCAAGCCTTAGTGGACTATCTCAAGCATGGAGTTTAATAGAGTAGTCTTGGTCATATAAAACTCCCCATGAATTCATATCAAGTGCAATGACAAGAAGTGTCATAAGAAAGAATTGCTGAGTTAGAACTAAACACATTAGAAATCATTTCATTAAGTTAGACACTAATTCATGAGCAAATGACACGATTCACTAAAAGAACTAGCAAAACTCTAACTAAAGCTCAACATAGATCCATTACTTAACTTAGCATTTTAGACATAAAAGGAATCATAAAAGGATTACTAGAGATATAACTAGTCAAAAGATTCATCTTTGCCAATTTTAATTCAAGTTGACATTTGTTTTAACTAGTCATGGCAAGATTTCAAATATAGATGCAAAGGCATGATGTGGCTAGCTAAGCAGACATGACATGGTAATGAGCAACATCATATTGAAATCACCTCACAAATGAGTAATAATTAAAGCTCATACTACACAAATTGATGAGGACACCCTTACCACTACTATGTCGTCTACTTCTTCGAATGTTCATGAAGAACCAAAAGGTCCGATGACTAGAGCGAGAGCCAAGCTTTTAAATAAATAGGAGAATTTGTTTCTTAATGAATTTCCTTGTATTAATAAGAATAGTATTCTACCTCATACAAACTCTTTATGTATTCTCAGATTTGAACAACTTGAAGACTTTGGAACCGCGACCTAGGCCAAGCCATAGGAAAGGGCTATCGAAGCAGTTGAGGACAAGCCGTATGCATGGTTTTCTAGTGGCCATGAATACGTGAATTAGTAGAGTTTGATTAAGTTGGCTATGACACCTTGTTTATTATTAAGCTAGTTAAGCCTGTATGCATATTTCCTTGGGCCGAATCAGATAGAATTGGCCTTAGGCCCATTATGTTTGTGCGTGTGTGGATGGAGACGCTATATAAGACAGCCGCCATAAAGGTTTTAAAGAACTCACAAATCTTCTATTGAATTTAGTGGCTAACTGAAAAAATAAAAAACGTGCATAACTCCTCATCTAGTCACACTATTCCACTGTTTTCTAGTCGTCCTCCCTTCTGATGGATATTCCTCGCGTGTATATCCTACACGCGAGGGATATCCATCAGAAGGGAGGACGACTAGAAAACAGTGGAATAGTGTGACTAGAGGAGTTGATGAGTTATGCACGTTTTCCATACACGCGAGGGATATCCATCAGAAGGGAGGACGACTAGAAAACAGTGGAATAGTGTGACTAGATGAGGAGTTGATGAGTTATGCACGTTTTTTATTTTTTTGGTTAGCCACTAAATTCAATAGAAGATTTGTGAGTTCTTTAAAACCTGGTTTAGATGAAATGCTAGGTCTCAGACTTTCTATATATTCTATTTCAAATGTGGCTTTCTGCAAATAAAAGAACTTCAAGGCTCCCTTTGTTCAGTATTGTATCTATTATAATTATATTTTGTGTGGTAGCTTACTGAGTATCTTCATACTCACTGTTACTTAATTACCATTATTCAGTAAGATGAGAAGAAGGCTTTGTCGGTTTTTATTGGTGTCTGAAGGGACTAGAAGTCAAAGATCCCAAGAATTATGTCACGGATCCTAATTGATTACTTGTGGGTATATCCTAAGGATCACACTGTTGTTTTGTTTCTGTCTCCGCTGCAGTTGTTCCGGGTGTTTGGCCTGATCGGTCCGTGTGTAAGTCAAACGACCGTATGATCTATTTTCATGATGTTTAATATTATCTAATAGTTTTGCTTTTACAAGATATATATTTGATATACAATGATATAACTATACACACTAGCTACTAATTCAAAGACTAGTGTGGATTTATACAGAGAGTTCTAGACGATTCATCCGGGTTCGGACAATATCCTTGCGGTAAGTCCACTTCTGGAGAGCGCAAGATGCCCGGGAATATGATTCCAACGTGATTCCGTCCAAGATTGCAAAAAGTTTTAATGAACTGATGTCGATCGCGCGGTCTGTGGTCTGCCCTGTTTGGAATTACCATAACATCACGAACAAGTCGTGTGCATAGCATCCTCTAATCACCGACCACTGAACTGTGAGTACGATCCGGAGACCTCACAGGCAGAGTTGCAGGGCAGCAGCTTCGACGCCTCACCTCCTCCGACGTCGACGACGGTGTCCACCCACAAGAACGGCGGGTCGCTCAGGACGAGCCCTGCGTAGTCGTCGCGCGTTCGGCCTCGGTTCCTCAGGAGCTCCACCACCTTCGACATGGCCGGCCTCTCGCCGGGATTTGCTTGCGCGCACAGCAGCCCGACCTGCACGACGCGCATGATCTCCTCCCCGGCAGCCTGCTCGTACATTCTCTCGTCGATTACGTTCTGTAACGAATTGGCCTTGTAGCTATGCCAAACCTGAAAAAAAATTCACGAGAATATTAAGCAATATATCTTGTGCGGTAATGCATAGCTTCATGCTATCTATGATTTACATACACTTTTTGCATCTGTGTCAGATATGTGGAGACTCATGATCACAAATGTGTCCTCTTTCTTTGGGCAATTTGAAATCATACTTGTTCAATGGCTACACACACACAACTGGTCTAGAAAACCTCACAATAATCTTTAAATCCGGAAAAAAACAAAATTCCCTAAAATTCTCTTATTAATTGAGATAAAAAAGAAGATCAACACCGCTTATTTTGAAGGTGGCAGATTATAACGGTGAAGATTAATAATGTACGATATTACAACTATTACAATTATATAATAAATACAACTATATTTTTCAAGAGCAATAGAGTTATATAACAAATACAATATGTTACGATTTTAAAAATATAATATGTTGTAATATCTAGCCACACAATTGTGCATGAAATTCTACTAGTTTTAATAAATAATATCTCAGAATGAAATGGAGATTTGTTGAGTGTATCCATAGCGTTAGCGTGCCACACGGGAGATGAAGGAGTAATAGTTCGTGCTAAAACAAGGTAATAAATGAAGTAGGATATGCCCTCGAAAAGGAAAAGAAAGGACCAAATAGGACCAAGAAATAATATACACAAGGAAATAGGATAATCAAAACTCTTTGGCCCGTTAGGAACAAATTTTAAATTTTCCGTCAACAATAGTTAAGTTTCACAAGGACATACATGGATATTAGGTTTGTTGAATTAACTGAATGGCTTCGTACCATCAAAAGTTATGGAGAAGAGGCATACTACAGTACTACCAAATGACTAGCATTTATCCGTAAAAAAAAGACTAGCATTTACACAAATACTTGAAAAATCTAGAATTTCGACAAAATATATCACTAGTTCGAAAAACTATTTTACTATCATACTATGTTCCAAGGAACTGGAGTAAATCAGAGCGTGCATGAAACCTCTGCTAACAGGGAATGGCCGGGAAGAGATCCCGTGGACCCGCCACACCGCTTCCCAGTGACGATCTCGACAGCCAGCACGCCGAAGCTGTAGACATCCACCTTCTCCGTAAGGTGTCCGTGAACAACATATTCCGGAGCCATGTAACCCCTACAGTCAGCCAATTTGATGAGATCATGAGCAAGGAAGCACCGATACTCCGTTGAACTGTTGTACCCGTGTTCGATACATATTCGATACACTCCGATCTGCGGCGATACAAGTCGACGGAGTATCGGTGAATTTCGACTAGAAAAAGAAAAAAATACTACGATACGGCACCGATACGCTGCGAAATGGTAGCGATCGTTGGACCAATTAAATCCTGGCCCCAATAGAAAGACGCCCAAACACCCAATAGAGAGACAGCCCAAAGCCCGACCCGTGTGACCTACATCCAGTCACACGGTTCTGAACCCCAGCCCCAGAACAGAGCAAAGCAGACGCCGCCGTTATTTAGTTATTCAACGTTCACTAATGTTTTTTGCTAAGATTTATCATGTACAATGTTAGCGATAGAGGATTCAACTAATTTGAGGTCATGTTTTTGTAGTTTTGTCTGCCTAAATCAAAGTATGGATTAAAAGAAGTCTTGCAGCCGATATCAAGAGTTGTCAAAGCATGGATTCGTGAGCAAGAGCCTTTCAGAAATGTAGCACGAACTTCATTTTTGAGAAAAAAAAGGCAGTACTAACTAAAGAGAACATCATGTATGGAAGCTAACATTAATCTTACTTACACTGTCCCGGCAATTCCTGTTGTAAGATGAGTTCTGTCAGCGCAGAGGACTCGCGCAAGGCCAAAGTCGGTTATTTTCGGTTTTAGCCTCTGATCCAACAAAACGTTGCTGGCCTTGATGTCCCGGTGAATGATCCGAGTTTCCGATTCTTCGTGGAGGTAGCATAGACCCTCTCCTATGCCTTGAATGATATCAATCCTCTGCTGCCAATCCAAATGCTTATTCTGGTCATCAGCTGCACGAGTAAAAGAACCAAAGGTACTTTTGTTACTTCTCTGACATAAAGAGTATACGAACGTGGCCATCAGATATCACCAGTCAATCATGAACTGTTGTGGTGGTATGGGCCAGAAATATTATTTTCTTAAATGTTTTATTTCCTCATGTACTCAGAACTACAAACAGTTTCTTCACATCAAGTTAGGCTGCACTCAACTTTTAACTGAAGAAATTGAAATGCAAGCAGTATCTGCTTCCAAAAAAACTCACGCCGCATATGGAGAGTATGGACTAAGAAAACGAGGCGAGCTTAGCTTTACCGAATATGAACAGATCTAAGCTCCTATTGAAGTGGTATTCATATATCAGGAAGCTCTCAGGGCCATCCACGCTGCACCCAAGCAGCTTCACCAAGTTCTTGTGACGCACTTGGCTTAGCACATCGACTTCACGGAAGAACTGATCGATGCACTGTTTTGTGTTCAGAAATAATCTCTTTGCAGCGACTTCATTCCCACCAGGAAGAACGGCCTGTGAAATAAACGATTACGACTTGCGAGTGACAAGCTGACAGCACCTAAGTACCTACTTGCAGAATATGACTCTCTTACCACAACAACAGAGTACTAAATTGCAGAATTTTACTTCCGTTTATGTACCTTGTACACAGTCCCGTTGCTCCCTTGGCCAAGTTTGTTTGACAAACTGAACTCACTAGTGGCTTTCTTTAAGTCCTTATAACTAAAATTCAGGCTTGACTGAGAAATCCTTCCAGGAAGTGTTGATCCATACAAATCTGCAGTTACTCAAGTAGGTTACAAACAAGCATAAAGGATCAGCAATTTTTCAGTTGATTCAGGGGTGTTTATATTGGTTGCGGCCAATGGATTTTGACTAAAAATCAATAGTAGTGACTGAAAGAAGTGTCTTCTAGAAGCGGGACGAGTGGTGAAAAAAGTGTGAGAAATACGTGCGTAAAACAGGAGCAAGAAGAGTAGGGTGCGTGATACGCCCATGACCCTCTCCCTTAACCTCGGAGTGAGATGGTAAGTCAGAAACAGAAGTCAATATGCTGCTTCAAGAAATTATGTGTTCATATTGGCTTCTCTAAACAAAAACCAGAAGCAGAAGTCAATACGAACAACCCTTAACAAAGAAGTGAAGAACGTTTAGGACAGCCTACAATACTAACCTCTCAATGATCTATCTCTTGCAACACGAGCCTTCTTCCATACCAACACCGCAGCGACAATTAAAAGAACACCACAAACACAGGAACCCAAGACTGTCCAAAGGATAATTCGTTTCCTCGTGCTGGAGCTTGACGCAGAATCCATTGAGTTCCAGAAAGGTGCTGGTGAGTACCTGATATAGCAGCCAGCAAAGAGCGCACGACCTTCATCTGCCGGTGCACATTTCGCCACGGATGCAGCAGCTGCGTTGAGGCACCTTTCGCAGCTTGATGTGTTCAAGTTCTGCCAGCACTGAGCAAGTGCATAAACCGCTACCTCCGCTGATTTCATAGCCGAGCTAACTGCAAACCCTTTGTTGCTCTTGACAGCCAAGGAGGTCACATTACTCAGTACAGTATTCACAACTGAACTAAAGCCCCGCCGGTCTGAGCTTCGGTTTCTGTAGGAGCACACACTTGTATCCAGCGAGTCCATGACCTCGTCAAAGAAAGAGTAATTTGCATACCTCATAAAGCATCCATCGAGATATATCCGGCCCCCAATGAAAGGATAGCATTTTGGAAGAAGAGACCTTATTTCTGAATAGCACAGTGCACAGTCGACTTTGCTGAGATCTTCCAGGCATTGCACCAGCCCGTAGTAGGTAATGGGATCTTTCCCGACAGAAGTCATCCCATATCCCTTTTGCACAAGATCTGAGTTTACGTTGTCAAAGGCGACGACAAAGTTGTTGGCCCAAACAGCTTCAGAACCAGAAGCTGGGGTTTTGTTGCAGAATTCATGAACCACCGATGCCCGAGGGTCAGCCAAGGTAGTGGTTGATGTCCAGGAGCTCAAATAAGCAGTGATGACAAGAGCAATAACAAAAGAACTTAAGTCTCTCATTCTGCAACCACACCCTATTTTCTTGTTCTTTTCGGAACTTCATGGTGCAATTATGGAGCAAGCAAAACAAAGACAAAGAATGAGAAGAAGGTAACAAGACTACTTCAGTAAGCACCGGTTTGCACTACATAATTCATCATACATGCGAGTAAGATGCTGAAAAAAAAAACAAACCTGTAAGGCGAAGAAATAAGAGCAACTGTTATGCTTAGATGAAACTTGAGAGTAAGGAGGAAAGGAGGAAAACTAAATGCCATAAGAAAAGATACCTTCAGTTGCCGGTCCTCCATTGAGTCCCTGGCTTCTTGTAGACCTTTGAGGTAATATTGACAGAGAGAGGAAGGAATTTTCTCGGTTGGCTCTGCCACACTTTCCAATGTCCAGGTGTCCATATGAAGAACTACAGTAGCATTTCAATATTGCTGACGCTAGCTAGTACTTGGAATAACAATTGGTAGGGGAAACCCTACTTTTATTAGCTAAGAAGACTGTCAGCCAATTTGACCATGACATCCCAGCTCATTCCAATTGACATTAGCGCAGTGAAAATGCATGCTTTGAACATCAATTAACTATGTGAGGAATCATTTATCCATTTTGACAAGTAATAGTTCTCCAAGTCATCAAATTTGAAAGAAAAAATGTAGCACTGATAAGGACATTTCATAGATTTTTTTAGTCATAGTGATAGCTTACAGAACTGAAGATAGCGTGTCCATCATGCTTATCTAAACAAACCAAGAGAAAGCCATCGCGTAGGAGAGAACTAGTCTTAGTACTAACTAATCAGTTTGTTTGTGGGCATAATTATTTGCCTCAAATGCATACCAGCTACTTCGCCTATATAGTATCTAATATGATTTGAGATCATTGTGATAAAACAATAGCTGCAATCACTTTGAGTTCAACATAACATCTTCCTTGACCAGGTGATCATCATAGTAATATAGAATAAGAAAACACTGTTGCTGTAGCTGCTTCCAAAGTTCCGATGCATAGTCTAGTAAAACAAATTCTATACTGAAACATTTTGGGCCTGTTCGGCATAGAAGAAGCGGCCGCTTCGGCTCAGACTTTTCGGCAAAAAGCCATCACCAGCGAACAGCCCGCTTCTTGGCATGTGTCCAAAAAGCCGCTGGCGTCACGTCCTTCGTAAGCCGCACAACACTTTCCCCACCTCCTCCACGAGTAGGCCGTCCGCCGACGCCCAGCCTCCCTTGCCCCGCGCGCCATCCCACACTCCTACCCCTCTCCCTCCGGATCCGCCACCCACCCCACCTCCCTGCAGATTCAGCAAGCCCAACCCCCTCTCCCTCCGGATCCGCGACCCACCCCACCTCCTGCAGATTCGCGAGCCCGACCCTCCTCCCTCCAGATCCGGCGACCGCCCCACCTCCTCGCAGATTCGTGAGCCCGACCCCCGATCCGCCACCACTCCATGACCCCTCTCCAGATCCGCCCCGTCGTGCCATCCCACACGCTGCCCCTCTCCCTCCATATCCAGCGGCGCCCGCCTCTCCGGATCCGCCCCCACCCCACCCCGATCCGCCACCACTTGACACCCCTCTCCGGATCCGCCCCAGTAGATCCGGCGCCGACCACGGCTTCCCGTGCCGGCCGGCCTCCGCGTCGGCGTCTGCGAATCCAGCGGCCATCGCCGAGGCGTCGTCCTCCGCCCGGCGTCCCGCGCCACCTCCCGCGTACATTCGGAGTCGGCATCGAGCGAGCCGTCCTACCCTTGTCTGCGCAGTCCTCCCTCGGCGGTTTTCATGCATAATACGACACTTTTTAAGAAATATCACTGAAAATAAATAAAAGGAAACAAGTGTTACAACAGATGGCATCAAGCGAGAGGCTTACCAAACAAGAAGAGATCGAGACTTTTGTTGTAGTAGTATTCATAAACAAGCAAGCTCTCTGGGCCATTCTAGATTTTTATGACGAACTTGACTTATGAGTTCGACTTCGTTCAAAAACTGATCAACCCACTCCCTTGTATTTAGGAATAGCCTCTTGACAGCAACTTTCCATCCGGAAGTACAGCCTACGGAGCAGGTCGCATCTTGGGATCAATATATGGAAACTTCAGTTTCCTTTCTCCCCCGTTGCTGAGGGCAAGGCAAGCTAAAATTTCAGTGTACTTAATTTCCTATACCTTGTATACAGCTCCGTAGCTTCCTTGACCAAGTTTGTTTGCTGGATCAAAATAATTTGTTGCTTTCCGTAGCTCTTCATATTTGAAATTTAAACTAGATTGCGCAATTCTCACAGAGACTCCATCTCCATACATGTCTGTAGTTCATTATACATACATTAAATATGAAGAAGATCAACTGAATATTAGATATTTTTCATTCTGACACCGACCAATGAATGAGTTGGACTTATTCTTGCTTGCAAGAATTCTTTTCTTCCAGGCCAGAAAACCAACAATGAAAACAATTATAAAAGCACCAAGAAAGGAACCCAAGAAGATCCAAACAACGTCATTTGTTTCCTGCATATGGTGGAGAGGTGATTGTCGATGAAATAACGAAAACAAATGGATGGATCGATTTATGACATTAATAACAGAATACGGGATGACAAACTTGTAGTGTATGTGTTTCTTGTTTAGTCAAATGAAGCTACCAAAGAAAAGAAAGTGACAAGATAAGCGAAATTATTCATGGTCGTAACGGACTATAGATGATGTATGTGTTTACTATTCAAGTCTATGTACACAGGGACATTGTTTGGTCAAAACTGATCCAAAGCCGGTTAGTCTGAAGGCCCCAAAATTTTAAACCAAATTTTTCTGGATTTTTCTGAATTTTGGTGAATTTTGAAAACTTTCCCAATTAAAACCCCACGAAAGGCGCTTTCCCCTTCGTGGCGCCCCTTCTCCTCAGCACCCGCCCTTTCCGCCTCCTCCTTCATGACGACGCCTCCCCACCCCTTTCTTTCTCCCTGGCGCCCCCGCGCTCCCCTCCCGTTGGCGCCCGCCTCCCCCTTCTCCCTCGCGCCCAGCATCCACCGCCTCACCCCTGCTCGGACAGCCGTGCCCCGCGCCCGCGGTCCGAAGGAGGGAGCCCAGCGCCACGCCGCCCTCCCTCCCTTGGCCCCCACTGCCACCGCTTCCCCCCCTTCAGGACGCCTCGCCCATGCCGCCCACCTGGCGCCTCGCCCGTCTCTCCCTTCCTTTCCGCTCGGTCGGACGACGCCACCCATGGAGAAGACGCCCAAAGAACTCCCCGTCCTCTGTTGACTCCTGCGCCTCGAGCCTTCTCCTCCACGCCTTCCCCTTCTCTCCGCGCGGGTATAAATGCCCCTCACTGCCGCCCTCTCTCTCCTTTGCTTCCCGAGCTCCCGACCACCTCCAGTCACCTCCCACCACTCCCTAGAACCTCCTCGAGCAGCCGATTGAGCTCCCTTAGCCCCTAGCTCCACCGCCGCCTCTCCCTGCGCCGGTGACCCCCGTGGGCTGAACTCCCTCCCCTCTCCCTCATTCTTCAATCCCTTGCTCCCAGAGCATCATCACTACCCCCTAATCACTTTGGTGCACTCTTCTGGCCAGGTGATCGCCTGTGGAGCTCCAGCACCGAAGCTCACCGCCGGCCAAATCACCCTCTCCGTGGCCAGCTCGCCAGGAGGGCTCCGAGCTTCGGCCACCAACACCAATGTGAGCCCCATGCTCCACTGACCATAAACCCACCGCCGATTTGGCCTGATCGCCGCCGGAGACCCTCCTCCACCGCCGGGAGGCCGATTCTTCCCTTCGGTCTCCTGCCTTCCCTAGTGGTTCTTCGGCCTTCCAAAGGTCCGAAATGGGTTCCCCACGTCGAGACCTACCCGGTGGTGCCCTCCACGGCGGGGGGACCTCGCCACGTCCGGGAGCCACACCTCCCCCTTTCTTCACTCCTCTGCCGCGCGCGCCGGCGAGAGGTTGAAGACGACCGACGTGGCCGCATCGTCACCGTCCTCTCCAACGTTATCCTTTAAACTCGTCGTCGGATGGTCGGCGTCCTCGCCGCCGTCCGATCTTCTTAAACACCACCCTTCTCATCCGTCCGATTTCCCCATACCGCCGCCCGCCCACCTCTATTCTCGGTAGTCCGATCTTCATAAACCCGGATCCGAGCCGCCCAGCGCCATCTCCACCGGACGCTTTGCCACGCGCCATCCGCCGGAGGAGCGGCATGCGTGGGCATGGGCACATACAGGCATGGGTGGGCACGGCCTTCGGCCAGCAGCGGGCGCCTGATGCCGAGCATGCATGTTGCGGTGGGCCGGCCCGGATCTTTTCATTCGATTTTCCGAGTTTATTCATTTCCAAAATCCGAAAACCCAAATAAATCCTAGAAAATCACAGAAAATCCCAAAATTCCCAAATTTCACCACTTTGCTCCAAACAATATTCGAACCCGGTGGTGACATCCTTTTTCCCAAATTCATTCCAGAAAAATTCTCAAAATTCACCAAGTTGTTATTTTAATATATTATTTTTCCTTGCTTGATTAGTCTCAAGTGGATTTAATTATTTTGCATGTTTATGCTAGTGTCGGAGATCCGGAAGCTCGGTGCGGTCCCGTGATCCCGAAGTTTCTTCGTTCGAGATCGCCGAGATCGTTCCAGTTCACGGCAAGTCGCAAAACCTTGATCATATTGAATCCTATGCTTTAATTTATGTTATTATATTATTTGCACTATGTTAGTTGCGAAATGCTAGTTTAAAGTAAAATAAAAAGGTTTAGAGTGACATGTGATATAGATACGTCCTACCACCGAAAAATGCCATGTTTAATTTGTAGCCATGCCTTGTAACCCTAGAAATAATTATCTGTTAACCTAGATCACTATAGGTTACTATTATCATGCAAAGTCTTACACTAATAAGGTTGTGGCTGCGGGCCAATAGACTTGAAAACCCGACCCTAGGGTGGGGTGGTATGGGACACCGTACCCTAGGGCGGAGAGTGTCGGTGTGCAAAGAAGGGTAAGAGTGTTGTGGGAAACCGCGAGTCGGTCTTCGCCCACCGCTTACCCTAGGTTGTGGTCGCGGACCTGGAGAGGTTGCGGGCCATGTGAAAATATAAGGACTGAAACGCTTATGCCGAGCAACTGTCATAGTGACCGCTCAACCACAGGAGTTGACTTGTCAACACTGGTTTAGTAGCTGCTCAACTCGATTGAAACTCTACAGGTGTTGAGAAGTCTGGAGGTTGGGAAGTGGATTAGGTATGACGTGCTGCGGATACCTAATAACGGTAGGGTTCACTCGAAGCGGACGGGAGTTTCCATGTGCCAGACCCGAGTGAATTCTACCGGGTAGAGCCTATATAAAGATTTGAGCAGTGAAACGACCTGACTTTCTTAACTCTGTCGCGGGAGTTAAGGGATCGTGTTGGTAAAGTTGAGCGAACTCTGCAGAGTCAAATTAATGGTATTCGAATACGCCGTGCTCCCGGTTAATGGAGCTGTGTCAGTTAGGTGATCCCATCAGCAAAGCTTAAGTAGTTTTATGAATGTTTTAATCTGGTTAGATGGTTAATGAACTCTTCATGAAAACCCCTGTTGTTTAAGAAGTAGTTTTGTCGACAAGTTTTACAAAAGGTTTACAAATAAAACTGCATCCACTCAAAGTTAATAAACCAAGTATACTTCCTTCCTTTGTTACTCCGTGCATATAGTAAAGTAGGGTTCCTTTGCGGTTTGCTGAGCTGGTTGTTGGCTCACGGCTTGCTAAATCACTCTTTAGAAGATCAAGGCGAAGGTGAAGGTATCCCGTTGAGGAAGTCCCAGAGGTCTCTTCTTGACGAGGATCCGTGGTCGAGGTCTTCGCCGCTCTCAGCGGATTACGGAGCTTTGTAATGTAAATATACTTTGGGCTTGCACGCCCCGCTGTCAAACTCTGGATGTTAATCCATATGTGAAATATATGCTGGTCTTTTGTTGTAAGCATGCAATGGTATACTCTTGCGCGACACTCCATAACTGTTCATGAGTGAATAGTTGCGGATTGCCGTGTCCGTACGCGCCCTCGGAAACGGGGGCGTTACAAGAAGTGGTATCAGAGCAGGCTCTTTGACCTAGGTTAAGACCTAAGGCAGTCTAGGAAGCGATTTTATCGCAAAACCTAATTTAAGGCATAAAAGGGTTTATGAAAATATAAGTACTACGCTATCTTTACCTCTCTTGTTGCTACCTTATACATCTTAGTTTACTTACGCTTAAGTTTTGATTTATGCAAATGTTTACTGCTTCACTTGTCTAACTTCAAAATTTTCATTTCCGGCAGATGGTGCACTTCGTGTTTTCCCGCCCCGACCGCATGGATGGCTGGCCCCACAAGTTGTGGGAGATTCAGCAGTTCTTGGGAGCCACTGGGTATCACACCCCGCTTTTCCACGATCAGACGGTTTCGCCAGAGGCGGCCTTCTGAGTGGAAGGCATGGGTGACCCTCACACCTTTGCTGTCCGCCACGACCTCGGCGGCGCTTCATTGCGAGGAGGATCGACAAGGATGATGCGATGCGGATGCGGCCCGAAGGCCGCACTCTACCTCGAGACTACTACGACCTAGAGTCGGGAGTCGCCTTGACTGATCCCACAAGCGCAAGTGGAGGCCTTGCAGTCCCTCAGTTCGTGAGGAGGACGACCCTCGCCTGGCGGGTGTCGCCGTCCTCATGGCCCAGCAGGTGATCCGCTATGACAGGGCAGTGGAGGAGTCCCGTTCACTGCAGCGCCAGCTCTGGGAGGCTCGTCGGCAGTCCGGCGCCTTGAGGGTCTCTTTTCCGCTTCGAGGCGGTCGGGCGGCGAGGTCTCAGTGTGGAGAGTCGCCAGCGCCTCTTCCTCGTGTGCCTCTGCGGTCGCTTGAGGCGTGGCGCGGGTTGATCTGGGCGAGTACGTGCTAGGTTTCGCCTGCGACCCCTCTTGCCCCCGCCTCCGGGAGGCCATGGAGGAGTAGCGGTGATCGCTAGTTTAGTCGACTTTTTGTTTTAGTAGCGATACTTTTGTATTGTAATGCAAGTGTAACCATGAACCCTAAGTGGTCTGTGTACCACCTGCATTTTGTAAATTTATGTTTATTAATCTTTTATGTTGTTTGCTTAATTATCGATTATTTCATACGTGTTCAAAGCTTTCTCCTGTCCCCTTCGCTCTCGTTCTTACCTTTTTCGTCCTATACTTGCCTTGAAAAATTCGAAATCTTACTTATCTATTCTCGGTTGCCAAAAATCTTACTTATCTATTCAAAGCTAATTCCCAGTTACCAATTGGCAGATGGACCCATCACGTGAGTGGAGCAGACCGGTGAACAAGGGATGCACCGCCACAGATCAAGCAACACTTGCCAGCGTTATAGCGATGCTAGAACAGAATCGCTATCAAGGGGAACAGAACATTTTACGGGTGCTTGATCAGCAAGCCCGAATGCTGGAACAGATAGCAGCTAGATCTCCAGGCTTTCAGGGTGGAGGCAATATCCCTCGGGATGGTGCACCGCCTCCTCGATGGGCGATTTTACGAAGACCCGTCGCCGACCTTCTCCACCTCGGCTGACCCCTTAGTGGCTGAGGATTGGCTGGTGGACGTGGAAAGAAAACTTCAGACGATACAGTGTGATGACAAAGAGAAGGTGCTGTATGCATCCCACCGATTGCGGTCTTTGCAACGTGGTGGATAACCTACCAACGCACCCAAAGAGACCGAGAGATTGACTGGGAAGAATTCTCCAAAGTTTTCCGCAAGGCTCATATTCCTGACGGCATTATGGAGGCAAAACGCCGAGAGTTCTTGGCACTCAAACAAGGAGGTCGCACAGTTATGGAATACCTGCATCAGTTCAACCATCTCTCCCGATTTGCCCCAGAAGATGTCGATAAAGAAGAGAAGAAAATGAGCGATTCGATGGTGGGCTGCGGCGATCCTTGAAGTTCCACATTTCAGCTATCAAATTCAAAGACATGAATGACATGGTGGACAGCCTCATTACCTCAGAAGAAGCCGTGGTGAGATGGAGGATTATAGGAAGCGTAAAGCAACCCACAAATCACAATCCTCCTCCCACCAAGCTCAGCGAAGTAAGACTATGGGGTCGTCGTCATTTCGATCCCAACCTTCTCGGCAGTTTGTGATGCTACAGAAGAGTCGATCGAGGCGATCCGACAATACAACTCCCCTTCTCCTTTGGCAATCAGATGCCCCACATGTGGAGGAAATCACCTTGCTAGTAGCTGCCCCCGCAGATCAAATGCTTGCTTCCACTGTGGCGAAATTGGGCATTATAGAGACCAATGCCCTAGAAAGAACTTGCCCTCTGACGCTGCAAAACTTCAAGTCCAGAATCAGCAACAACAAGAGCAGAAATCACGAGTGGGTTCCAAGACTCCCAAAGGAGGTTACCTTGAGATCAAGGCAACGGGACCGCAATCACTGCGGAACTAAACTTACTGCAGGCGGGCGAGGCCGTGCGGCACCTACTTTTTATGCAAGGGTAAACCATGTATCCATGAGAAGATGCATTGGAGCCGGTGATATCATTGCGGTATGTTCCCAATCAACTCCATACCTGCACTGATTTTATTTGACCCTGGAGCAACACATTCATTTATCTCGAAGAGTTTTGTCTTGAAAAACCAATTACCATCAGTTTCTTTGCCAAGACCTTATGTGGTTGAAACCCCTGGGGTTAGAATGGAGTCCCACGGTGGGTGTGTTGGACTCAGAATAAACATCCAAGGGGTAGATTTTAAAGCAGATCTGCTACAATTAGATATGACCGGATTAGATGCCATTTTGGGCATGAACTGGCTAGCTAAGAACAAATGCAAGGTAGATTGTGAGGCCAAGACAGTGTTGATGCTCAATTCTGAAGGCCAGAGAGTAGAGATAAAAACAGATCGAGAGGTGTTGAAAAATGCAAGGAAGCGCATGATCAACATGTTGGCAGTCACACCTGATCAAGTGCCAGTGGTACAAGAATATCCAGATGTATTTCGGAAGAATTACAGGCGCACCCACGCGGCGGTAGAGTCGGCTATAGAATTGGTTCGAGCACAAAACCAATCACCAAGCATCGATCTGGGATGTCGGCCCGTGAGCTAAAAGAATTCAAGAAACAACTATATGAACTGCAAGAGAAAGAATTCATAAGACCAAGTGTGTCACCCTGGTCGGCCCCAGTTTTATTCGTGAAAAAGAAGAATGGAGAACTGAGGATGTGTGTAGACTACGAGGGTGCGAATCTCACACCATCAAAACAAATACCCGTTGCCAAGAATTGATGATTTGTTTGATCAACTCAAGGGTGCCAAAGTATTCTCCAAGATCGACTTGCGCTCGGGTTATCATCAACTCAATATCCGAGAGCAAGATCGAGAGAAGACAGCTTTCATCACCCGATATGGACTATACGAGTTCACAGTCGTGCCCTTTGGTTTAACCAATGCACCGGCATATTTCATGAACCTCATGAATCTGGTGCATATGGACCAATTGGACCGATTCGTGATCGTCTTCATCGACGATATTCTGATATACTCCAAGAATGAAGAAGAGCACCAAGAGCATTTGTACATGGCATTGACCAGATTGAGAGAGCATCAGTTGTATGCCAAGTTCGACAAATGCAGTTTCTGGCTAAAAGAAGTAGCTTTCTTAGGTCACATTATATCGGAAGATGGAGTCAAAGTTGATCCAGAAAAGATCGCCGCAGTTATGGAGTGGCAACAGCCCAAGACAGTGACAGAAGTAAGGAGTTTCCTTGGATTGGCGGGCTATTATCGCCGATTCATAGAAGGATTCTCAAAGATCTCGTCCACTCACTCAACTCTTGAAGAAAGACAAGCCTTTCACGTGGACGGATGCTGCGAAGAGAACTTTCAGTTACTGAAGACCAAGCTAACAACAACACCAGTGTTGATTCTACCGAACCCAGAGAAAGAATTTCAAGTCTATTGTGATGCCTCAAAACAGGGTTTGGGATGTGTACTTATGCAAGATAGAAAAGTGGTCGCTTATGCCTCAAGACAGCTGAAGCCCCATGAAGAAAACTACCCCACACACGATTTAGAGCTTGCAGCCGTGGTGCATGCACTCAAAATTTAGAGGCACTACCTGCTAGGGAATCGTTGTGAGATATTCTCGGATCACAAGAGCTTGAAGTACCTCTTCACCTGACCCGAGTTGAATATGAGCCAGCGAAGGTGGTGGGCGATCAAGGACTATGATGTTGATCTTCAATATCACCGAGCAAGGCCAACGTGGTTGCCGATGCCCTCAGTCGAAAGGTTCGACAAGGCAAACCTAGCACCACGTAATATCGAGTCAAAATTGCGTAAAAAGATATCTGCGGATCGAATTTGGTGATCACCGAGCGAGGCGAGATGGCGACTTTGGAGCTTCAGCCGTTGCTAACAGATCAGGTAAAGGCAGCCCAAGATGAAGATAAAGAGATTCAAAAACTGAAAAAGAGGACTTTAGAAGGAGATTCATCGAATATGCAATGAGCGAACATGGAATCCTTACCTTGGTGGTCGCTATTGCATACCCAACAAGAAAGAGTTGAGAGAATTGATCTTATCCGAAGCTCATTCTTCTCAATTCTCGATCCATCCAGGAGGCACGAAGATGTATCAAGACTTGAAGAAAAAGTATTGGTGGAACGAGATGAAGAAAGAAGTGGAAGAATACGTAGCCAAATGTGACGTCTGCCAGCAGATCAAGATTGACCACCAAAAACCCTCGGGATTATTCTGACCTTTACCAATTCCCGAATGGAAGTGGGATAGTATCGGCATGGACTTCATTCTTGGACTTCCCAAAACTCGTGAGGGATATGATGCTATCGGGTCATAGTTGATGACCGACCAAGGTGGCTCACTTTCTCCCGATCAAGCAAACCTATGGGAAGGATAAGCTTGCCGAATTGTATTTAACACGAATTGTGACACTCCATGGGGTGCCCAAGAAGATTGTGTCAGATAGAGGAGCCCAGTTCACATCCAAGTTCTGGGAAAAGTTACATGAAGCAATGGGCACCGATCTTAATTTCAGCTCAGCGTACCACCCACAGACTGATGGGCAGACAGAAAGAACAAATCAGATTTTAGAGGATATGTTGAGAGCTTGTGCTATTGTGTATGGAGCAGCATGGAACACTTGCCTGCCATTTGCTCAATTCTCCTACAACAACAGCTACCAGGCTAGCATTCAGATGGCCCCATTTGAAGCTTTATACGGCAGAAAATGCAGGACGCCTTTGAATTGGTCGAAAGCAGAGAACGACCCTCATTGGACCCCAAATTGCTCAAGATGCCGAGGCACATGTCAAAATCATCAGAGACAGACTAAAGATCGCCCAAGACCGACAGAAGAGCTATGCAGACAACCGCAGAAAAGACTTAAGCTTTGAAATCGGAGACTTCGTATATATCAAAGTCACACCTTTCAAGATCGTTAAAAGGTTTCAAGTCAAAGGCAAGGCGGCTCAAGATATGTGGGACCGTTCAAATTCTCGGAAGAATTGGAGAAGTGGCTTACCAAATACACTACCGCCCAATTTATCCGAATCCACAATGTGTTCCACATCTCACACTCAAAATGTCTCGCCAACCCACTGGACGAAGTGCCTCGTCGGATGTTGAGTTCTGGGATGGTGGACTTACCATGAAGAACCTTTGCAAATACTTGAAACATCAGAAAGGCAGCTTAGGAACAGGAATGTCAGATTTTGCAGAGTGCGGTGGAAGAACCACCACCGACGAGGCCACTTGGGAAAGAGAATCGGTTCGTGAGGATTTTCCCAACTTACTCCTGGACCAAGTTAATCTCGGGTCAAGATTCTTTTAAGGGGTAGGTTGAAAGGCCCCAAAATTTCAAACCAAATTTTCTGGATTTTTCCTGAATTTTGGTGAATTTTGAAAACATTCCCAATTCGAAACCCGTAGAAAGGCGCTTTTCCTTCGGCCGGCGCCTCCTTCTCCCTCCGGCGCCCGCCCCTTCGCCTCCTCCTTCCGGACGCCGCTCCCCACCCCGCTCTTTCTCCCTGGCCGCCCTCGCTCCCCTCCCGTTGGCGCCATCGCCTCCCGCCTTCTCCTCGCGCGCCGCGCCCGCACCGCCTCACCCCCGTTCGGACGGCCAGCCCCGCCCCCAAGGATCGAGGAGGGCCCAGCGCCAGCGTCGCCCTCCCCTCCTTGGCCCCACCGCCACGGCCGTTTCCCCTTCCCTGGACGCCTCGCCCATGCCGCCTCATGGCCGTCCTCGCCCGTACTCGCCTTCACTTTGCCGCTCGGTCTTGGACGACGCCACCCCATGGAGAAGACGCCCAACTCCCGTCCTCTGTTGACTCCTGCAGCGGCCCAGCCTTCTCCTCCGCCTTCCCTTCTCTCCGCGGGTATAAATGCCCCTCACCGCCGCCTCTCTCCTTTGCTTCCCGGCTCCACGACCACCTCAGGTCACCTCCACCACTCCTAGAACCTCCTCGAGCGGTGATTGAGCTCCCTTAGCCCCTAGCTCCACCGCCGCCTCTCCCTGCGCGGTGACCCCGTGGTGAACTCCCTCCCTCTCCTCATTCTTCAATCCCTTGCTCCCGAGCATCATCACTACCCCTAATCACTTTGGTGCACTCTTACGGCGGTGATCGCTGTGGAGCTCCAAAGCAAGAAGCTCACCGCCAAATCACCCTCTCGTGGCCACGCCGGAGGGCTCAGAGCCGACCACCAACACCAATGTGAGCCCCATGCTCCACCGACCATAAACCCACCGCCGATTGGGCTCGATCGCCACGGAGACCCTCCTCCACCGCGGGAGGCCGATTCTTCCATTCGGTCTCCTGCCTTCCCTAGTGGTTCTCCGGCCTTCCAAAGGCCCAAATGGGTTCCCACGTTGAGACCTACCGGTGGTGCCCTCCACGGCCGCGGGGACCTCGCCGTCGGGGAGCCACACCTCCCCTTTCTTCACTCCTCTGCCTTGGCCGAGAGGTTGAAGACGGCAAGCGTGGCCGCATCGTCGCCGTCCTCTCAACCGTTATCCTTTAAACTCGTGCGTCGGATGGTCGGCGTCCTCGCTGCCGTCCGATCTTCTTAAACACCACCCTTCTCATCCGTCCGATCTCCCATACCGCCGCCCGCCCACCTCTATTCTCGGTGATCCGATCTTCATAAACCCGGTGATCCGAGCCGCCCGCGCCATCTCCACCGGACGCTGGCCATCGTCGGCCATCCGCCCGGGAGGCGGCGTCGTGCGCGGGCCAGCACAAGATGGGCATGGGCCTGGCGGCCTTGGCAGCGGGCCGTGTAATGCCAGTCCGCCTGCTTGCGGTGGGCGGCCCGAAGATCATTCATTCCGATTTTCCGATTTATTCATTTCAAAATCCGAAAACCCAAATAAATCCTAGAAAATCACAGAAAATCCCAAAATTCCCAAATTTCACCACTTTGCTCCAAATAATATTACGAACCCGGTGGTGACATCCTTTTCCCAAATTCATTCCAGAAAAATTCTCAAAATTCACCAAGTTGTTATTTTATGCATTTTATTTTCTTTTTCTTTCTTTCAATAGATTATTTTTCCTTGCTTGATTAGTCTCAAGCTGGATTTAATTATTTTGCATGTTTGCGCTAGTGTCGGAGATCCCGGAAGCTTAGGTTCAGTCCCAGGATCCCGAAGTTTCTTCGTTCGTGATCGCCGAGATCGTTCAGTTCACGGCAAGTCGCAAAACCTTGATCATATTGAATCCTATGCTTTAATTTATGTTATTATATTATTTGCACTATGTTAGTTGCGAAATGCTAGTTTAAAGTAAAATGAAAAGGTTTAGAATGACATGTGATATAGATACGTCACACCACCGAAAAATGCCATGTTTAATTTGTAGCCATGCCTTGTAACCCTAGAAATAATTATCGGTTAACCTAGATCACTATAGGTTACTATTATCATGCAAAGTCTTACACTAATAAGGTTGTGGCTGCGGGCCAATAGACTTGAAAACCCGACCCTAGGGTAGGGTGATATGGGACACCGTACCCTAGGGCGGAGAGTGTCGGTGTGCAACGAAGGGTAAGAGTGTTGTGGGAAACCGCGAGTCGGTCTTCGCCCACCGCTTACCCTAGGTTGTGGTCGCGGACCTGGAGAGGTTGCGGGCCATGTGAAAATATAAATTTGAAACCCTTATGCTTGAGCAAGCTGTCATAGTGACCGCTCAACCACAGGAGTTGACTTGTCAACACTGGTTTAGTAGCTGCTCAACTCGATTGAAACTCTACAGGTGTTGAGAAGTCTGGAGGTTGGGAAGTGGATTAGGTATGCCGTGCTGCGGATACCTAATAACGGTAGGGTTCACTCGAAGCGGACGAGAGTTTTCATGTGCCAGACCCGAGTGAATTCTACCGGGTAGAGCCTATATAAAGATTTGAGCAGTGAAACAACCTGGCTTTCTTAACTCTGTCGCGGGAGTTAAGGGATCGTGTGGGTAAAGTTGAGCGAACTCTGTAGAGTCAAATTAATGGTATTCGAATACGCCGTGCTCCCGGTTAATGGAGCTGTGTCACTTGGGTGATCCCATCAACAAAACTTAAGTAGTTTTATGAATGTTTTAATCTGGTTAGATGGTTAATGAACTCTTCATGAAAACCCCTGTTGTTTAAGAAGTAGTTTTGTCGACAAGTTTTACAAAGGTTTACAAATAAAGCGCATCCACTCAAAGTTAATAAACCAAGTATACTTCCTTCCTTTGTTACTCCGTGCATATAGTAAAGTAGGGTTCCTTTGCGGTTTGCTGAGCTGGTTGTTGGCTCATGGCTTGCTAAATCACTCTTTAGAAGATCAAGACGAAGGTGAAGGTATCCCGTTGAGGAAGTCCCGAGGGTCTCTTCTTGACGAGGATCCGTGGTCGTAGGTCTTCGCCGCGCTCAAGCGGATTCTGGAGCTTTTGTAATGTAAATATACTTTGGGCTTGCACGCCCCGCTGTCAAACTCTGGATGTTAATCCATATGTGAAATATATGCTGGTCTTTTGTTGTAAGCATGCAATGGTATACTCTTGCGCGACACTCCATAACTGTTCATGAGTGAATAGTTACGGATTGCCGTGTCCGTACGCGCCCTCGGAAACGGGGGCGTTACATAGTCTGCTGCTGGTTTCGACAACCTTGCATTCCTTACACGGCAAAGCAAACCCTCTTTGGTTTGGGCATTCCTGGTCAAGAAAATGAGCTTTGCCTAACGATGATGCAAGACTACACTTCAATTAGCATTTCTTTTACTAACTTTCATCGGGAGCTGAAAATAGTCAACATTGGGCGGCATTGAATTGGACTGAGCAATGCGCCTATGTGAAAATTCAAATCCCCCAGCCCTAAGACTAAGAACTTTTATTAATGGCATTTCCAAATTCCAATTGCACTACCTGGTGAGCCCGACGCCGCCGTGGCGTTCACATTCCAGAAGAGCCGCGTGGATTGCTTTGAGATTGATGTTGGCTAAATGACAAAATCTGGAATAGAAGCCACTAAAGAGGGGATTTAGGGTCCTCCTTGGAGAATTTTTCTCTCCATATTCCGCCTATAAATGTAAATCGAATCCCTTGTATTGTGGACATCAATATTTGTACCTAAAAGTCATAATAAAGTTAATGCTCCAAGGATATAGCTATCTATTTCTTGTCTTTGTTGTTTGCCACTATTCTTGTGATTGATGGTGATTGTAGCTGTTGATCTACTGGAACATGAGCGGCGTGACGATAAATACACACCCATTACTTAAGGAGTGTTTCTTTAAGAAAAAAGTATATGCAAGTTAATTTGTACCGCCCCGCATTTTGAACTAACCTTAAGCGATGGGTTATAAAGCTAAACGAAATCAATTAATATCTAATCAATAAATTACTAAGTAAATTTGAACTTTCCTATGCCTAAGTATTTGGAAATCTACAGAGCGGTAAATAAATAGATTGCATTCACAAAATTCATCGCCCAGAGTTAATACTGTTAGAAATTGGCCTATTTTCTTAATTCCAAAGCATACATGATTTAGTACCATATTCTAAGGAAAGGTGAGGAAGGCCGATTTATAAGGTGTAGTCCTCACCACTATTTGAATATGGATAGAGATGGTATGAGGAGGGTTCTGTCTAGTCACACACGCGCGCACGCACGCACGCGCGTATTCATGTATTTTCACGTGAAAATCGCGTGACTTATGACTTGCGATGTGCGATCGTGTCGTGATGATGCAACACGCTACTGCTATGTGTATTTGCTGAAAACTAAAGATGAAGCTTTAAACTACTTTAAAACTTATAAGGCCGAGGTTGAGAACCAACTAGAAAATAAAATAAAAGATTGAGGGCGATCGTGGAGGAGTATGTCTCTCATGAATTCTCCCAATTCATTACGAGCATATAATAGTCCATGAATTTACACCACCATATTCGCCCCAATCAAACGGGGTAGCTGAGAGGAAAAACCGGGCACTAACAGATTTGGTTAATACCATGTTAGAGAGTGCTGTTATGCCTAAGGCATGGTAGGGGGAAGCTATTCTAACAGCAACTTTCGTTTTAAACAGAGTAATCACTAAAAAGAGTGAGATTACTCCGTATGAGGATGGAAGGGGAGAAAACCTAATGTTAATTTTCTGTGAACTTGGGGGTTCTTGGCAAAAGTCAATATACCATTGCAGAAAAAGAGAAAACTTGGACCAAAAATAGTCGATTGTATTTTTCTAGGATATGCTCAAAATAGCACGGTCTATAGATTTTTAGTTAAATCAGAAACTCCTAAGATTATTGCTAATACAATAATAGAGTCTAAAGATGCTTCATTCTTTGATAATATCTTTGCTATGAGAACTACCGACAGTACTTCACGAACAGAGAATGTTCAATATGATAATATTGAACGTGAGAATAATCAAACTTCTGAACTTCCCACCATTCCTGAACCAATATGTAGTATCCCTGAGGAGGATAACAATCTAATCGCAGAAGCTCCTCGTGGGAGCAAGAGATAAAGGGTTAAGAAAACCTTTGGTGACGACTTTATTATATACCTCGTGGATGATGTGCCAAAAACTCTTTCAGAGGCTTATGCATCTTTTGATGCTGAGTATTGGAAAGGGGCAGTTCATAACGAGATGGACTCTATCATGACTAATGGGACTTAGGAGATCACAGATCGTCCTATCGGGTGTAAACCTGTAGGATGTAAATGGGTCTTTAAAAAGAAAACTAAGATCTGATGGAACTATTGAGAAGTATAAGGCAAGACTTGTGGCCAAGGGTTACACCCAGAGAGAGAGAAGATTTCTTTAATACCTATTCTCTTGTCACCAGACTAACTACCATCAGAGTGCTCCTTGCGTTAACATCTTCCTATGGTCTACATGTTCATCAAACGGATGTGAAGACAGATTTTCTTAATGGAGAGTTGGAGGAAGAAATCTATATGGATCAACTAGATAGTTTTGTGATTTCTAGATAGGAAAATAAAGTATGCAGATTATTGAAATCTTTGTATGGTCTAAAACAAGCACATAAACAATGACATGAGAAGTTTGATAAAACTTTGACATCCGCTGGCTTTGTTGTGAATGAAGTTGATAAATATGTGTATTATCGTTATGGTGGGGGTCAAGGAGTTATCTTATGTCTGTATGTAGATGACGTACTTATATTTGGAACAAATTCTGCCGTAATTGACGAGGTCAAATCTTTCTTATCTCGGTGTTTTGATATGGAAGACTTGGGAGAGGCAGATGTCATTCTGAATATTAAATTGATCAAAAGCAAGGATGAGATCACTTTGAATCAATCCCATTATGCTAAGAAAATATTGAACCGGTTCGGTTTTGAAAATTGTAAAGTTTCTCCAACACCCTATGATGCGAGCATTAAGCTCCGAAAGAACCAGGGGTTAGGAAAATATCAATTAATATATTCACAAATTATTGGGTTACTAATGTATTTAGCTGGTGCCACAAGACTTGACATTTCATTTGTTGTGAGCAAATTAAGTCGGTTTACTTCTAACCCAGGAGATGATCACTGGGAGGCACTTGAAAGAGTGTTGCGCTACTTGAGAGACACAACATCTTTTGGAATACATTATACTAGACACCCTTCTGTATTAGAAGAATACAGTGATTCTAATGGATCTCGATACGGATGAGATCAAAGCTACAAGTGGTTATGTATTCACTTTAGGCGGTGCTACTGATTCCATGAAGGTCTTGCAAGCAGACCATATTGTGAGTGAACCATGGGCGCGAACTTGTAGCACTTGACATAGCCACGATTGAGGCCGAATGGCGAGAGAGCTTCTATTGGACTTGCCATTGGTTGAGAAACCAATACCTGCAATCCTGATGTACTGTGATAATCAAACAGTGTTGGACAAAGTCACATGTACAAAGGTCAATATGAAGTCCTCTAGACATATTGTAACACCCCGACCCTCCACAGGGCCCAAGATGCTACCACCACACCATTATCAATTCAAAAGTGTTGCTAAATCAACTTTTAGCAGCACAACTCCTGTTCTTTTTATATGATTACCCACAGGAAGCAAACCCCAAATAACAGTAGGATAATTGCAAAAACAACTAACTTCATATTCCACAAGTTATAACATAAACAGAACCACGGCTCATAAGCAAGCTAAACCAAATAATGAGCCATCAAGACTAAACACTAGATTAAACATAAAGCCTCAGCGTATGGCTAAACTGTTGTTTCATATGTGCAGTGCCAAAAGGACTATCCCATTCCATGCATGTCATCATCCTTCACCTAAAACAACGACAAAGCAAAGGTGAGTCAGGAGACTCGAAGCACACGATAAAACAAGAACACCACTTTAGCAATTCAATCAATTTCTGAATGTAGTCAAATCTATCCTATGTCTCAGTAAGCGTAATTCAATTATATGTACAGAATCGTAAGCGTAAATCAATGTTGTAGCGTAAATCGTAAGTCAATCTTTGTAGTATAGAAATGTAAATCAAATATGTAATCAGAATCAGAAATCACAATCAGTATGTAATCAGAATCAGAATCACAACTGGCGTTCATCATCAGATCACTTTCTCTGTCACTTTAATGCAATACAATATCATGCAATGCATCAGATGCTCAGAATCGTAGCTTATACCGGTATAGCGGAGTGTCTACCCGTCGATGGACCACTCATTCGCCTCGTCCTCTTTCATACGAGGTCAACCTCCACTCCCGTGGAGTGCCTACCTCTGTAGGTCTTATTCAAGAGCACTCCGGACTAGTCATATGACTTTCTCACCGACTTGGCTCTTATGCATTTGCATGATGCAATATGCCTCAAATGTGAATGTCTAATCATAAATGTTACCCGTCAAGGTATGATTAGCACAATTCATATACATCATCTCATAAATATTGTAATTCATGGCATGGAAACATGAATATAAAACATTCATCACAATTTACTGTTCTACCATGCACTTGCCTGTTACCTTGGCAGACGGTGCATGGACGGCACCAGACTCGAACCGCCACCCTGGCCCCGAGCGACTGGATGAGGCACTACATTCTTTTCCTTGGCCGGATCTGGCGGATATGGCGACGGGTCACGCTTTTTCTTTCCTCTCTTCTTTTTCCTTTCTCCCTTTCTTTTCTTTCTTTCTTTTCTCTTTCCGGCGCTCTCTTTTCTTCCTCTCCTTTTCTCTACACGCCCGGCCGCTCTCTTCTTCTTTCCCCTTTTTTCTTTCCACGCCAACATACAGCTTTCTTCTCTTCCTTTTCTTCACTCCGCCGGTGCTCCTCCTTTTCTTCTCTCGCTCGTGGCGCTCTTCCTTCTTTTTCTTGGCGTCGGTGACTCCTCGCCTCACTCTCACTCCCGGCGCCTCCTCTTCTTCCTCCCGGTCAACCGACGCGGCTCCCCCTCTCCTCCGCTTCCATGCCGGAGCCCAGCCTTCCCCTTGCAGCCTTGGCAATGGCGGAGCGAGGAGCGGCGGCGGCGGCGAGTTGAGGCGGCGGCGTCTTGCAGTGGCGGCGGCGGCAGCGCGGCAACGGCGGGCGGCGATGGTGGCGGCGGGAGCGGCGGCACCGGTGGCGGGTCGGCGGCGGTGCGCCGGGAAGGCATTGATGGCTGGGAGGCGACGAGCAACGACGCAGCCGTGGCGGCGGCGGCGTCGGCAGTGGAGCGGCGGCGCGAGGGGAGCGGCGGCGAGCGCAAGGGGCGACAACGCAATAGTGGATAAGCACGGGAGAAGAAAAATCGGGTTTGGCTTCTCCTCGGCTCTCTCTCGATATATATATATATATAGCTGTGGGATGGGCTAGGCTAGGCTTTCTCCGGCCGGTGTTACATTCTACCCCCAATGCAATTCACCCCAATTACGCAGCTCGATAATCTATACAAAAACAACTAAGTCAAATAGAAATCAACTGTAACTCGTACCCGTGGAGAACAACTCCGGGTACATCTCGCGCATGCAAGATTTAATTCCCACGTCGCTTCTCGCTCAGTCTGATGCGACCATAGGACTTTAACATACTTTAACGTTCTGTGCCTCAACACTCTCTCCGATTCCTCCAGAATCCGAACTGGATGGGACTCGAAGGTGAGGTCTTGTTTAAGGGGCAATGGTTCTAGAATAATCTCATGTTCTGGATCCCTTAAGTACTTTCTTAGCATAGAAACATGAAACACGTTATGAACTCCTCGCATAGACTCTGGAAGATCCAAACGATATGCCGACTTTCCAATTCGTGCCAGAATCGGAAACGGCCCAATATACCGCGGGCTAAGCTTCCCTTTAATACCAATCTCACAATTCCTTTAGTGGGAGACACTCTCAAAAGCACATAATCCCCCACTTCGAACTCTAAATCTCGTCTTCTAACATCCGCATAGCTCTTACGCTGCTCGGCAGCTAGCAGATTCTGTCTAATCTCCGCCACTCATTCCATCATCTGTTGGACCCAATCTGGACCCAGGCGCCTTTTCGCCTCGGCATCCCAACAAAGTGGCGATCTACATTTCCGCCCATCTGAACCTCAAATGGCGGCCGAACACCGGAGTGGTAGGCATTGTTGTAGGCAAACTCCATGAGTGCCAACTGATCCTCCCAGCTACCTTTCCACGACAAAACACATGATCTCAACATATCCTCTAGTGTTTGAATGGTCCGTTCGGATTGCCCATCCGTACGTGGGTGGAAAGCGGTACTAAATTGGAGTTTTGTGCCCAAAGCGCTTTGCAAGCCCTCCCAAAACATGGAGACAAACTTAGCATCTCGTCCGTAAAACTATCGTCTTGGGCACACCATGCAATCTCACTATCTCACGCACATAGGCAGAGCCAAATCATTCGCCAATTCGTAAATGCGAATATGGATGAAGTGGGCGGAGCTTCTTGAATCGGTCCACCACTACCCAAATCGCATCCTTACCTCGGCTACGAGGCAAGGCGACTACAAAGTCCATGGTAACATCATCCCATGGCCTTTGTGGAACCTCTAAAGGCTGCATTAGTCGGTAGGGCGCTTATGCTCGACCTTCACTTGTTGGCAAATCCAAAGGACGCCACATCTTTGTGCAACATCCACTTTCATTCTCTTCCACCAAAAGCTCTTTTAACAACCCGATACATCTTGGTCTCGCCAGGATGTACCGTGTACGGGGTACAATGAGCCTCTCTCAAAATATCATCCTTGACCTGAGCCTTTTGTGGCATGCAAAGATGGCCCCTAAACTGCAATGCGCCCGACTCATCAAGGCTGACGTCCCTCGATTTTCCTTCATCGAGGCGCTTCCTCACTTTTTGAAGCAATCTATCGTGTTGTTGCGCTTCTTTCACCCGTTCTGGAATTGCTGATTCCAGTAACAAGCTCGCTCTCTACATGTCTTTGTCTTAAGCATAGTAATAGGAAATTCCCATCCGTTCAAAGTCGGCAACGAGACAACCTACAGTGGAGGGTGTCGTATTGCGACTAAGGGCGTCAACAACCACATTTGCTTTACTTAGATGGTACTAGAGAGTGAGATCATAGTCTTTGATCAGTTCTAACCACCTTCTTTGCCTTAAATTCAACTCTTTCTGAGTGAAGATATACTTGAGACTCTTATGATCTGTGAAAATATCACAGGATTCTCCATACAAATAATGCCTCCAAATCTTTAGAGCGAAAACCACTGCGGCCAGCTCTAAATCGTGAGTAGGGTAATTCTGCTCATGTTTCTTTAATTGTCGCGAAGCATACGCGATCACTTTGCTATCTTGCATGAGCACGCAACCCAAACCCACTTGCGATGCATCCGAGTAGATCGTGAAGCGCTTCCTTGGCTCAGGAAGAGTGAGAATAGGAGCAGTTACCAACTTCTCTTTTAGAACATTGAAATTGCGCTCACATTCACCGGTCCACTGGAATTTCACGCCCTTCCGTGTGAGTTGAGACATTGGCTTAGCAATAATGGAGAAGTCTTTCACAAAACTGGTAATACCCAAATAAGCCAAAAACTTCTCACCTCCTTAACATTGGATGGTCTCTTCCACTACTCTTGTAGAAATCTTGGTTGGATCTACTGAAATACCCTCCTGGTTAATCACATGTCCTAGGAAGCCCACTTGAAAATCCAAAACTCGCACTTTTTCAACTTGGCAAAGAATTGATTTTTCCTCGAGTCTCAAGCACAAGCCTCAAATCTCGCTATGCTCTTCCTCCGTCTTGGAATAAATCAAAATATCATCGATGAACACAACTGCAAAGTCATCCAAATACTTGTGTAGCATTCTGTTCATTGTTTCCATAAAGACAGCAGGGGCATTTGTTAGTCCAAAGGACATAACTTTATACTCATAGTGCCCATACCTCGTGGAGAAAGCTGTCTTTTCAATATCTTGCTCCCGCACTCGAATCTGATTATACCCAGATTGTATTTTGGAAAACACCTTGGCTCCCTTCAATTGATCAAACAAGTCATCAATGCAAGGTAACGGTATTTATTCTTGATGGTCACCCGATTAAAACACGGTAATCTATGCACATCGCCAACTCCATCCTTCTTCTCGATAAATAGGACGGGGGCTCCCAAGGTGACACATCTGCGACGGATCAATCCTTTAGACAACAACACATCCAATCGCTTCTTCAACTCTTCTTGGAGTGGTCGTGCTAAACGGTACGGTGACATAGAGATAGGTCGAGTGCTAGGAACAAGTTCAATCCTAAACTCCACATCTCTTGCGGGTGGCATTCCCGAAAGCTCTTCAGGAAATATGTCGGGTACTCATATACCATCGGAATATCCTCAATGCAAAAGCGCACTCGATTTTCCACAAGTGATAGAAGTAACCCACACTTAAACATTCGTCGGCGGAGAAACAGTGGCCAACACAAAAGAGAACCCGAGATGCATTCCCTTAAAACTATCTCCTCCCTCGAAGGAGCTTGCAAGCGATTGTCCTCGAAATGAAATCACTGCCCGGTAGCGATGCAACCAATCCATACCGAGGATAACATCAAAATTCTCTATCGGAATAACCATGAGGTTAGCCACAAAATCCTCGCCATCTATGGAGACTATGCATCCGGGATAAACCATAGAGCTAACAATAATACCCCCCCGGAGAATTGACTGTAACTGACTGTGAAATCCGTTGCATACTCAATTTTGCTTTTCTAGCAAACTCACTAGAAACAAAGGAATATGAAGGACCGAAATGGCAACAGAGGGGGGTGAATGGTGCCTTTAAAACTCTCTAAAATTCACACAGTCTTTTCTCCAATAGCTATCTGACTATGAAGAAAAGGGTTGATAGCTCAGGCAAGAGAGAGCAGAGAGAGAAAAAAACCGTAGTCGAGCGATCTACGAGGCGGTCGAATCAAAAGAATGACCGTGGTCGAAAATCACCGAGGCGGTGACCACGACCAAGAGATTTCAGCGTGGTTGGAAAACCGAGCAGTAGAAATCTCGATTCGTCAAACAGAGAAGAGCACAATGGCTTAGTCGATCGCCAACTCGTGGTCGATAGCACCGAGACAAAAGCAGTAGCAGACGAAAAACGGAAAACGAAGATTGCACGGATAATTCTGCGTTGTCGGGCATGCGACCGCAAAGGAAGAACTAGAAGAACTTTTGCTCGAGATCCAAAAGCATGAAACTTAAATCCTAACAAGTATGAGATCTCTAGAAGTGAATTTACCAAGAATCTCAAAGTCTTTCCAGCGGTCGGAGAGAAAAACAAAGTCGAAAATCGAGCAAAGGTTTTCGGTGCGAGAACCACAAAACTCGGTTCTCTCGATTTGCTCTTTGCTCTCGGGAATGGTCATGGCAAGCAGTGTAAGACAACTTCCCGATTCGAGCAAGTTAAATACATGCCAACTCTCAAAGAAAATACGAGATAAAGCGAAGAGCAGAGAGCACAAAAGAATTAATCAAAACATCTTAAGCAAGATAAACTCGAGAATGATACAAGCAGATGAATGATTGATCATGGAGGTTTCTCAACCACTCCATCGGAGGTACATGAGCATCCATGCTCTACCGAGACAACTCACACAAATAGAAAGAAAACGCTCGAGCAACTCAAGGGACAACCTCAACTCGCTCACGAGTTCTCTCCTATTTATACTCTCACTAACGGGTCTCCACCGACAACCCGTTCTGAGTGGCGATGGCGCTTGCGAGCCTCCGAGCTTTACCCGTTCCTCTCGTGCAACGGCCTAACACTTGCCCGTTGCACCACCAACTCTCCGGTGGTCACGCTTTCCCGAGGACCTGACTTCCCTTTGTAGACTTTGGTATTTCTCCAAAATGCCCTCCCATCGCCTTCCCGAGCTTCCTCCTCCGCCTTCTGTCCATGAGGTTAGACCACACAGCAAGACCACGTCCTCTTGACTTCCACGTCGTTACGGACCTCAACATCTCCCATGTCTAGTCCCGACCTCTCCAAAGCCTCACCAAGACTTGTCTCCCGGTACTGCAACCATCACAAACAACAAGAGCATCACACAAGACCGATCCACACATAAATGACACTCACACAACTCCACAGGCTCAAGTCTCTTTCCACGAAATTAGACTTTAACAAACCTTGTCAAAATGGTGAACCAACCAATCCACAAGGTCCACAACATCACAAGGAACCCAACCGACCGATTCCCACCATAATCGGACACTCCACGAGCCCATACGACCGGTTTGATTTCACGCGTCGACCACGGTGGTCTGCCGACCGCGTGGTGAATCCGACCACCACAACGTGGTCGCACCGCATAACGTGGTCGAGCGCCAGCGATACAACGTGGTCGTAGACCCTAGCCACGACTACCGACCACGTTCAAATCCGCTAACGTGGTCGAGCGTCCTAGCGCGATTGCCGATCGCGACCAGCGTGGTCGGCGGCCGGGAGACTTTCGACCACGGCCGTCTCCCGGGGCCGTAGCGTGGTCGTAAAGCTTCGATCACTCGTGCGCCACTCGACCGCAACCCGATGCTCGACAGCGTGGTCGTCGCTACCCGAGAGCCGACCACGACCAAATGTGGTCGTGCACGCCACGGCGTGGTCGTGAACCTCTCGGGCGACTTCCGACCACGCCCAAATTTGCGAGAGCCGCGGTGGTCGTCACGGGACTGAGCGACTTCGATCACTCTCAAAGCGGTCGTCGCCTTCAATCTCATTCCGACCGCTTCAAACATGGTCGTGCGGTCGAGGAGAAAGTTGTACATGACTTGGACATCGGCCAGGGCTAAGACTTCGCATAAAAAGCCCAAAACAAACTCAATTTTCTTTCAAACAAGGATCAAATACTCATCACAAACATGGGATCCCAGAAATTGAAAATTTTTCTTTTTCTCCCATCTATTCTCCCAGAAATAAGGTATAATCTAAATTTTAGTTGAAGTGCTTAGCAAGTCAAGTCAAAACATGATTTTTAGTCTAGCTAGAGGTATCCACAAATGATGCAAGCCATGTCAATAAGCTAAATGGAACAGAAGCTAGTGTTGAGTCAATTAGAGTGCTACCGGTTCAAGAATGATACATTTGTTTAAGTACACTTGAAATTTTAGCAATTGAGCACAATTGACATAGTTTTACTTTAGAAATCACATGATTGTTTTCAACCATTTTGTTTAGTCAAGTGCTAGACCTCAAGCCTTATCGACCACTTCAAGCAATAAGCTTAAGAAGATGATCTTGGTCATCCAAAACTTCCCCGAGTTCATGCTTTGTGCAATGGCGCCGTCTCATGAGAAGGAATTGGTGAGATCAGTTTTTTCATATAAAAGAGATCTTTTTGCTTTTTAATAGATTGTACTAACTTATGTGTCATCAAGACACTAATATAGCTCAATCTATCGCTCAACAAGGATTCAAGACTCAACTCGACCTATTTGACATGGCATGAATCGTGAAGATAACTAAAAGTTGACTAGTCTCAAATATTAACAAGACATGAATTAGGTCAAATTGAGCATTTTAATCAACCTATCATGGCAAAGACTTGACTACACATATAAGGTCATGATCTATTTAGCAATGAAGCACAAATCATGGCAAGATGTAATATAAATGAAAACATGTCATGAATGGATAATAATCAAGGCTCCATGAAGCTAAATTATGATGCAAATGCGAAAGATCCAGCTCCCCTCAACATGTGATGCAACATTTAGTTCAAGTTGAGTTATGTCAATATTAAGATCTAGAAGTTCCCAAATGAACTCCCCACAGACCAAAGCAATAAAAGCGAGAAGGTAAACAAATCAAGAAGGCGCCCTTAAAGCATAGATAAGATAGAGAATACTAATGGCTCAGACTGACTCTCATCTACCCCATATGACTCCAGGACTATTAGTCCGGTAATCTACCTCACTAGGGAGCAAACACGTACCTTGTCTACTCAAGGGTGGTCCGACCCCTGTTAGAACCTAAAAGCAGTGAGTGGGTTCAACCTAGTGAGAGAAGAAAAGCGGCTAATAGAGAAGGACCCTAGAATCACAAGATAAGAGTAAGAAGTCTAAGCAACTCAGCAAGAGAACCACTCTAACCTATGCTAGAAGGACTAAACCCAATGCACTCACAGATGCAATGCAACATGAAGGAGGCAGAAGCATAATTAATATGATAAAGCAATAAAGCCCAAAGCTCCCCTCACAGCAGTCCATAAGGACAAACCACCCCAAGCTCGCTCATGAGGCTGAAAACCTCGTGCTATCCAAAGGCTTGGTGAAGATATCGATAACCGGTGGTCACTCTCCTGGCTGGAGCACGATGTCACCCTTGTCTACATGATCTCGAAGAAAGTGATATCTAATATCAATATGCTTAGTCCGAGAATCTTTGGGTTCTTGGCAATGCTAATCCGAAGTGTTATCGCAAAAGAGCGGAACACGGTCGATAGCTAACCCAAAGTCTGCAGAGTCGAGACCATCCAAAGCACGACTACGACAGCGGGTGCGACAGCGTGCTCGGCCTCGGTGAGACATGCAACAGGATGACCTTCCTCGAAGACCGAAACGAGAGAAGTGCCAATGAACTGGCGGTGCCGTGCTCTTCCTATCTATCCTCTGACCCGGCAAAGTGCGCATCCGAAAAGGCTCTAAGGGATGAGCGGAGGAGGAAGAGTACCACATACCATAGTCAATGGTAGCTCGAAGGTACCGAAGATGCGTTTCACCGCCTAGCGGTGAGACACGCGAGGAGAAGCTTGAAACCGGGCACAAAGACACACGGAGAAGTGTATGTCCGGTCTCGGCGCGTGAGGTACAAGAGAGCCAATCATACTCTGAACTCTTTTGATCAAGCTGTCCGCCGTCCTCATCTGGGTCAAAATGCGGTTTGTAGAAGCCATCGGAGTTGACACCGCTTTCCATCACTCATGTCAAAGCGTCTCGGAAGGTCTCGAGTATACTTGCCTTGATGCAAGAAACTACCCTCCAGTGCGCTTGATTTGGAAGCCAAGGAAGAAAGTTAACTCACCCATCATGCTCATCTCAAACTCGGTGCTCATGACATCCGAGAGGCTGTGAAACTAGAGCATGAGAAGAGCCGCTAATGATAATGTCATCGACATAAATTTGTCTTGACGAAGGTCATTGCCAAGCCGACGAATGAACAAGGTCTTGTCAACTTTACCTATCTCGAAATTATGCCTCAAAAGATAGGACTTAAGCCTCTCATACCAAGCTCTAGGGGCCTGCTTAAGTCCATACAACGCTTTGGAAAGCTTGTAAACATGATTAGGGTATTTGGGGTTCTCGAAACCTGGAAGCTGTCTAACATAGACTTCTTTCTCAATGAAGCCATTGAGAAAGGCACTCTTGACATCCATCTGGTAGAGCTTGAAACCCTTAGAAGCTACAAAGGCAAGCGAAATTCTAATGGCCTCAAGTCTAGCTACGAGGGCAAAGTCTCCTCGAAATCCGGACCTCAACACAGGAGTACCCACATGCAACCGTCTAGCCTTGTTTGAATGACTACCCCATCTTCACTTTGCTTGTTCTTGAACACCCATTTGGTTCCAATGATATTGTGATCTCGGGGGCTCAACAAGTGTCCAAACCTTGTTTCTTCGAAACTCTCCGACTCCTCATGCATGGCATTGATCCAAGACTCGTCGGATAAAGCATGACAAGCGTCTTTGGGCTCGAAGGAGGCAACAAAGGCGAATGGAGACAAAAGAGTGACATGCGGATTTTGAGCGAGTAACTCGCTCAAAAGGTCTCAATGATGCGCTTTCAAAGGATGAGATTTTGTATATGTCTAGGAGGTCGGGATGAGAAGAAGAAGTGGCCTCTACCTCGTGAGTGACGGTGGGAGGAGCAGCCACTAGCTCGAGAAGAGCGAAGGCATGGGTGATCACCTTGAGGTGCGGTGGAAGAAGACACCTCAAGGGGTGAATGAGGGACTGGGTCAGGTAGACAACCCTCGTCTCCATCGTCCTCATCATCCACGAAGATGGGCTCGGACTGCTCTAAAGAACCTGAGATGTTGGGCCTAGTCCCCGGACTGGCCTCATCGAAAGTCACCTCACAGGTCTCTACCATTTTACTAGACTCGCAGTTCCAAACCCTATAGCCCGCGAAGAAGTCGAGTAGCCTAGAAAGAGTCCATCACAAGAACGTGACTCAAACTTATCTAGGTTCCCAGACTTCAGAATGAAGCACTTGCAACCAAACACACGAAAATGAGAAACACTGGGCTTTCGTCCATATCTCAGCTCGTAAGAGGTGCGGTGCAAGTGTGCCCTGAGAAAAACTCTGTTCGAAACATGGCACGCGGTGACTATAGCCTCAGCCCAAAACTTCCTAGGTGTAGAGTACTCATCGAGCATTGTCCTGGCCATCTCGACCAAGGTACGGTTCTTCCTCTCCACGACGCCATTCTGGCGTGGGGACGTGCGGAGAAGAGAACGGTGCTCTACACTGTCTCATCAGAACCTCTCAAAGTAGGAGTTCTTGAACTTCGTGCCATTGTCCTTTGCGGATCGCTCGCAAGGCACCGAAGCTCAGCAAATCCTACTAAAAGACCTCGAAAATGTGAAAATGTCTCATCCTTGAGGCTAAGAAAACACCAAGAGTACCTCGAGAAGTCATCAACCACGGCGAGAACATACCACTTCCCTCCTGCCGACCGCACTCGAGTGGTCAATTGTGTCCATATGGAGCGGTGTCACTCTGCATCGGTCATAGTGCTTGTGACCTGAGGATGAGAAGCGGCAACCATCTTCTTGTGTCTTGGGCATGGAGCACAAACCGGATCTTTGACCATCTTGAGTTTCGGCGGACCACGAATGAGATCGTGGCGCTAACTCGGGTCAAATGGTCAAATCAATATGACCAAGTCTCCTATGCCGTAAAGAGGTCGTGGGACTCGAAAGCAAGCGAGCAACGTGAGGATCACCGGAAGACTCGGAAAAATCAGCACGAAGATCCTCCCAAAGCGAGAAATCCGTAAACGAGAATACAGAAGAATCAAGAATTTGGCGGTTGTTTTCTTAAAGCTCACCTCGAAATCGTCATCGGTGGTCGAGAGAGGCGAAAGCAAGTTGTCTGCAGACTTACTAACCAAAGCAACATCTTTCAAAATAAATGAATCATTAATACTCACGGTACCTTTGGCGATGGCGCCCGGATGAACCATCTCCGAAATTGATCATCTCATCACCGGAGCACGAGCAAGGGAAGAAAACCAGCGGAATCTCCAATCATGTGTCGTGAACACACGAGTCTACAAGCCAAACATTTCCCTTCCCCGCCTGAACACCGAGTCAACAAGAGAGTAAAGTCTCGATCTTGGGATAAATCAAGAGTGATTTTGACACCCAATACTGAGTAACACGTCGAGCAGATGAAGTAGTCAAGCACGGTGACCTCTATCTACCCTCGCTCTTTGTCACCCAAAGAAGGTCTAAGAGTAGACACAGGCATTCTTTGGGTCCGATCGCTACGGGAGGCGAGTGAGTACTGCAGCAACAAGTTGATCACGCCAGCGGTAGGCATCTCGGCGGGAAAGCGAGATCTACCACGAGAACGACGGAAGTCACGAAAAGCAAGACTCGGAAAAACCAAGTCCTCGATCTTGCCCAACACTACCAGCGGTAGCAAGCCTGAACCTCGTGTTGGTCTTAGGTGCACTCAAAGTCCAGGTCGACCACAAACGCCTAAGGGACTCAACACGGTCCTTACACGCAATCTTGGTGCGCTTGAAGCATTGGTCAATCATATGTCCATCCTTCGACGAAGGTGCAATGATACCATATACGAGAGGTCAAGTAGCATGAGATAACCGCCTTTTGAGGCCGGCTACGGTGGAATCACCTTCTTGTCAATCCCTTGAACAAAGCCCGATTTAAATTGAACTTTCTTGTTCTTGGGCTTGACCTCAATCACACTGCGACTATGGGTGCGAGCACGACGGTGGATGCTTCCTCACATCCTCTAGAAAATCATATCCTAGACCACGATTGAATTTGCAAATCTTTGGTGGACTAAAATAAGATTAAGCTTTTCTTGCCTCCTACAAATTTCTCGAGAGTGTTCATAAGATCTTGACACTCCCGAAAAGAGAGGTGCAAGAAGAGCAAGGAGAAGAAGAAGAGCAGCAGAGGAGAGGAAGGAGAAGAACCAATAGCGAAGAGCGAATAGCACGTGCATTTTCTCCTTATGCACGGCTACCTCAACCTTGAGGGCTTCACAGGACACACAGGGGGCAGCCCTAATCCTAGCCATTTGGTTCTCGTAACTCTTCCTAAACGTCTCTACAATGTCCTTATCCTTTTCCAACACTTGACCTGAAAGCACAAGAAGGATGTGATTTTCTAGAAGGTCCTTAGTTAGCTTCACATTTTTCATCAATGCAATCAATTGATTTTAGTTTATTACAACTATTGCATAGTGAGGTAACATGATCCTTAGTAGAAAATTGAGCCATTTTCTTGTTATGATCAACCATCTTTTGAAATTGCTTAGAAACCGATTCAAGCTCAAAGGTTAATTTAGGACAGTTGGTACAAGAAACAATAGGCTCTAACAGGGAAGCATGCAATTCAGCAATTTTGTGATCTGCCCTTTTTAAGTTCATCTTTAAATTATTGCAACTTTCACAAGTCTCGGGCAGATCGAGAAGTAAGGTGTAAAGACATCTAAAAGCATTATCCTTATCCTCACAATAGGTGCAGAAGGCAGTCTCAATAGCAGATGAAGGAACAACAATTCTAGTCATTTCTAGTTCAGCTAGCAGACTAACATTCTCCACGTTAAGAATATCTAGCTCAGAGGTCACACTATCATAAGAAGTCCTTAACTTCTCCATATCACCAATCAAGGCAGGGCATGTATCACAGTCGTCACGGGAGGGAGCAGATATAAGTGAAGTAAGCTCCCGTGATAATCTATCTACTTCCTTCTCTAACTCGCTACATCTAGCTCTAGATCTAGCATGAAATCCTCCTAACTTAAGAAAAGCTTCATTTAGTTGGTCATAGGAGGGACATACCTCGTCGGTCGGAGTAGAGGTCATTGTCACGATCTCGCCCTCAAGGGCCATGAAACACATCTTGGAGAAGTTGGCGTCGTCTTTGGGTTCTTGATCACCCGTCCGTCGTCGTCGCTCCATCCCTCCACCTCGTTGGGGTCGAGAAGGCGGCAAGAGCGCGTGGAAGAGCTCTGGCCTTCCCAAAGTCGCGAACTTCTTCTTGCCTTGGACTGGTGCTGAGGGCTTCGTGTTGCGGTTCTTGTCGGTGTAGTCGTTCTTGCAAGAACCCCCGTAGTCGACTTTGCCCTTCCCGGCTTGGGCGGTTGCCGAATGTGGTTGGGGCCACCACACTCGAAGCAAATGGTGGTCCTCTTCTTTTTTCGTCCCTCCTTCTCTTCTAAGCATGGGAGAACTTCCGAGCTAGGAGGGCACTGTTCATCCTCTAGGCGCTCTAGCCGATCATCGGTTATGTCACGAGAGCAGCTAGGAGAACCCTCAAAGAGAATCGTGAGAAAATCGAGCAGAAGTGGGATCGGTGACTAGGGCCATCGATTGTGACTTGACCGACGCGAGACTATGTCAATCTCGTGAGTCTTGAGTAGCGAGTAAAGCGCGTCAAGAGTCGGTCGAGAGGTCCATGGTATCCTTGATGGTAGTCACCTTCATCTCCCAAACCCAAGATCGAGTCTGAAAGCATTTGTCGGCGTTATCCGAGTCGGAGTATGTGAGACCGAGCGGCTCGGAGATTGCTCAAAATTTTATGAAATCGAGAAAAGCACTCGTCGAGGGATACACCAGCAAGCATCTCGAATTTGCTGTATTCGTGCTTGAACTGGTCCTGTTGAACCGTCTTGATCTGGGAGGTGCCCTTATGGTATGCATCGAGGTCACCCGGATGTCGTGGCGGACGACGGTGAGAGATGCGATCAAACTCGCTTACTCGGTCCACATATGATGATGTTCCTCGCCTTTATGTTTGCCTCAACATCGACCATATTCTCGGCATTGATGTTCTCATGGCGGGAACAACAAATTGTATTTTCACCTTAGCCAAATGGCATACCCACGAGCACGGATATATGTTTCCATTCGGCTCTTCGGAAGGGTAATCCAGCCATCGAAAATGGGCGGCTTGGTGGAATACTTATGCATTGCCATGGCTCTTTGAGACCGGTTAAGATCTATGAAGAAGAGCTAACCGCTCGATACCAATTGAAGGACCGAAATGGCAACGAGGGGGTGAATGGTACCTTTAAAACTCTCTAAAATTCACACAGTCTTTTCTCCAATAGCTATCTGACTATGAAGAAAGGGTTGATGGCTCATCAAGGCGAGAGAAAGCAGAGAGAAAAAAAACCGTAGTCGAATCAAAAGAATGACGTGGTGAAAATCACAGGCGGTGACCACCACCGAGAAGAGATTTCACCGTGGTTGGAAAACCGAGCACCAAATCTCGATTCGTCAAAGAGAAGAGCACAACGGCTTAGTCGATCGCCAACTCGTGGTCGATAACCGAGACAAAACAATGAGACGAAACACCGAAAACGAAGATTGCACAAGAATTCTTTGCGTTGTCGGGCGCCGACCGCAAAGGAAGAACTAGAAGAACTTTTGCTCGAGAGATCCAAAAGCATGAAACTTAAATCCTAACAAGTATGAGATCTCTAGAAGTGAATTTACCAAGAATCTCCAAAGTCTTTCCAGCGGTCGAGAGAAAAACAAAGTCGAAAATCGAGCAAAGGTTTTCGGTGCGAGAACCACAAAACTCGGTTTCTCTACGATTTGCTCTTTGCTCTCGGGAATGGTCTTGGCAAACAACAGTAAGACAACTTCCGCCTCGAGCAAGTCAAATCTGAGCCAACTCTCAAAGAAAATACGAGATAAAGCGAAGAACAGAGAAAGCACAAAAGAATTAATCAAAACATCTCAAGCAAGATAAACTCGAAATGATACAAACAGATGAATGATTGATCATGGAGGTTTCTACAGCCACTCCATCGGAGGTACATGAGCATCCATGCTCTACCGAGACAACTCACACAAATAGAAAGAAAACGCTCGAGCATCTCGGGGGACAACCTCAACTCGCTCGAGTTCTCTCTCTATTTATACTCTCACTAACGGGTCTCCACACGACAACCCGCTTCTGAGTGGCGATGGCGCTGCGAGGCCTCGATGCTTTACATTCCTCTCGAGCAACGGTCTAACACTTTGCTCGTTTGCACCACCAACTCTCCGGTGGTCACGGCGCTTTCCCGAGGACCTGACTTCCCTTTGTAGACTTTGGCATTTCTCCAAAATGCCCTCCTCACGCCTTCCGGAGCTTCCTCCTGCGCTTCTTATCCATGAGGTTAGACCACTGGCAAGACCACGTCCTCTTGACTTCCACGTCGTTACGGACCTCAACATCTCCCATGTCTAGTCCCGACCTCTCCAAAGCCTCACCAAGACTTGTCTCCCAAGACCGCAACCATCACAAACAACAAGAGCATCACACAAAGATCCACACATAAAATGACACTCACACAGCTCACAGAGCTCAAGTCTCTTTTTCACAGAAATTAGACTTTAACAAACCTTGTCAAAATGGTGAACCAACCAATCCACAAGGTCCACAACATCACAAGGAACCCAACCGATCGATTCCCACCATAATCGGACACTCCACGAGCCCATACGACCGGCTTGATTGCACGCGTACGACCACGGTCGGTCTACCGACAGCGTGGTCGAATCCGACCACCACAACGTGGTCGAGCGCCAGCGATACAACGTGGTCGTAGACCCCAGCCACGACTACCGACCACGTTCAAACCCGCGCTAGCGTGGTCGAGCGTCCTAGCGATTGCCGACCGCGACCAGCGTGGTGGCGGCCGGAGACTTTCGACCACGACCAAATCTCCCGAGGGGCCGTAGCGTGGTCGTAAAGCTTCCGATCACTCGTCGCCACTCGACCGCAACCCGATGCTCGACAGCGTGGTCGTCGCTACCCGAGAACCTTCGACCACGACCAAATGTGGTCGACACGCCATACGCGTGGTCGTGAACCTCTCGGGCGACTTCCCACCACCCAAATTCTTTGAGAGAGGCAGCGAGTGGTCGTGCGGGACGAACGACTTCGATCACTCTCAAAGCGGTCGTCGCCTTCCAATCTCGTTCCGACCGCCTCAAACATGGTCGTACGGTCCAGGAGAAAGTTGTACATGACTTGGACATCGGCCAGGGCTAAGACTTCGCATAAAAAGCCCAGACTTGGACATCGGCCAGGGCTAAGACTTCGCATAAAAAGCCCAAAACAAACTCAATTTTCTTTCAAACAATGATCAAATACTCATCACAAACATGGGATCATCTCCACATGATCTCTCAGAATAAGTGGCACCGGAGTCAAAAATAACGAGAGCACTGTGTAAATCCACTAACAGAGTACCTGTCACAACGTCTGGGCGACTCGCAGACTCAGTGGCAGGCAATGTGTAGACTCCGGGCGGCACTGGGGCAGCAAGAGCACCAATGCTCTGCTGTGACGGCATCGGAAAGGGAGGCGGTGCAGCATACTGAAGTGGGGTGACTGGGGTAGTAGGCCGATGGGAGGCTGCAGCGTGGAGCGGCCGCCAACACCGGATGACCCCGAGATGAGGCATTCGATACTTGATACCGGCTCCCACTTAATGATCTTTGGAGGGATTACGACGACAGACCTTCTCCATGTGGCCCATCCGCCACAGTGTCGATACTCTCCTGTCCAGGAACATTTGGCAGCTCGGTGCTCACCACAACACTTAAAGCAAATCATGCCTGCCCGACAGACGGGCCTAAAGCGGTGGTGTAGGAGACGACGATGTCAACGTTTTAGATTTGGATGGCTATGAAGAACGTCGAATCCACTTAGGCTTCTTAGGAGCGGACCGCTAAGATGACCCACCCCTCTCACTATAGCTCCTCTTCTGGTCACCACCAGAAGCACTTGGACCACCAGAAGGTTGCGACCCTTTAGTGTGGTGCATCTCCATCTCCATCCCTCTAGCCTACTCAACCACGGATCTATAGTCACGTGGCGCAGTAGCACCCATAACATGCCGATACTCAGAGGCGAGCCCTCGGCGGAACCTTTTGGCCTTCTCAAGGTCACTACTTGCGACCGACGGTATGAAGCGGATCAAGTCGTTGAACCGCGCCACGTACTCAGCTACTGTCATCTTTCCTTGCACAAGGGTCGACGGGGCAACCTCCATACTCTCCACAAAGATTACGGGTAGTGCTTCGCCTTGAACTGCTCGACGAAGACCTCCCGGTGGGTGGACCTTGGGCGGATGTCCTGGTGAAAGGACTCCCTCCCACCAAATGTCGCGACCTTTCAGCGAAAGGCCACAAAGCGAGCTCTAAGTCGTGAAGTCATCTCTAAGGCTTCGAACTGTCTTCCTATATAGTGCTACCAATCCGCAGCTTGAGCCGGCGTGCAGTCCCATCAAGGTATCCAACCGCAATGCCATCCATTCGCGAAGGCCCATTCTTGGCTCGATGTGGCGAGAGCGCGGTCGGGACGATGTGAGTGCAGTAGCGGCCCGGCGGGCTGCAGCGCTGTCGTCGTAACACACGAACCTCCTCTACAAACTCCCACAACAAGGCTGAAGACCTTGCACGATCTCCACTCTGAGACTACTCAATGAGACCCAACTTCCACGTCAGGTGCCTCCTGCTGAACTTCTAGCGATGGCTCCGCTTGGGCACGGCCACGACCACGGCCTCCATGGCCTCGGCCAACACTGCGACCATGACCTCTACCTCTCGGCATCTCTGCTCACAACAGAGAAGAAATCACACAATCAACTCACAATCAACAACTTTAACAATACAAATCCATAACACAATTAGGGAAAACGCATATGCAATGCAAATCCCAAGCCCAATCCTACTGTGCAGCAAAGTGTGTCATGTTTTAATTTCATAATTAACCTAGGTTGTCAATTTATTTTCACCACGGACCTAACGCCCGCTCTGATACCAACTGTAACACCCCGACCCTCCACAGGGCCCAAGATGCTACCAGCACACCTTTACCAATTCAAAAGTGTTGCTAAATCAACTTTTAGCAGCACAACTCCTGTTCTTTTTATATGATTACCCACAGGAAGCAAACCCCAAATAACAGTAGGATAATTGCAAAAAAACAACTAACTTCATATTCCACAAGTTATAACATAAACAGAACCCTGGCTCGTAAGCAAGCTAAACCAAACAACGAGCCATCAAGACTAAACACTAGATTAAACATAAAGTCTCAGCGTACGGCTAAACTGTTGTTTCATATGTGCAGTGCCAAAAGGACTATCCCATTCCATGCATGTCGTCATCCTTCACCTAAAAACAACGACAAAGCAAGGGTGAGTCCGGAGACTCAGCAAGCACACGGCCGCTCTCTTCTTCTTTCCCCTTTTTTCTTTCCACGCCAGCATACAGCTTTCTTCTCTTCCTTTTCTTCACTCATGGTGCTCCTCCTTTTCTTCTCTCGCTCGTGGCGCTCTTCCTTCTTTTTCTTGGCGTCGGTGACTCCTCCGCCTCACTCCCACTCCCGGCGCCTCCTCTTCTTCCTCCCGGTCGTGTAGGCGGCTCCCCCTCTCCTCAGCTTCCCTGCCGGAGCCCGGCCTCCCTTGCTCCCTGCAGCACGGCGGCCGGCCGGCGGGGCGGCGACGGCGGGCGAGTTGAGGCGGCGGCGGCGGCGGCGCGTGAGGCGGCGGCGGCGGCATCGATGGTGGGTCGGCGGCGGTGCACTCGGGAAGGCGGTGGAGGCTGGGAGGCGGCGAGCAACAGCCGGGCGTGGCGGCGGCGGCAGACAAAGAGGGCGGGGGCGGCGGGCGCAGGGGAGGCGAACGTGGAGTGGATAAGCACGGGAGAAGAAAAATCGGGTTTGGTTTCTCCTCTGGCTCTCTCTCGATATATATATATATATATATATATATATATATATATATATATATATATATATATATATATATATATATATATATATATATATATATATATATATATATATATAGGCGTGGGATGGGTGAGTGGGCTTTCTCCGACAAAGGTATTACACATGTGAAGCGTGAGGCTTAAATCATCGAAAACCGAGAAACTCAAGTGATTCTTTGTGAACTATATTCTGCTGAGAAAAATCGGCGCACCATTTTACAAAGGGGTTAGCATGGAAAGCGATTTCCGTTGCATCTATGGACATGATAATCGTGCTCATTTAAGTTACATCACAATGGTAACCCATACCTTCTTGATCGGAGATCCGTGACTTAGGCAATGGGAAAAATAAATTGATATTGTAACAAGAGAGTACATATTTATTGTACCCATGTCCTAATAAACAATGTACTTTCGACTGTTTGGAAGGTTGGCATAAAGCTTTAATGTATTTTGTTGTCCAAATGAGGAAAATGTATTAGCCTGCAGGATACCTAGAAAGAATACACCTACTTGAGCTTAATTGTGTGGTCGCAGTTCACGAGAACGAGACATTCTCTAGAAAGCTTATGATCAGATAAGGGAGCATGACCATATAATGCTCCGTTTAGATGTGATTCATTGGCGACCTAGTACTAGTTGAGATTTCAAGTGAAATGTGATCACGAAAAGCTGTGAATTCAAGGTATAGTCTATTCATCAGCTGTGAGAAGATAAATCTTGTCATTCTAGGTGAAAGTTCAACCCGTACGGGACTTACACTAAAATACTAGTATGTTAACAATACTTGAGCACAATATCTTTGTCATCTGTTTACTTCTTGCTTTGAAATTGGTGGGGGATTGTTAGAAATTGGCCCATTTTTATGGGTCATTTCCTTAATTCCAAAGCATGCATGGTTTAGTACCATATTGCTAAGGAAAGGTGAGAAAAACCGATTTATAAGGTGGAGTACTCACCACTCCTAGAATATGGATAGAGATGGTATGAGGAGGGTTCTGTCTAGTCACACACGTGCGCACGCCTTGCCGCCAGATTCGCATATTTTCGCATGAAAATCACGTGACTTGTGACTTGCGACGCGCCGTCCGTGGCGTGGCGCGCCACTCAGCGCACCAAGTCCATCTTTATTTTTGCTGAACCCTGCACCTCACTCTCTCTGTTTGAATGAGATTCAAACTTTTGAATTTGAGACTTAATTGCGTTTTGATGACAGGCAGTTACTAGTGGGTAAATCACTAGTTAAATAATATTAGTTACCAGTGAATTATTGAGCAGTGAGCAGTTAGCAGTGAATTATTTCAGTTCAATAGGGTAGTTACTAGAGAGTAACTTGCATATCTTTATATACCTGGAAACGTCCAAGGTATAGATGTTAGAATCTCTCACTACCAAAGATCTCTTAGTTACGCCAACTTGTCTTTGTTGTCTTGTGTCGTGCGGACTTCGCCAACCTTTCTTCTCGGCGTGCACCTGGAAGAAGGGAGAGCGGCTACTCCGAACCATTGCCACAGAGAGTACCTGCACGGGCGGCAATAAGGTTTCTGGCGGCGCTTTTGCGCTCTTGCTCTGCACCACGTCATCTACATTCTCGCACTTTCGTCAAGCACGTGTGGCTTCCTGTTCTTCATCGGGGCTAACAAGTAAGTCGTTCGATGCGCGCATCGACTTTGTTACTATATTTTTCTTGAGTATATTACGAAGTATGATGAGTAGCTTCTTTGTTAGTAGTAAGTTTTGCAACACTAGTTTATTGTATTTGTCTCCTCATAAAATTTGGAATTAAAATATTGCCCACATTTGTAACAAATACAATCTGAATACATCGGATTAAGAAATGCAATTAATCAAGTGACAATTTAAAAGTGTTCAACTCAAACAAAATATATAACAACGCATATTACATAATTAATAAATTACAGTCCATTTATAGCAAACAAATTACATCCATCAAGCGATAATTAAAATTGTTCCTCGAATCGAATAAAAATATTACAGTTCATATTACATCAATAATAATAGTCCAAATTACAGCAAATTTACAAATCTTGATCTCAACCAAAATAATCATCTCAAAAATATAAATAATTACAACACAATTACAATTAATCAGAAATTACAAGATTTAAATTACAGTTGAGCTCACTTCATACATCAATTACAAGTAACTAGAAATATAGGGATAACTTGCAGTTTTAAATACGAGAAAAGTAAATATTAAAATACCAAAAAATAATCGAACAAAAAAAGAAAATTAAAAGCTAGCTTACCATTAGAACCCTAGTTTCGTTATCGAAATGGGCATTCCGCTCATTAAGATAGTAGACCGTTCGGAGCTAGTCGACACCTCTTGCAGCTATAGGATTTCATCATTCGGCATTAAAAACCAACCTAAATCTGTTTCAAAATTCTATTTCGCAACCAACTTGCTCAAAATATCCAAATCCAACCCACCCATGCACAGTAGCATTACTAGCTGCACAAGAGAGCATAGGGGAGGGATAAGGCCAAGCCAAGTGTTAGATCCAGATTTTACAATCCAAAATACTCTATGATTCCACCACACTATTTCTTGAATCAGTAGATAGTGCTTATACATACATTGCTAAATCATTTCTTACGTCGCTCAGGCCATACCATTCCAAAATATTACATAATAGAGTTTACATATACAACATCGACATTTTTACATAAAGGGCCATTTAGGCCAAATACTTACAATGTAAAAGCGAAAACAAGATTGATTATCAAAAGCAAGGTCATATCCTCCCACACGGAAGCGATTGAGAGCAAAATCTACCATATCCTCTCACAAGCAAGCGACTGGGGTAAAAACTATCATACTAACGATTTCCTTAGTTCCCTCTATCTTCTTCATCATCCAGACTTGGTGCATCATGATGGCATAGGGGTCTTGCTCCACTACTTCTTAATTAATTGCGAATATGACCACAATCAACCATGCTCTGTGAGCCAACACACATAATGTATTATTATATATGCAGGGTTGAGCAAGGCTGGCTAGGGTTCTTTTGCTAAATGTCTTAGTTGACAATTACAAATAATAGAAATTCCGTGACTTAGCAGTTTTATCTTAAATTAATTTTCTATAATGCATCAAAGATTGCAATATTAATAATGATACAGGATCCATCAACCGTTACATGGCTTCCTACATCCAATGCTTGTTCTTCATCATTATATCTATCTATTATCATCATTGGGATCGATCGTCCATGGCAACACAAACTGATTTTCAACCCAACAACAAAGATTGTTTTATAAATAGAACTAACTTCGGTAGGTTCCCATGCCCACCTGTGACTGTGGGCACAGCTATTCAAATAGTTTGTACTCTGCAGAGGTTGCACACTTTATCCATAAGAGACAACCAACTTGCTATATTCCACATGTTTCCTTAAATGTACAGATCAAGAAGGTCGCCACAAAACCTTTACAAAGCATCTTTCCAAATGGGCCATACCGCTAAGATTTTCACCGCTGTGGGATACGGCCATCCCTCTAGAAGCCCACTCTTGCGCCTTCACGCCAAATGCCCTTACCTTTGCACGTGTTCATACCAATGGCGCAACCCACACTAGGTTAATACAAATTAGTTAGCTAGGTCATACCTGTAACAGCCAGTTGTTTATTTCAAAATGTTCAAAAAAAAATTTAATTTAAAATAAAATCAAGTGTTATTTGGTTGCTTGAATTTTGAAGATTTTATTTGCCTGTTTTTAGCTTTTAAAAAGGCTATTCTTAAAAGTAATTTAACTAAAAACGTAAGAATATTATTAAATGAAGGATATTTTGAATTTCTATAAAACCCCTATTTCAAATTAATTATTTGAAAGCATTTGGCTTTTATCTAGATTTTTTGTGTTTTTCTAGATTTTAAATCAATTTCAAAGCTAAAAAGTATTTTTGTAAAAATTAAAAGACCAAATTTAAGTTGGAAATATTTTATTTAAGTCTAAATTATCTCCAGGAATTTCTGTGAATTTTATGGAATTGTTAGACTTTATTTGCTATTTTCTAAGAGTTTTGAAGCTCTAGTATTTACGAAAATTAAAATGGAATTTAAACCCCTCTCTCCTCTTGACACATGTCAATCCCGGATCAAATCCCTCGCCAACTTAATCTCATTGTCCACCTTCACTTACCCCTTCATTTCTTGGCCAACAGCACCGATTTCTCCCTTCGCTACGTGGCTATCATCTAGTCGTCTGCCTCTCTGCTCTCTCGCCGGCACACGGTCCCCGCATGTTAGCTTCTTCTTCCCTTCCCCTTTCTTTAACCTCTGGCCAAGCCGCCATTGCTACTCCGCCTGAGCTCTTTAATACTTTCGTTACTACCCATTGGCCTCGGAAATTGCCTCCGTTATTATCCCTAATCACTCCCTTCTTGAAACCCCGCCACCGCCTTAAACCCGCCACCGGAGAGCCCTTGTCGTCGATGCCCTCACTCCACCGCCTATGCCTCCTCGTCAAACCACCGCCAAGCCTCCCGAGCATCCCGCCAAGGTGCGTCGTGATCCCGTCGCTCCTGCCGGCGATAGCCGAGCATTGGAGCTCCGGCGACCATCGAAGCCGGCGCCACCTTTCGGCGTGACGCCACGCCAAAGATCCAAGATGGCTCGCCGCCATGTGGTGAGCCACATCGGCTCCAACTTGCCCCGTCAGCAAAAACTTTGCCACGTTAGAACACCTGGCCTCCACGTAAGCAAAATTATTCCAGTCAGCCGCCATGTCAATCCCACGCCACCCTCCCTGCCACCTCAGCTCCCCTTTGGTCCATGGACCAAGTCCACCAAAAGCCAGGCGCCCGCTTTTTAGCCTTCGCCAAAAAATTAAAAATCCAGCTCACGTCAGCATTGCGTCATAAAACCCTTTTCTTTAGAAAATAATTCCACCAAGAATCAATTCCTTGATGACATCATAATATTGATTTTCTAATAGGAAAATAATTCTAAAAATTCAGTTTATTCTTTTCCTTGATTTCAAACTTTTAGAAGCTCGTTCTCTTTGATCCTAACTCGGATTAAGCCCGTTCAAATTTCTAAATTCATTTAAAATCCTAATCTATCCATTTATATCCTATTTTCGAATTTTTGGAGTCTGTTTGAATTTATTTGGATTAAATTAAAGCTTAGAAAATTAAAATATTTTAAATGGTTAAAATAAACTTCAATTAAATCCGAAATTATTTTATTTGATCTTTTCAGATTCCAAGTATTTTTGTGGAATTTTCTTGAATTTTCAAATTTATTTTATTTTTGAAATTTTCCTAGATTCCCCCTTTCTTACTTTTTCTCTCTCCTGTCTCTCTTCTTCTAGCATCTCTTCTGTCCCAAACACAGCCGCCATTAGAGCTCTCTCGAAGCTCTTCAAAACGTATGAATTCCTCCACGATTCTTCGCGCAATCAAGAGCATTCAGTCCCTCTCATCAAGACTCCTCCATTTCTAGCCGTTTCCCCTCCTGCAATGCGCATTTACGGAAACGAATCGTCACATCGAATTGATAAGGCGTGTCGAAAATGTGGGTGGGGTCATCTTGACCGGACCAAGGGATCGAGCGAACATATAAATACAATTAAAAATTCAGATGGGCACCAAATTGAACAAAACTAATGCTATTAGATAGATCTTAAATTTAAAAAAAAATTAGAAACAAATTTTATTAATTTTAGAGCTAAAATGAATAAGAACGAGTCATTCGAAGTTTAAATTGGAAATTAATTCGCGAAAAAGAAAGAGGAGACAGATTACTCTGACTGGTATGGGGCCCCACAATTTTTATTTAACTTTTGAATTAAATTTCTATTGAAAAGGGCTACAAAGGCTGACATGGGGTCCCACTGTATTTTTAATTTAAAATAGATTTATTTTCTAGAAAGAAAAGGATAATGGACTGACAGGTGGGATCCATTTACTGTGTCAACAGTGACTTGGACCCACTTATCAGTGGTTCTAACTTTTTATAGCCGGCTTAAAAGGTTTTAAGAGGCCGTGGGGTCTACTTCTCATACGGATAGGAATGTAATTAAATAGGGATGGACCACACATCAGCATGATTAGCTAACACTATGCGCCATCATTATGCTAATCTTAATCATGAGCACTAATTTAAACGCTGGCTACAATGTGTCTTCCTTGCCGAGAAGTGGTAAAGCATCTCGCCGGCAGTAGGGGCTCGGTGGACGATAGCATGGTCGAAAATTGGGCCCTTGGTGCTATGCGAAGCTTCGAGGGAGTTGGCGCTGCTGGATTTGAGGCACAGTGCTAATGGTGGCAAGCTACGCGGTGACGAAAATAGGGAGCACAACACAGAGGTGCCACAATGCACCGGACTCCGTTTCAATGCTACGGGAGCTACTGGAAAGAGAGTGGAGCTTATCGAAGGCGTCGATGATACTTGGGGACGAGCGCTGCGGGCTGGCGACGAGAAGCCGAACGACGGTGAGGTGGTTGGCGCGGAGGGCCCGCTGGGGAGGAAGAAGAAACTTGGCATGGTTGGGGTCGTCCTCAGGGGGTCCACAGGAAGCTCCAGGCATGACCAATCGAACCAGGATGCGGCAAAGCTCGATTTGGCTCGACGGCAGCACTTGACCAAACATAAGGATGAAAGGAGGGCTCGGGTGGCTATTGGGTCGATTAAGTGAAAAGAGAGGTGAGTGAGGATGCAAGGAATAGGATGCGCACCATTATAGGGGAGGAGTGGATCGGTGCCGTTGTGGTGCCGTGATTGTGTTGATGCAGCTGAGAGGGGCGTCGGCGGAGGATCAGGGTAGAGGTGGAAGGGAATGCCGTAGTGTCCTCAAACGAATAGCCAGCACGCAGAGCAACGCGCTGAGGCGCAGCGTGAAGCAACGGGATGGGATGGCTTGGGCGCATGCTGCAGCGGGAGACAGAAAGGAGGAGGGAGAGGGGAAAAGCTGCTCCGGCGAATGGAGGATTGCGTAGACCTAAGACGAGGCGCCACAAGGGCTGAAGCGATGCAGGGGAGGCCGGGAATCCTGGAACGGACAGCGAACGCGAGTGGCGCGGCACTCGGACGCGAGCGGCACGCTGCGTGCTAGCTCCGGCGCGTGCTGGACGCGGTCAGAGCGTGCTCTGGCGCCTTGGGCCGGTGTGGGCCGTTCCAGGCCAGGCCAAGCGGCTTTTGGGCTGGGCCCAAGAAGGAGAATGGTGGGGATGGGCCGGACCAAGCCCAAGGCGAACTGGAAATTTGAAATTTCCTTTGGAATTTGCAATTTCGGCCGAAAATTTGATTAAACACTTTTGAATTCAAAAATTGTTTCGAAACTTCAAACAAGCCAAATTACACTTCCCAAAAACAGGATGTGACAACATACATGCCAAAAGCCTGATTTCTGTTTGAAAATAACTGACTTGAAAATTTTATTCGCCTTTTAAAAAAGGAAGAAGTCCAGTTTACCCCACTTGAACTTATGCCCCGAGTTCGAATCACACCCTCAACTACAAAATTGTTCACTTTCCACCCGCCAGTTATCAAAAATAGTGCAAATTACCCCTAGAGCTGATTCTATTGGTGGTTTTTGCCACGTAGCCTAGTTTTGTGTTAACGTGGCACCAACGTCATCGTCCCTCCCCTTCTTCTTCTTTGTATTTCTCTGTAGCAACATCTCCTTGCCCTCTCCCTCCCTTCCTCGCACCCCATGCATGGCCAACGAGAAGGATGCCGTGCCACTGACTGCTCCATCCCACCATGGCGACATGACCCCCTCGTCACCACGCCCGACCCAGCAGCCACCACAGGCTCCATCCACATCCTTTGCAGTGGTGATTTTAGGCAGCGATGGCAACACGCCAGGCTTGGCTGAGGACCAAAATGGGTCGGCCAAACCTCAGGGAAGGGATATGTAGCGGCATCACGGGCAGGGAAGCATAGCAGTAACGCTAACGATGTCGGGAGGCGACCAAGATGGAGATGAATGGTTGTAGTAGTGCTCCGGCGAAGTTCCGGTGAGGAAGACATAGCATGGCATAGAACGCAACGAGAGGAAGACGATAGTGTGGTTGATGACGGCAGGGGCTCGCTGGAGAGGACGAATTTTGGACAAACATGGGATCGATTTCGGCAAACGGCTGCATGAAAATGAAAGTAACTTAAGGGGATAAGAGAGGAGGTTCGGAAACACAAAGTGATGCGAACGGTTTTGGAAGCTCACCGGATAGGGAAATCAGAGCGAGGGCGCCTTGCTTTGCATATGGCGTCAAGGCCCTTGTAGTCCTTGAGAACGGAGACGACACTGACGAGGTGTCACACAACGCTGAGGTAGACGAGGCCGACCAGGTAGGCGATGGCAATGAGGAAGGCGGTGAGGCCAACCAGGTCAAAGTCAGAGTCAGCGGTGAGCAGCATGATGAAGATGATAACATAAGACGAAGTGATGTTATAATAGGGGGGTGCAAGCTTTTATTTTTTATTTTCTAATTGAGCTTTGTTGACCAGTAATAACTATCCACGTGGATACCATATCAGTGAAACTTACAAGTGGACGCCGTGCCACCCAAATTTGGGGTGGTTTAGGGCAATAGGTGATTCGCTCCAGTTTTTATATTTAGGGTATAAAAAGTGAATGGTTTCATAGCTGAAAGTGTAATTCAAACTCGGTGCATAAGTTTAGGAGGTAAAATAGACCTAGGTTGAATCAAGTATTCTATTATGAACTCCATTGCTGATATGATTTATTTCATGACAGTACCCCCCACTTACACAATGCACAAAAGAGAAGACTACCAAGTGCCAACTTCATAAATGGGTTTTCACTTCTCAGCTTCATTCATTATATCTACAAATATCGTTAGTGAAAACATAGACAATCGTTTATATTTACATACAAGTACGGAAATAAAAGCGTTTTGAAGAATTTATCCGCTACCACAACAATTTCACATCACACACAACTGTAAGTCGTCAACATACTCATCTTTGGAATTAAAGGAAAAACAGATACTAGGCTTATCTCCCGCTTAAGTAAGACCGAGATGACCCTGATAGTGAAGGAGCAGAAAGTGTGGACAGCAATCGTGAATGTTCGCCTTCCTTCATATCCTCAACGCCCTCAACACTCAAAAATGGAGGATCACTCAAAATAATCTCGACATCATGTCTGTGGCTTCTCAGCAACTCCACAACATTCGTCATTGAAGGCCTGTCACCAGGGTTCGCTTGGGTGCATAGCAGTCCAATCTGCAAGATACGCATGACCTCATCCCTGATAATATCTTCATAGATGCTTCGGTCAACAATCATCTCTACTGTGTTGTCCCTGTAGTGATTCCATACCTTGAATGTACAGAAGTTATTTAGATTAAACATATTATAAGATAGAAACTTGGTGATTGACTGAAACCTGACAAAGTCAAGTAAAAGGCCTGCAATACTATGTGCTATGCTACAACGGTGTACAATTCTGAGCGGATATCTATTACCTTTGCCCATCCATTACCATGTTATTATTAAGACAAATAAGCAACTTTTCAAAAATAGATATGCTTTCATTCTTCACCTAATCCTTCGAATAACCATATAAAAATGGAATGACGTTAAATGGCAGTTATCCATGCAGCAAAAGTGATAGGATCAAGTTGCGGCTTCGTGCTAGTGTTCACTAATGTATTGCATTTCATGTACTGACGTACATTCCTACTTGTCTTGAGATTATTGGGGCTTCAAGTTATTTTTTCTTCTCTTGTAGTTCATCCCTTTGTTCTAAGGATTATTACAGTTTATGGATTGCATTTGTAATATTCTTTTCCTCTTATTTTGAGGTTGTTGCAAATTTTCAGTTTTTGAGAGAAGTGCACTTCCATATGAAATTCATGCTTAGCACTTCCATCTCGAAATCCATGTTTAACCAAATATCAAAAATATACAGACCCTGACACCAGCAAACGAAGCCAAGAAATTTCAAGTGTGAGATCAATAACATCAGAATAGTACCTTTGTTAACAACACCTGCCCTCCGTGTGAACCAATTGAGCCGCTACATCGTTTTCCTGTTACAATCTCGAGAACAAGAATGCCATAGCTGAAGACATCAGCCTTCTCCGTAAGATGACCATGCACCACATATTCAGGAGCCATGTAGCCTCTGCAACAAACTTATTGAGTGAGCTTAAAATATCCAGATTCCACTGTTGCTGTTTCACGTGACACTGAAATCAATCATCTGGCAACACCACTAATAAAGAATATGAAAATTCGATCTTACAATGTTCCAGCAACACCAGTGGTAAGATGAGTTCTGTCCTCTGCAAAAGCTCTCGCAAGGCCAAAATCTGTTATTCTGGGCTTAAACTTGTCATCCAATAAAATATTACTAGCTTTGATGTCTCGGTGGATAATCCGTGTTTCCGACTCCTCGTGGAGATAAGAAAGTCCCTCCGCAATGCCTTGAATGACATCAACTCTCAGATCCCAGGTTAAATTTCTGCTACGACTTGTATCTGAGAGGATACTATATGAAAATTAGTTATCGTGATTTATGTAATATCAATTCGAATTTTAAGTAAAAAGTTTGCAGTGACAGAAGAGTGGGCCTTTTCAGAACTTCAAACTAGAATTGTCTACACAGGATATATAAAACAAAGTAAATAGGATTATACAATTAGATTGAATAATAGCCAAGTAGGCATCTCACACAAACAAGAGAAAATTGATTATTTGCCCTAAAGTTTATGTGTCGTCGATAAAATGCCCTCGATTACATTGACATAGATAAAATACCCCAAAGTTCATACGCTAATTGACGATTTGCCTTTTTTAAATTTTTAATTATTTTTTATTCCCTAGGCTCTTAAATTTGAGATGAAACAACCGAAATACCCCTGGCTCCTTATTCCCTGCCTCCCCTTTTCTTGTCTCTTCTCCTCAACCCTCCTTGTCTCCCCATCATTTGCGCTGCCTGGCACCACCCCGGCCTCCACCTCCCTCCGCTCCTACTCCGCCGCCACCCACGCTGTCACGCCTAGACCTCGGTTGTAGGCGTGTCTTTGAAGCTTTGAACCGGAAGAAGATGAGGGCCGTGCTAGAAGAGGTTGAGAAACCTAGGGTTTCTCAACGAGATCGAGTAGAGGCGGTGGATCACATGAGGATCCCTCACCAGAGAGATAGAAGGCGAAATTGAAGAGGCGGAGATTCGATTGAGGTAATATTTCTCTACCCCTTTATTGATATGGATCATCCTCTTTATATAATAGAGGAGAGTACCGGTTAAGCCGGATACTTTTACAAATCTAATCAAAACCGAGTACAATTCTAATACGGTACTGAGACCGAGTCCTATACGACTTGCTAGTACCAATAACTTGAAACCCAAACCCTAACTGCGGTAGAGTCCAGGGCGGTGCAGATCTTGCTTCTCGATCGCATCCGGCTGCACAGGATGACGTCTCCTCCCAAATACCTTGCCGAATCTGCCAGCCCTGACATTTCTCCCCTCCTCGACAAGAAGCTCGTCCTCGAGCTTAAAAAGTGGATAGCGACGACGGAACTGATCCAGGGGCTCCCAAGTGGCTTCAGCGGCTGACATTCCTTCCCAATGCACTAACACCTCCCGCTCTCCATTAGCCGTCCGAGCGCGAACAACATGATGTGGAATTGGAGCAATCCGACCATGGATCATCTGTGGTAAAGCTGGAATTTCATGTGGAGGTGTGCCATGGTAATGTTTGAGCAAATTGACATGGAAAACGTCATGGATTCGCGCGCGGCTGGTAGCTGCGCAGACGATATGCCACATCGCCAATCCGTTCCATGATCCGGTATGGACCATAATAGCGGCGACGCTTTCGGTTCACATTGGGGGCTAGTGATAACGCTTGGCGCTGATGAAGACGGAGCCATACCCATTGTCCAATCTCAAAGTAAACGGCTCTATGCTTGGCATCATAGGCCTGTTTGTGGTGTTGCTGAGCCAATAGGAGGCGATCCTTGATGTCTGCAAGCAATTGATCCCTCTCCAAGAGAAGCTGATCGACGGCTTGTAAACGAGTTGTCATGGATGAATGTGGTCGGAGCGTAGGAGGGTTCCGACCGTAGACCACCTTGAAGGGGGTCTCTTGCAGCGATGTTTGGAAGGACGTGTTATAACAAAGATTACGCCCATGGCAGCAAATGAACCCAATCGGGCGTGGACGATCTCCTGTCATGCAACGAAGGTACATAGCAATGATTTTGTTAGTCACCTCGGTAGCCATCGGATTGCGGGTGGAAGGCGGAGCTCAAGTGTAGTTTAGTCCCCGTCAACCGAAAAAGTTCTGACCAAAAGTTACTGGTGAACACTGGATCGCGATCACTCACAATGGAGCAGGGGATACCATGCAAGCGGACAATCTCATCGAAGAATATCCGGGCCACCGAACTTGCAGTATAGGGGTGAGCCAATGGCAGGAAGTGTGCATATTTGGAGAACCGATCAATCACGGTGAGTATCACTGATTTGCCATTAACTCGCGGCAGTCCTTCAACAAAATCCATGGCAATGTCATCCCAAATGCGTGAGGGGATTTGTAAGGGCTGCAGAAGGCCGGCGGGATGAAGCTGCACCGGTTTGTTGCGTTGGCAAATTTGGCAAGAACGGACAAAGTCCTCCACCAGCTGACGATCTTTTGGCACATGGAAATCACTCCGAAGGCGATGTAGTGTCTTCTGAACTCCCTCATGGCCTGCTGCATGGGCTGTGTGCAGAATTGATGACAGAAGCGGCGACGAGGAGGGCACATGGACGCGGTCGTTGAAGCGGCGGGACCGTCGGAGATTTGCCAAGGCGCCCGAGAGTTCCTCCGGACTTGTGTGCAGAGCCACCAACGCTGGATCGGATGCATTAGCTGGACGTAGTTCGTGAAATAAAGCAAAATCGGTCACGAAATAGCGCTTAGTGATCCGGTTTCTTCCGCACAGCGAGACAAGGCGTCTGCCACGGTGTTTAGTCGCCCCGGCTTGAACTCGATAAGGAAATCATAGCCGAATAGCTTGCTGACCCAGCGGTGTTGTGGAATGGTAGAGAGCCGTTGATCGAGCAGGAACTTGAGGCTATAGTGATCGGTCTTGACTATAAACCGGCGTCCCCACAAGTATGGCCTCCAATGTCATCGCCATTACGAGTCCCATCGCCTCGTTCATATCTTTGCGAGATGTGCATGCCTGTAGCCAACACTGATCAGAAAGCGATGGGACCGTGGCCTTGGTGTAACATGACCCGTCTGGGATCCCGACGCATCGCACTCCACTATAAACTCAAGTTCAAAGTTCGGAAGTTGTAAGACTGGCGCCGTGGTGAGAGCATCTTTGAGGGACTGAAAAGCTGCTGCTGCCTCTGTCTTCCATGAAAACGCTTCCTTCTTGAGGAGGCGTGTGAGTGGTTCTGCTATCGTCCCGAAACATTGAATGAACTTGCGGTAGTATCCCGCCAAGCCGAGGAATCCTCGAAGAGCTCGAACAGAGCGTGGGGTTGGCTGCCTTGCAGCTTTCACCTTGAAGCATCCATGGCCACTCCGTCACGAAATAACGTGACCCAAATATGCGACGGATGATTCGCCAAAGAAACACTTGGGCGCTTGAGGTAAAGCTGGTGTTGTTGGAGGCGCCAAGGATCGCCGAACGTGGCGAAGGTGCTCTACCCATGACGGATCAGAATCGGGATGTCATCAAGAAGACCAGGACAAATCGGCGCAAATATGGGCGGAGAATGCTATTCATGAGTGCTTGGAATGAGGCCGGTGCATTAGTTAGGCCGAAGGGCATGACCAGAAACTCAAAGAGGCCCTCGTGGGTGCGAAAAGCCGTCTTTTCAATGTCTGGAGGATGCATCCGTACTTGATGATATCCCGAGCGAAGGTCTAATTTAGTGAAGAACTTGGCTCCTTTTAATTCATCAAGAAGTTCATCTACAACCGAATCGAAACTTGTCTTTAATTGTTTGATTGTTGAGAGCCCTTAGTCCACACAAAGTCGCCAAGTGCCATCGTGCTTCTTTACTAGTAAGACTGGTGAAGAGTAAGCAGAAGTGCTTGGGCGTATAACCCCTGTCAGCATCTCTCCACATTGACGTTCTAGCTCATCCTTGAGGAGCCGAGGTAGCGATAAGGACGAACAGAGACCGTCTTGCCCCGCACAAGATGTATGTGGTGGTCCAGTGTTCGAGCCGTGGTAGCCTTGTGGTGATTCAAACAGTCATCAAATTCACGGAGCAATGTGTCCATCAATGTCGGTCCCGAGATGTTGCGCACTGTGGTAACTCTCGTGCATTTTGAAGCCCACACCATTGGACCTTGTGATCTCCTCTCCAGAACGTCATACTTAGAGTATCAAAGTCCCACAATATGGGTCCCAACGTGCGGAGCCACTGTATACCAAGGACTATGTCAAATCCGTCCAACGGAAGAGAATAACAGTTGATGGAGAAGTGTTCTTGATCAATCTGTAACTTCACTGCCGGGCAAAATCCTGAGCTTTGCACCCTGTCTCCGTTAGCAACCAGCACCTGCAACCCTCGTCGTGTTTGAATAGAGAGGTTACGGCATTCTTGTAATGTAAATTGTGAGTGGGGCCGGAATCCAACAGAGCTAGCAGGGTTGCGCCGCCCACAACCACCTTGAGCTGCATGGTCTGCGCTGCTTTCGGTGTAATTCCAGTCGCCGCATATAGTGAAATACGCGGTTCGCCTTCTTCGAGTGACGTCCCAATCTGCGTCGTCGTCGAGCCACCGCCGAGCAAATAGCATGAACAATCGCTGCAACGGTGGTCGGGTGTAAATTTCTCATCGCAGCTTGAAACGAGCCTGCAGTTCTCCGTTGCTCCATTTCCTCTGCTTGTGAGAAAACGTTGAATCGTCCGTGACGGGTCGTCGCACCTTGCGCGACCACGTGGCGAGATTAGGACTGGCAGAGTGATTTGGTGGAGGCAGCCGAGCCGGTGCTGTTGCCGCTATCTGTGTTGGTTGTGGTTTTCTTGGCGTGATGTTCATATCTTGTCCACTAACTTGCGCTCGCTTCTCGTAGGCCCGAGCAAGAGCCATTGCCATTTGCAAGTTGGCCGGATTTTGAAGTTCCACATCCGTGCGAATTGGTTCTCGCATTCCTGGTGTGAATAACTGGACCTGCTGTCTTGATTGAAGGTGCTCAACCCGGCAGAGGATAGCGAGAAACTTCTGTTGGTATTCTTCCACCGTTCCGGTTTGAGTTAATTCCTTCAATTCGCCCAGAGGATTGTGACGGATGGACGGCCCAAATCTGAGATTGATATAATCTTTGAAACGCTGCCAATTGGGCTCTCCTTCATCCCTCTCCAGTTGATAATACCATTGTTGCGCCACTCCGAGCAGATGGTATGATGCCAGCCAAACTTTTTCACTTTCCAATGTTTTCGCCCGAAAAGAATTGTTCACATCTTTGCACCACTCATTGGATCCCCTTGTCCGTCGTGGGAGGAAATTCCAATCAGGAAAACGTGAGGTTTCTCGCTTCTTGGGCCTCCTCCGTTCCCCAATTGAGTTGCTGTTGGGATGTTTCCTCCTGGGAGCGGCAGTAGACCATCTCCAATGGGTCGCTTCTCTAATGCCATCAACCGATTCGCAACCTCTTCCCCTTTGTTCTGCTGACTTTCTACGATTTTCATCAGGGCTTCAACCCTTTTGGTCAGATTGTCCAAATTTGCTGCCGTTGTTGCTAACTGCTCATATAGTGCTTCCGTCTTGTCGTCAGCCATGCGCTCTGATACCAAGTTGTCACGCCTAGACCTCAGATTGTAGGCGTGTCTTTGCGAGAAGCTTTGAACCGAAGAAGATGAGGCGCTGTGCTAGAAGAGGTTGAGAAACCTAGGGTTTCTCAACGAGATCGAGGTAGAGAGGCTAATGGATCACATGAGGATCCTCACCGAGAGAGATAGAAGGCGGGAATTGAAGAGGCGAGATTCAGATTGAGGTAATATTTCTCTACCCTTTATTGATATGGATCATCCTCTTTATATAATAGAGGAGAGTACCTTTAAGTTTGATACTTTTACAAATCTAATCAAAACCGAGTACAATTCTAATACTGATCGAGACCGAGTCCTATACGACTTGCTAGTACCAATAACTTGAAACCCAAACCCTAACTCATGGTAGAGTCCAGAGGCGGTGCAGATGTCGCTTCTCGTCAGATCCGGTCACTGGATGACGTCTCCTCCCAAATACCTTGCCGAATCGCCACCGACACACGCCCACCACTCGCCCCCTTTATCCTCGGCCTCACCCTCGCTGCCCGCACCGAGCCCAGCACCCCGCCTCCACGGTCATCATTCACTTCTACAGCCACCCTTCTACCCTCCTAAAGCCAATATCACCGCTGCCTCAGCCCAACTTCATTCCCAGCACCGGTAAGCCGCGCGACCACGCCATGCCCCAAATCCACCGTCTTCCAAAATTGCTCGCATTCAAAGCCTCCCTTCCAAAATTGGTTCCACACAATCCATTCCCATCACATTGCAGTCCCATTTTGCCCATTCCTCCTCTCCAATTTATATGAACGCCACCACCACCAAGCTCGGTGTGCACGACACTAGCCCAATGCCGGTTGTCTCCTCCCAATCCAAGCACACGCACAGCTTCCTCTAAGTCCACTGTTGCTCATGCTCCCATCCGTTCTCTTGCGCCATCGCCGGAGAAGGGTCCCATGGCGCAGCCGTCGTCACCAGGTCGTTTCGGCCACAACCCCGCCTTGACGACCACGTCACCAGTCGCCTCGACGTCCTCATGCTCTTCGACACCTCCGTTGGCTGAATCTATTGCGGAGAAGCCGCCACCATCCTCCCCTGTTCCACGACCGCTGCCAGTGCATCGTCATTCCAACGCCGTAGGAGGGGAAGGAGATGGAGGCCGCGAGGGGCAACAAAGGTCGGCTAGGGGTAGCGGTCGGTGAGGGGCAGCGGCGGTATCGAGTGAGGAGAGAAGCCAGAGGAGCATATCCATCATTTATGGAAAAAAACATTCAGAAATTTATTTATAAACGAAAAAGGGCAAATGATCCTCTCAATTTTTGGGCATTTTATCTATGTCAGTATAATAGAGGACAGTTTAGCGATTGCTCATCAACTTTAAGGCAAACGATCTGTTTTCCCTATAAACTATCTTACACACAAAAAAAATAATCGTTTTTCATGCATAATACGACACTTTTTTAAGAAATATCACTGAAAATAAATAAAAGGAAACAAGAGTTACAACAGATGGCATCAAGCGAGAGGCTTACCAAATAAGAAGAGATCGAGACTTTTGTTGAAGTAGTATTCATAAACAAGCAAGCTCTCTGGGCCATTCACGCTGCAGCCAAGCAACTTAACTAGATTTTTATGACGAACTTGGCTTATGAGTTCGACTTCGTTGAAAAACTGATCAACCCACTCCCTTGTATTTAGGAATAGCCTCTTGACAGCAACTTCTTTTCCATCCGGAAGTACAGCCTACGGAGCAGGGCGCATCTTGGGATCAATATTATTATATGGAAACTTCAGTTTCCTTTCTCCCCCATTGCTGAGGGCAAGGCAAGCTAAAAATTCAGAGTACTTAATTTCCTATACCTTGTATACAGCTCCGTAGCTTCCTTGACCAAGTTTGTTTGCTGGATCAAAATAATTTGTTGCTTTCCGTAGCTCTTCATATTTGAAATTTAAACTAGACTGTGCAATTCTCACAGAGACTCCATCTCCATACATGTCTGTAGTTCATTATACATACATTAAATATGAAGAAGATCAACTGACTATTAGATATTTTTCATTCTGACACTGACCAATGAATGAGTTGGACTTATTCTTGCTTGCAAGAATTCTTTTCTTCCAGGCCAGAAAACCAATAATGAAAACAATTATAAAAGCACCAAGAAAGGAACCCAGCAGTATCCAAACAATGTCATTGTTTCCTGCAGATGGTGGAGAGGTGATTGTCAGTAAAATAACGAAAACAAATGGATTGATCAGGATTTATGACATTAATAACAGGAATACAGGATGACAAACTTGTAGTGTATGTGTTTACTGTTTAGTCAAATGAAGCTACCAAAGAAAAGAAAGTGACAAGATAAGCAGAAATTATTCATGGTTGTAACAGACTATAGATGACTGGATGAGAAAATGTCACCGGAAATATTTCTCTTTTCAAACGCCACAGGAAACAAACACTGCATCCGAACAGATAAAGAGTTTCTGCCATGGACTTGACAGTGATGATATGTAGACTATTCAAGTCTATGTACACAGGGACATTGTTTGGTCAAAACTACTCCAAAGCCGGTTAGTCTGCTGCTGGTTTCGACAACCTTGCATTCCTTACACGGCAAAGCAAACCCTCTTTGGTTTGGACATTCCTGGTCAAGAAAATGAGCTTTGCCTAACGATGATGCAAGACTACACTTCAATTAGCATTTCTTTTTACTAACTTTCATCAGGAGCTGAAAATAGTCAACATTGGGCGGCATTGAATTGGACTGAGCAATGCACCTATGTGAAAAGTCAAATCCCCCAGCACGAAGACTAAGAACTTTTAATAATGGCGTTTCCAAATTCGAATTGCACTACCTGATGAGCCCGACCCCGCCGTGGCGTTCAGATTCCAGAAGAGCCGCGTGGAGTAGCGGAGGTAGCAGCCGGAGTAGAGCGCGCGACCCTGCGTGGCGGGCGCGCACTCGGCCGCGGCGCCCGCCGCGGCGCGGAGGCACTGGCCGCACGCGGTGATGTTCAGGCTCTGCCAGCACTGCGCTAGCGCGAACGCCGTGGAGCCACCCGCCACCGCGGACCCCACCGCGTACCCGTCGGCGCGCACCGCGGCCGCGGTCACGTTCGCGAGCGCGGCCCTGACCGCGTCCGCGAACCCGCGCGGGTTGGCGGTGTAGTTGGACCCCGAGTCACAGACGGCAGCGTCTGCGGGCCCGACGGCCTCGGCGAAGAAGGAGTAGTTGCCGTAGCGGCCGAAGCAGCCGTCGAGGTAGAGCCTCCCGCCGACGCGCGGGTAGCACTTGGGGAGGAGCGACCTGACCTCGGCGAAGCAGAGCTTGCAGTCGACGGGGGAGAGGTCGCGGAGGCACTGGCCAAGGCCGAAGACGGTATTGGGCCCGGTCCCCACGGCGGAGGTGCCGAAGCCGTTGGCGCTGACGTTCGTGTTGAGGTCGTCCATGGCGGGCACGAAGTTGTCGGCGAGGGCGGAGCCGGAGACGGCCGCCCCCGGCGCGCAGGACTGGTCGACCACCGCCGTGCGCGGGTCCCCCGCCGCGGCGCCGCACAGCGCGAGCAGGAGGGCGAGGCCGAGGCGGAGTCGGGGTGGCGCCATGCTTGGAGACGCGACTGCGTGGAGTGCCGCGGTTGGGCGCACCAGACTCATCTTACTTATGGGCGGAATGGGTGTGTTGCGGCCGGGACAAGACGGGTCGGAAAGGTGGGTGGGCTGGCGCGACCGGACCGGGACAGGTCGGGACTGAGGCGGAATGGGTTTGGCTTGTTGGATTTGGCCATTGGTCATGTGCAGATGGGCGGGACACGTCAGAGCCACACTTGGCTTGGGGGTAAGGGACGGCGCGGGCGGTCTCTGTCGGGGGAGGAGAGCAAAAAGTCTCCGCGCGGCAGGCGACGCCGACCAGCCGAAGCGCGCGGGCGCCGGGCCAATAAATGAGGTGCGACACCGCCGCCAACTGAAACCATCCAAGACTGAATAACGTGCAGCTTGCCGCCGTGCTGCGTTCGCACCTGCGTGCGTTGTCCGAGAGTAACTACGTGCCAGTGGCCCAGTGTTGTGCTGTGTGCAGGAGCAAAGCAATGGAACGGCCGGTGCCGTCAACGGGTAGTGTACAGGGGCGAAGCCAAGAAAACTAGACGTTGGGGTCACTAGGCGACTAGAGCATAATCTAATTATAGTACTAGTAGAATAAAATTCATGCTATGTAACAATTAGAATATCTCACACCAAAAGATTACATAAACAATTGAATATACATAGACATAATAGTTTTTCTATATTCAAAAGGTAAGACATACCAGTTAGGGTGAAGTCATAAAACCACTCGTTTACATAATTTAGGAGAAAAGAAACCAAGTCCCGAAAGAAAACTTCGTAGCTTCAATTCTAGCTTCCTAAAAGCAATGAATAAATACCACATATTATAATTCAAAATTGACGACGGTAGTACGAAAATTTTATAGACTAAAGGAATATCATTGAGCGAAACATGTGAAGTGACTCACATTTTATAGTTGTGCTTTGCGAGTTTTCATCTTTATGAAGCGATCAATCACGACATCATTCTGAATAATAGAAAACATATCTTTCTCCACATAGCAAATTAGACAGTCACTCATGAACTCATCTCCAATTTTATTACGAAACACGGTCTTGACAATATTCATGGTTGAAAAGCATCTCTCCACTAGATGCAAGATCAGAATGCCATTCAAATTGGAAAACCAACAGCAAAATTAGCGCTAGCTTTAGAAGTCGATACACCAAAGGAAAAGAAATATGCTTCTTTGTTTCCACTAGTAATTTAGCAAGATCAGTAATGCCATTCAAATTGGAAAACCAACATGAGTATCAAACCTATTTTTCTTGTTCCAACTACAAAAACCATCAATTACAAATGCATCATTTCTAGCTTGGCCATCAATACAATCTCGAAACAGGTAGTAGCATAAATAGAAGGCTTTATCCACCTTCTCACTATATTCTATCCAACCACCATATTCTCTAAACCATTCTAGATTAATCTTCGTAGCTTCTCATACTAGTGTAGCGAGGCCAAGGCGCCTTGCACCGAAGAAATGGCTTCATGCCTTGGGTGATGAGCTAACTTGAAATGACCTATTAAAAAGTGAGCTCTCAGAACGCCTTTATTTTTAAAGACGCTAGTAATCTCAGCAACCATCCAAGACTGAACAGTTGTAGAGTATTGAACATGAGTACGCATCACAACAGCACATGCTTACAACAAAAGAGCTAAAGTTTTATTACAAATATAGGATTTAACAACCAGTTCTTACACAGCGGACAAGCAAGCCCAAAACTAAAATACATCACAAGAAACCCTAGGTAGCCCGAGAAATACACCTTCTGGAATATGAGCTTCTGGAAGAAAAAGTAGGAGGTCTTGTCCCCAAGAAATCCCAGGCGGCCCAAATACACCTTCTGGAATATGAGCTTGATGGAAAGACTCTTCAAATTCTCCCCAAAAAATTTCTCTATCTTCGTGTATAGTCTGGAAATTGATCCACCATGTGACGACTTGACCCTGAAGCTGATGAGAAGCATATAATATTTTTCCTTCTCATCACACTGAACTGTTATTAATTCCTTTCTATATCTCTAAGCCAATCCTCCGTTGCCAAAGGATCAGGTGATGTTGAAAAAGTAGGAGGTCTCGTCTTATGAAAATCTGCCCATCTTGATGTAATTTGAGTTCCTTCTCTGTTAAGAGTTGCTCCCGCTGAATTGCTTGAGAAAGCTGTTCTGATTGCAATTTGTTCCAGTAGTCTTGAGTATTGTTCCATCAATCTGGCTTGATTCATCTCTGCCTGATGCCTATTCTGTTCCATCATCGCCAAAATACTAGCAAGAGTAGCTTGGTTTCCCGTATTGTTATCTTGTTCTGCTGGTTGATTTCTTGGGTCTGGTTCCATTCTTGCCATCTTGATTCTACGGTGTAGAGCTTGGAGTTAGCTTCACAACGGCTTTTACGAACATCAGACAGATAAGTGAGAATTTGAAGTTTAGGGTGAGTTTAGGGTGAACGAGATAAGAACTAGAGCGAACAAGGAGCAAAACTTTTTGAAGGCAGAAAGGTACATATACTATTAACAAACAAATTAAGAGGGATAATTAAACATATGCTTTATTTAATTTACATGCTGAAAACAAACTGCTTAGAGTTTATTTTACAACTTGCATTACAACCATAAAAGACTACTACTTTGGCACCGACTATACTACCGCAAACTACGCCAGCCCAACAGCTTCACAAAATCCGCCTCCTGAGCTCATCCTCTAATCTCTACCAGCCACTGGATGGCGAGTTGCTTGAGGTGTAGCGGATCAACTCTTCCGGATCCTCCTCATCCTCATCATCTTCCTGTGCTGGACCCTTTTCCTTGTCGTCATCTATATCTGGTGGCTCCGGAGAATGGACTGGACGAAACAAGAGACGATAGCCTCTCGCTGTGAGGCGTCGACAGGGTCGAGATGAAGCAGGCTCTGCAGGCACATCAGGGGACTCTCCACAATCTGACATCTCTCCATCTTCAACCATATTTCATCACTGGATATCTTGTCTCAACACGTGTATCTCTTGCTGGGCTTGAAACAACTGATGGTGCATCTCTTGAGACTACCGGAGGATTCGAGAATACGTAGTTTCCTGATGAACTATATATTTCGATGCCACCCCAGGCGTGGGTCATCTTCGTCCCTTGGCTGTGGCGTTGCATAAGCTCTTCCTCCATGAACGGTTTGGGGAACCATATCAAAGAGGGACTCATCAAACTCAGCATCGTAATATCTCCTCAGGTACAGCACCGCATTTCTAGCGGTGTCCTAGACAGCATCAGATTCTTTAATTTTGTTGCCATGGAACCTCTGCTCTCTGTCTGGGCGAACAGGTAGCGGCGTCAGATCAACCCATGCCTTCCAATCATAGCGTTCTTCGTCCACGCACTGGCTTACGACATGAAAGACTGGTTGTGCTAGTTAGTGGCTCCCAAGAACTGTTGCATCTCCCAGAGCTGTGATGGCCATCCCACAATATCTTCTGGCTTCGAATGAATATAGTGCACCATCTGCTTGACAACGAAAATTTTGAGATTAGACAAGGTTTGACATAATCATTTGCAAAAAGCAAGACTTAAGCCAAAGTTAAACTAAGATAGGTAAGACAGCATCAAGGAAGGAAAAGACAACAATAATACTTATATTTTATGTAAATTCTTTTTATCTTTTTCAATTAGGTTTTGCTATAAAATAGCTCTCCTAATTCACCTTAGGTCTCAACCTACGGTCAAGCAAGCCTGCTCTGATATCACTCTGTAATGCCCCCATTTCTGAAGGCGCTACTAATCCCCACAACCATCCAAGACTGAACAGTTGCGGAGTACTGAACATGAGTGTGCACCACAATATCACATTCTTACAACAAAAGAGCCAAGCTTTTATTACAAACATAGGGTTTAACAACCAATTCTTACACAACGGGCAAGCAAGCCCAAAACTAAAATACATCACAAGAAACCCCAGGTGGCCGGAGCACAGCTGAGACCTAAAACCACTCATCCTCTGCGAAGAAGGGCTCTTCAGGAACCTTGTTTTCAACTGAGACTTCCTGATTCCATTGGTCTTATATTGTTGTTTAGCAAGTAATGAGTACAACCGTAACAAGCAAGTCACAAGGGTAAACCCTAATTTACTACTTGCACGGTATTCAAAGGAATGGGGTATACTGGTTCTATTACATTGAGTGGATGCAATTTTATTTATAAACAAGTAAAACAAAATAGTTTTCCTTAAGATAAGTAGGGTTTTCTTTCAACAGTTATTTATACAACTTCATAGACTAAAACATTATGAAATCTACTTATGCCTCACTGCTGGAATCACCCAAGTAACACAACTTCATTAACCGGAAGCACGACGTATTCGAATACCATTAATTTCACTCTGCAGAGTTGCTCAGCTTTACCCACATGATTTCTTAACCCTCATGACTGAGTTAAGAAAAACATGTCGTTTTACTGCTCATTTCTTTATATACGCTCTACTCGATAGAATCACTCAGACACGGTTCACACATTAACCCTAAACTCTTCTGCCCGCTCTGAGTGACCTCTATCGTTGTTAGCTATGGTTTTACCATTCCGCATACCTAACTCCCCATCATCACCACACCCACATCCTGTAGAGATTCAATCGAGTTAAGCAGCTACTAAACTAGGGTTGACAAGTCAACTCCTGTGGTTGAGCGATTACTGTGTCTTTTACTCAGCATAAGGTTCTCGTCATTATTTTTCACCCGAGGCAACAACCACTTCCCCGTTGTGTCCAACGACAACACCTACCAACCCACACCAGCCTCCACCCTAGGGTAAGGTCGTGGACGGAAGTCACTTTGTGGCTTTCCACAGCGCACCCTTACCCTAGTATCAATTTTGAAACCTTACCGGCCAACGGCCAAATCACTTAGTAGTACAAAATTTTGAATGAGATGATCTACAAATATTTATATAGTATTTTAAATATTACTAAGGCTGTCAAGGTGAATATAGCCTCAAATTAAATATGGCATTTATCAGTGGTAGGATTTAACTAATTAGCATGTCATTCTAAACCTTTATTTTAATCAATTAACATTTCACAATTAACAATAATGAAGATATTGTAATTACATAATTTAAATTCCATGGGATTCAAAAAAATCAAAAACTTGTAACTTGCCTTGTTGATCGGAAACTTCAACAATCTCGTAAACTTCGTTGCTCGGCTCTGCTCCTTGAACCGTCGCTTCGAAGAGATCGGAAGCTAGCATAAACACATAAAATAACAATATAAGTCAACATTTGAATCTAATCAAGCTAGGAAAAATAAACTAATTTAAAAGGAGTAAATTCCATAAAGCTCAAATGGAGGGCTTTGAATTTATTTGGAATTGAATTTGATGGAAAGGAGGTATAAAATGGATTCACAGCATCGAGACGATCAAACCGGTGTTTGCTTTGGAATTTTGGAATTTTTGGATTTTTATTTGGATTTTTGGAAATTTTGGATGAACAGTGTTGGGCTCGGCCCGACCGCATAGTGCGGCCCAGCTACGGATTCCGCCCGCTCGACCAACTGGGCATATATGTATATATATACATACATATATATGTGTGTGTGTATGCTTACTATTTTAATCCTTCTAGCGATAGGGCATAACAATCAAATCAAGTACATTCAATCCGAACGAACTCTCGGACTTTCGAGGATGGCTCTCCACCTTCTTTATGATGGAGGTCATTGACTCGAAAGAAGAGTTTCATGCCGGCGTCACCGCTTAATACATGTTCAAATAACTGATTCAATTGTAACTCTGGCCATAATACATGAACATTCTTTTGTAATTGATTTTGAGTTGTAATTCACTTTGAGATGTAAATCACTTTAAGTTGTAATTCATTTATTTGTCGTTTGTTTGTAATCTACTTGTTTTTAGAGGGCATGAATAGTATTTCCTTAGGTAGCCAAAAGATAGAAAAAAATATTTGCTATACAAAGAAGTATCACAGATGGTTTCTAATACAAAACCGTCTGTGATACGTAGACTATTATAGATGGTTTTTATATTAGCTGCATGTGATATGTCGGATATTACAGACGGTTATTTTTAAAAATCGTCTATGTTATGACTTATCATAGACGATTTAAGAGCCGTCTATGATAACCACCTGTCATCTCTGACACAATAAATCAGACGATTCATAAACCATCTCTGATGAGGGTTACTAACCACCTGTGATGACTCCATGTGTGGTAGTGCAACAAATAGTAACCATATTTTTTCCCTTTTCCCTTTTATTTTTTGACATCAGAATTTGTGTTTTATGTTTTTATGTGTGTAAATCTAATTTAGATTTGAAGTTTGGTGGTATGTTTGATTTTTTTATCAATATTGTCAACTTTTTTTCTGAATTTGTTATGACCTCTTGCATAGTGTTTTAACATAGATGTAAGGTAGCACATAAAAATAAAAAACATCACTCTTTTGTAATCGAAGCAAGTAGAACAAAAGATGCTTGTTTAGGTCTGATGGCAAGAATTCGTTCAAAAAAGATTCAACAGGACGTGAATCCGCACCAAGCTGAGAAAAGTTATCATACCGGTGAGAACTTTATGCTACCTAGTAACTATCTGGTTTTGATTATGGGTCTGGCTATTGCACAGTTACCTAAATTTTTCTTAAAGATCAGTCACTTTTCTCCACCATTAGATCAGCATCCTAGAACCTAGATTCTCTCCATCTCATAAATATAAAAGCAACACCACTCTAACCCTAACCCATCCCCGCTACTCTAGCCCCCAACCCCTGCACCACCTCCCGCCGGTGAGGCCCGCCAGCCTTTCCATCCCGCCACCCCTACCACCACCCAACGTGGCTACCGGCGTTGATGCCGCCCACCACCACCTCCTCCGTCCTCCTCAACCTCCACCATGGCTTTTCTTTTCCTCTTCCCCTGCGGTGCTTCCTCATGTAGAGCTCGTCATCACCCCGCCCACCACCATCATCCATCCTACAACCGAGGTGGCGTCCGTCGATCTGCTGTTGCCCCCTCCTCCCTCTACATTCTAATGTCGTTGAATCCTTACCCTAAATCGGGTGAATCCTAACCCTAACTCGGCGCTGTAGGTGAAGAGGACGCCACCTGCGGGCAGGAGAAGAAGTCCACAACCATCTCGAGTACTAATCTCCATAATGATCCAAAAGTTAGAAAAATGACTGATTTTTAAGAAAATTTCAGTTGCCTTAGATTTAGGCTCCACTTATTTCGATTTAAGTTTCTGGCTTATTTTTTACTATTCATAAATTTTATTTTTTCTTGTTTTTAGCTTTTTTTGAGTTTTTGCCGGTTCTTTTCCGTATTCGTTTGTATTGTTCGTGATGGTCTAACTTTTTTTTCTATTTTTTAAATTTAATTACGCCAAATAAGTCATCATCAGTTACGGTATAATTTCAATCAGCTATAATAAAATTTTAATCATAAATCAGCTTATTTTAGCCTAATCTAGCGGCACCTTAGCAGATCCGTTGGATTATTCACGAGATGGTGCCGAATCGGCAAAGAGAGATCAATATCAAGTCCGCTTGCTGACCTGCACGTGGGCCCAAAGTTCAAAACACGTCTACATGTCAGATCCAAGGACAAGAGTCCAAAGAAGGTAAGGGCCATGTGGAATGTGGGATCTTTTTAAGGAGTCCTCGAGTATTTTCTTTATCTGAGAGTATTTGAGTATTTTTTTTCATTGTAATTATTAGACCATATAATTAGGTCTAGAATACTATGATGATGAATAATTGACAATGTTGTTTAGTAATATTATTTACAGCGTGTGGCATGTGTAGACTAATATCGGTCAAGTTAGAAAGATTTTATGCTGAAAAAAAGATTAGTTTGATCTTTTCATGTGCAGGATGACTCAGAGGCGATCGTAGTCTATGGCGAGAACCGGGAGATGGCTTAGTGGGAGTTATGGTTTAGAAGGTCAAGGATGTCGGAGAAGACAATTGTCCTCGAGTTGGGACACGTTGAGATCAAAACAAATGATACATGTTAGAGCTACAACGGTGCGGTCTGGAGATTACGATATGTGATATTAATGAAAAACCTGTATTATATAAGAATTTCGGATATTTGAAAAAGTAGTAGGCCAAAAGCCTAGACTAGGTGTTAGGCTAATGAAGATGTGATTAGGACTAATCACGTGGTCTTAAACATGTGCGACTTGTGAAGCTTCGGGACAGTAGCGTCGAGTTGGATACGGATTGGAATTTGTATCGGTGTCGAAGCATTGGCGGCGCGCGGCTGGATAGTTAAATAGGGGACGTGTGGCTGCATGGTACGGAGCCGTGGCCATGACTTTTGAACTAGAAGAAGGGTATGTCTAAATATTATTTAGATATTTTTTTTAATAATTATTTAGATTTGAGATTGTTGGGTTAGACATCCAACGGTTTTTTTTAGGGGGAGATATTTTTGGAGGGGTTAGGATTCATGGCCGTTGGATCTCTAATCCAATGGTCATAAATTTGAATAATAATTAGAAAAAAATATTCAGATAATATTTATCAATACCCTTAGAAGAAAACACGTGAAAACACGTGAGGAGCTAATAGTTGGTATTGGCCATGAGGCACTTCAGTTCTATGGTGTTTGGGAGCTCACCTATGCTCTTTGGTGATCAGGTGAGCGCTGCTGAGTAAATAAAGAAGAGATTACGTACTTGTATTATACGCGCGACTACCGTGAGATTAGTTTGTAAGTTTTGGTGATGACTGCTAATGATGGGATTCATGATCTGAGAAGTGATTAGATGTGATTAGGCAGCGCCATTAGGGAGTACTAATTAGTTTTTTGGTGGCTCGACCGAGATGTTTGGGCCTGTTCTTTTATGGCTGCGGTTTGTGACTTTTAGTTATTCGTATGAGAGATTACAGAGTACCTAAAATTTATGTGCAGCTTTTGCTGATATAAATGAAGTCAGTACATTATATACTACAATTAATTAGTAGACTCCATTTTAAAAAGACACTCTGTTTAAAAGCTAGTTACCGTAGAAAAGCTAAAAGCTATAAAAGAACGGTCCTCAATATGCTGAATGAACTTGCGGATGGTATAATAACCGGTAACACCCTTGCTAAAAAAATGATAGCAGACTAGCCTATTCTTTTGGGGCTTTTGGCTTTTCTACAGTAACTATTTTTAAATAGAGTGTCTTTTCAAGATGAGATCTACTAGTTAATTGTAGTACATATTGTATCGATTTTATTTATATCGGTGAAAGCCGCACGTGAATTTCAATTACTCTGTAATCTCTCATACAAATAGCTAAAATCTACAAGCCGCAGCTAAAAAATATAAGCTACAGTCACAGAAGAACAGCCCTTAGTTTGTTTGCTGCATAAAGGAGTAATAGCTTGCATACATTGCCTCTTTGTTGAACGCCACGTGTACTTAAAATTGGTCGTCACTTAGCGTTTGGTGGCTACATGCATGCATGGTGGCTGAGAGCCAGCCGTGAGTTTTTAACTGTTATGATAATTGCATGCGAACAGTTGGTTTTTTTAATCAGTTCTTCGGAAGATATATACACACAGATGCGCTAATTAGCGCATGTGCATGCTATGCGTGGGTCACTGACTATGCACACGAGTATTCTAGTGTAGTTCATGTTTGACAATAACTTTATGTATATGAGATAATAACTTTAACATCAGTAAGTCAATCGGTGATAGCTTTATATTCATGAGATAGTAACTTGATGAATTATTGATGATAATTTTATGTTCAGAAGATAGTAACTTGACTTTCATGTATGCATGCAACAGGAGAGAGAAGAGGATAAATACACTTGACTTGTAATTTTTATCTTATTTACAAGATAAAAATACATTAACTCTTTCCCTAAAAGTCCAATCTGCGATCCGTTTGCACCATTGTATTCGAAATTATGAGCTTAACAAAACAAGATCCATGTTGAATATATTTTGACGCTATAAAATTCGTGTCATATAAAGTTACTATCGTGTATAAGTGAAGTTATTGTCAAATACATGTAGAGTTACTGTTAGTTTTATTGTGTTATAACGGACAGTAACTCTACACGTGTTTGGCAGTAACACTCACACATGTTAGTAACTTTTCTACGAGTTATTTGCTATTGACATGCATGTTTCTCTCTCCTATCAATGTATGCATGTTGCCAGTAACTTCACTTGCATATAGTAGTAACTTCATGAATTACGGATGATAACTGTAAGTAACTTTATGAATTACAGATGATAACTTGATGTATATACGATAGTAACTTTACCATAATTAATAAGTGCTAGTAACTGTCTATGAGGTGGGATAGTGGAGCGGCTGGCTGGTTGGGTCGATCAAGGGGCACAAGCTTATTCTACGCGTAGCTACTGATTAGTGTGTGTATATATATAGCTGCATTTTTGTTTTGTTTTTTTTTTTTTTGCTATGTTCGCAGGTTAGAAACTCAGAAAACAGTAGATTTTGAAAAAGGGCTTCCGCTGCGAATCACAATCATTCAAGCTCCTCTGATTGCCATCAACGATCCTACAGTAATTCGTGCCTCCGGTGATGTCTTTGGCGAGTTAGGGTCCGGATTCACCCGATTTAGTGTTTGGGTTCACCAGTGTCCATGGTATAGAGGGAGGAGGGGGCGGTGGCGGTGGAGCGGCAAGGTGACGGTGGCGCAGCTGGCCGTGAGCACAGAGTATGGAGGTGGAGGTTGGCGTGCATGACGAGGAGAGCGGTTAGGAGGTGGTGGATCCGGTGGCTACCGCCGCTGGAGATGAGGAAGGAGGGAAGTGACAGGGGAGCTCGCCGAAGAGAAGGAATGTGGGTGGCACGAGGGAGCTCGCTGGAGCGAGGGAGGGAGGCAGCGGTAGTGGCTTGTCGACAGGCATCGCTATCACTAGGGACAGTGACAGTGCGACAATGGGATATGGTGCAGCAGCGGTGGCTGAGGTGGAAGGTGGCTAGGGTTTGGGAGAGTAGGGGAAGGGGAAGGGTGGATTTTTTATGGTTTTGGAGGAGAGATGAGATCATTCTGATCTTATCTCCAATCGCTGAAAATTGAAGTGTCCTCTAACAAAAAAGTACTCACTTGCCATCTTGAGGTCCTAGACACCTCTTTGCTTTTTTCCTTCCAATTCCCATATGCTGAGCAATGCATCGCGTGCTTGAAATTAAATTCTAATTAAGCACACCTCTAGGTCACCTTTGCGTATGACCACTTCGTTGAGCACCTCGACCGCCTGATCGCTGAGGACGTGCGCTAGAAGTCGTATTATGCTCAGGAGATGGCGGACTGTTCCCCTGACTGCCTCTCGTCACTGTGTTTGCACAACCAAGCGTACTAGCTCACGCGTCAGAAGCTCATCTTCGGTGTGTTCGTCGAGGACTACGAGGTGCATAGGGGGATGCGCCAATTCGACCTTCGCCAGGCTATACCAGTCTTTGTCGGGCGTCGGATGCCTGAGTCGGTCCACACGTGAGTTACACACAGCACATGTCCCTATAATGTTTCTTAATTCTGTTATGATGCCTTTTAATTGTAGTTGTACATTTCGTAGGCATAATAGGAGAGGGGTAGCGGGATGGTCTAGGCCGCAAAGATGGCGCAGTGGGTAGACGAGTGGAGAGAGGCACTCCAGGACTTCGTGCATGAGAACACCACGTGTGACCTCAGCTCGTACGCTGAGTACCTACGCTGGTACGGTCCGCAGACACGCACCAGGCTGGTGTGTGTCATTGACCCTCCCCCACTCACGTACCAGCATCGACCGACGCATACCCCCTACACTTAACATAGAACTTGGCGCTCATGGTACGTACTCTTGTGTTTGAAAGTTTCAAGGTATGGTTACCACACTTACTCTTTTGATGCTTTTATGTACTTCTTACAGACGGACATCATCACCGACATTGTGGGGGACACCAGGTCGGTCGTGGACAGGGTCGCCCACAATTTCGAGGTGACGCGTGACAAGCTGTTGGTCCTTGCCCATCGGGTGTACGAGAGGGCAAAACGTGTCCTCACCCTCATGTCATGCAGGACACTCTCGGTAGCCACGTCCTGCAGCTCAGGTAGGAGGCTCCAGAGGGCCATGTGCACGGGCCTCGCCGACGACTGGCCAGGCTGGAGGGTTAGCGTGGCCACGTGCCTACCCCTAGGCACCAACACAGCCACCGTCGGGTCAGGCCGGAGGGTCAGGGTGGGCACATGCCTACACATCGCCGCCGTCGTCGCCTGTGGACCCCTACCTGGCATCGGCAGGGCAGCCTGTGTTATACGACCAGGGCGGGTTCAGTGGCTACGGCAGTTTGGCTAGAGGCCATGACCCACTTGGAAGGTACATTTCGTCTCTTAATATTTTTTGTGTCAATATATTGCACAAATAAACAATACTTGTCTGTAGGAACGACACACCGGTTAGGAGTTTACCTATCCCCCACGAGGATCTCCCAGGGGACGTGAACGAGTTCTTCATGGAGGACTAGGTGGAGATCTTTTCTGCGTCGCAGCTCAGCAATCTCCCAGTTCCCACACAGCCACAAGTGCAGTTGATCCCCGAGGCGTTAGGAGCACGTGTCAGCAGGCCTCCTAACCGCTTCACCTCGTCGGGCCCCAAACCCCGACACCCCACCGAGAAAGCCCAAACGGGGCCGTACGAGCGGCCACGGACGTAGGTGAGACGTGGCGACAATGGAGGATGTGCTGGGGGTGGTATAGCTAGTGCCAAGTGGTGGATCTTCCTCCTACTATGTGTACTTTTTAGTTATGTATGTATTTTACTTTGTGTTCCTCTGTGCACGAATTGTCTATTGCATCGTAATATCACTTATGTTTCTACTTACGAATTGTTGCTATCTCAATCGTTTTCATAAAATTTTTCAGAAATTTCTCGTACTACAATAACGTACGACGATCGAAAAATGTTATTGCGACTCTGAGATGTTTCAAATCATTCGCAATGTACGAAAATCACAAATGCATCAAACGACATTGTCTATCTTTTTATTTTTTAAAAACTACAAACAAGATTTCTTAAATGTATTACCTACAAAATTCTCATTTACTCTCCCACAATTATTTCCATCAAAATAATATAATAATTACATTATTATTTAAAATCGTCCGACCGTTAGGCGACTAGGGGCAAACTTGCCTAACGGTTGAGCGACACGTGGGCTGGTCGCCTAACCGTTGGGTGACATGGATTAGTCGCCCAGCCATTTGGTGACTTGGCCACGTGTTATCCAACGGTTGAGCGACTAGCCAAAATCATCCAACGGTTGGGTGACATGAGGCCAAAAGTGTACAAAAATCGCATGTATATTTTATAATTTTAATTAAAAAATAATTATTTAAAATATCGCTATTCAACTCCCCTCAAGTATAGGCTAAGCTTCGAGGGCTTCAACAGAGTCAGCAAGGTCACGCAAGTATATATGGGGGTGTTCTTTTGGTCATGACTTGTGGCTTTTAATGAAATTTTAAATTTTGGTACATTTACAGTACAAATTACGGAGAGTTCGATACTCACTTACGATTTTAGCTGGTACAAATGTTAGGCTTTTAACGTGTACTACGTTTAACTTGTAGACCCCGTCTTGAGAAAATACTCCGTTTGAAAGTTAGATACTGTAGCAAAAGTCAAAAGCCGTCCGACTTGTGCCCAGCCAAACAAGCCCTATATAGCTCCCACCCAAGAGCTACCAGGTCGGATCATCCACCCTATTCAAACTCACCGGTCGAAAGACCGGCCATTAGCACAACTCGGACCATCACCTTGCCCGAATCATCTGTAGGTCCAGATCATCCGACTTCACTGAACTCTAGAGGGGGGGCCTTTTGTATTAATGTTCCCGTCAATGATCTGGCCAACCCTAGAGCAGGGGCGAAGCCAGCATTATGGCATTGGGGTCCTGTGACACCAACGTGGCCCAGTAGTGTACTGAGTAGCTCATGTACTTTTTTTATAGGTGAACCCAATAACTTAAATCAAGTGAACCCAGTCCAGGCCACAGCAACTCTCATTACCCATCAGCCCAAGGCATGAAGCCATTTCTTCCAGTTGGCAGCCCAAGGCATGAAGCCATTTCTTCTTCCGATCGGCAGGCCAAGACGGTAAGACCCCAGTCCGTCGTCAACAGATGCATCGAGCCATCGGTTGAGCTCCTCTATCCTCATCACTTGACCTAACTCGCTAACCATTACCTACCGGTAGAAACCGACGCTGCGGCGGCGAGAAGCCAAGAAGGCAAGAAGCAGGCCGCAAGCTGATCGCCGATCCCTTCTATTTTTCTTCAGCTCTTGTTCTTCCGAAGTTCCGATCGCAGTATAGTTCCCAAGTTCTGGACTGGGAGGTAGTTAGTGAGGCCTAGTTCATCTTTTCTTGTTGTATGTTGTTCTCTTTGGTAGACTGGTAGTCAATAGCTTGCTTTTGATTTTTGATGGAATAATACTTCAAATTGGGCAGTAGACTAGCCTGGATTGGAGTTCATGTGTTAATTAATCAAAGTTAATTTTTTTGTGGCAACTAACTAAGAGATTATGGGTTGATGGTCTGATGGATAGTTAGGAACATGGAACAAAATAAATAGCATGGGTGCATGGGCGATGCATACAAGTTTCAATTGGTTTGGCACTTGTTTTTTTTACTCATGGTCCACAGGTAGTAAATAGCTATATAGGGTTAATAGTTAAGCATGTATATTTAAGTTGTCGCGCCTTTTTTTATTCTTCTAGGTAATGCGTAATGGAACGATTTTTGAAAAGGAAACTATCATCAGATACTGATACGGGGACTTCACTGCCAAGAGAGATTAATTTAGATGAACTTCCTTATGATCCAGCTGATCGAAAAAGAATTGTACACTACAGTAGTAATCCGAAGAAACAAGATGAGATAAGGCGAAGATATTTAAGTAGAGGACCTAACAGGCCACAACCTGGCTTTAAATATCCACAGAAGCCCATAGGTGAGAAGCTACAAAGATTAATCCAGAATGGTTTAGAGAATATGGTGGTTGGCTAGAATATAGTGAGAAGGTGGATAAAGCCTTCTATTTATGCTGCTACCTGTTTTCGAGATTGTATTGATGGCCAAGCTAGAAATGATGCATTTGTAATTGATGGTTTTTGTAGTTGGAACAAGAAAAATAGGTTTGATACTCATGTTGGTTTTCCAATTTGAATGGCATTACTGATCTTGCTAAATTACTAGTGGAAACAAAGAAGCATATTTCTTTTCCTTTGGTGTATCGACTTCTAAAGCTAGTGCTAATTTTGCCTGTTGCCACAGCATCAGTGGAGAGATGCTTTTCAGCCATGAATATTGTCAAGACCGTGTTGCGTAATAAAATTGGAGATGAGTTCATGAGCGACTGTCTAATTTGCTATGTGGAGAAAGATATGTTTTCTATTATTCAGAATGATGTCGTGATTGATCGCTTCATAAAGATGAAAACTTCATAAGCACAACTATAAAATGTGAGTCACTTCACATGTTTCGCTCAATGATATTCCTTTAGTCTATAAAATTTTCAGACACAGTAGTCAATTTTGAATTATAATATGTGGTATTTATTCATTGCTTTCGTGAAGCTAGAATTGAAGCTACAAGTTTTCTTTTGGGACTTGGTTTCTTTTCTCCTAAATTATGTAAACGAGTGGTTTTATGACTTCACCCTAATCGGTATGTCTTCTGGCTTGAATATAGAAAACTATTATGTCTATGTATATTCAATTGTTTATGTAATCTTTTGGTGTGAGATATTCTAATTGTTACATAGCATGAATTTTATTCTACTAGTACTATAATTAGATTATGCTCTAGTCGCCTAGAGCCTATTTTATCAGACTTTTAAAACCGGCTTTTAGTATTTTTACAATATCTAGATTTTAAACGGAGTATTTTTTTAAGACGGGATTTACAAATTAATTGTAGTGCACATTGAAAGCCCGTTATCTGTATCAGTCAAAATCACATGCAGGTATCTCTGTAATCCCTATCATAAACAACTAAAATTTGAAAAATTTAGCAAAAAAACTACAACCCACATGTATAAAGTACAGATCTAGAGTCATATGGAACCCCGCACCTTCCAGCTCACCCGGATTGTTCGGCCTGCAGAAACTCTGAAACCACCCTTCTCTTATCTGGATCATCGATTCGGTTCTAGACAAAGATCCGGCAATGATCTGACTGGCCCAGATCATTCGGCCCATTGAAAACATCTGAAAACCAACACTATGCTTCAATGATCCGGCGTATTGTCTGTGTGGCCCAGATGATCTGCCATATGGAAGATTTTTCAGAAATCATCCAATTCGACAACCTTTGATTTTTATCCTTCGACCTCTTGGACTTCCACTAACTACAGAGGAACTAGTGTATAAATCAGGAGCATTTGAGCAATCAATTTAGAGCAACGGCTTTTAAAAGTGGTTTTAGCTTTTGTTACAGTACCTAACTTTTAAATGGAGTATTTTCTCAAGACGGAGTCTACAAGTTAATTATAGTACATATTAAAAGTTCAATATCTGTATCAACCAAAATCGCAAGCGGGTATAACTTTCTCCGTAATCTCTATTACAAACAGCTAAAATTTAAAAAAATTTAGTCAAAAATCATAAACCGCATCTATATCAAATAGGCCAAGCTGCGACCTGATGAAAGATACAATATGTCTAACGACGCGATTGTCTAGCAACGTTGAACTTTATTTACCAGAGCAGATACATTTCCTTCCTACCAATATAGAACTTCCTAAGGGTATTAAAAAATTTAAGCCATGCTTGGAACGTGGGAACTTTTTTAGTTCAATTTTTTTAAAAAAATTATGAGTTTCAAACGGGTATCCGTGAATCTCGAAAATTGTAGAGTTTGTTTATATATTGATTTGGCAGTCGGCTGGGAAGGACCAGCTAGTGTAGCAACGTGCCAACGTGATCGCCATGCCTCAAAAATCACACACACACACACACGCGGTAGGTGCCAACGATCTGCACAGAACTGAAAAGAAGAATTCACTGTCCGGCCATATCCGGGACGTGATGCATCCGGATTTGGGATAGGATACGGAGCAGACTATGGTTGAGTTTTTTTTTCCATTTCACTTATCACTTTCTGTTATAGTAATTAATTTTTAAATGACATAACTTTTCAAATTGAGATTTATTAGTAGATTATAGTAGACATGGTACCAAGTTCAGCTATATCGATCAAAATTACATACGATTATTTTTCTCCACATACTGTCTCTCGTAAACAGTTAAAATTTTAAAACCATAAGCCAAAGTTACAGTTCAAGACAAGGTAGCCAATTTTACGGAGAATCTGGGACTGGACCCAGATACCGGCATGATTTCTTTCCCGCATATCCGATAGCCAGCACAGCCTGTCGCCACCCCACATCCGTGGCATCGACAAGTCGTAGTCAGTAGTCACTGATCGTCGAGGAGGCCAGACGGCTTACTGGCTTGTCGGTAGTTCACTCCAGCGTGACCCGCGCGGCATTGATGCGGCGTGCTGTGGCGGAGGCCAAGAGCGACGGAGGAGAGGCATCGGGAGGAGGTCCGCCGACATCGATGGGCGCATGCCAGAGCCAGGGGCGGAGACGACCAGGCAGCGGCGACGCCAAGAGGGAGGCAGCGTTCGTCCGATGAGGATGCCATGATGAGGAGCAGGATGCGACCTGAGTAGCGGCGGCGCCCGCGCACTGGGAACACCGAGGTGGTCCACTGTTCGACGACGGAGAGGACCACCAGCAGCAATGGCAAGGTGGTGGCCACAGGTAGCAACTACCAGGCGGCGGCGGCGCTAGCAGCTTGAGGGCAGAGGAACCCAGCATTCCTCCCCTCGTATGCGACATGCTGGACAAAATGGGACGAGCCGGCCTTCTGCACTAAGCTCTTCTTTTCCTTTCCTTTTTCCAAATGATTTAATGAGAGGAGAATTAGGAAAAGTAATTAGGGAATCGAGGGTGTTAGCGGTGGCGGTCTGAATACCCATATCTTTCTCTTTTCTTTCTTTTGTTGTTACATTTGTTTTAGGTGCTATACATCAATACATGTATACATGAACAAATATCAAGCTCAAAACCGACGGTTATCTTTTATGTTGAAAGAGTGATGGTTGAACATATATTTCTTTATATATATATATATGCACGTACTATTCATTTTCGAATCCGTCACGTATCCGTCTTGTGACTATATTTCAAATAACTCAAATTCATTTCTATATTTGGTTTACCTGTATCCGGCTTCGAATGTAAAAAAAATAGGGATGAGAATACGAGAAAGATCAATATCCGGCCCGTTTTCACCCGTGTTTGAGCAATACACGCATGCATCAACACCTTAACATCTCTCATGTCCATTCTTGGGGACCATCGGATCTGCGGCTGTCCAATCAAAACACGCAGAACGCATCCCATCACGCTCACATGCTCGCACACCCCTTTCTCCCCTGCTGCGGTTTGCACCAATCATCACAGGCTTGCATTTCGGAGACAGAGCTGCTCAATGATTTAGTAACATTTAAGTAGGACCGTGATCCTGTGAGGACCAAATCAGCAAGTACTCAGCTTAGCTCGATCGAGTTTGGCATCACATCACACGCCCATTTCAACTCGACTCAACGATGGCGGTTGTTCACAAATTAATCATGCACTAGCGAATCAACCACGGCATACATGAGGTTAAGCGATGAAGTAAGGGCACACTCCAAAACTTGTTCTTGGATCATAACATGCATTTCTTCTCTCTCTCTCTCTCTCAACAAATGGATCGCATTGCATTGCGAATTTGCATTGGAGGACCATGCCTTGTTCAATGATCATCATCCATGGGTGTTGACGGCCTCCCAGACGAGGTTCTTGGGCACGGGTCCGCCCGCGGCGACGACGGCGCGCGCCTGCATGGCGGCGTCGCGCAGCGTCCGCAGCGTGCGCGCGTTGGCCTCCCAGAAGCCGCAGCGCTCGTAGGGCAGGCCGTGCTTGCTGCAGAGGTCGCGCACGACGGGCGCGACGGCGCGGAGGTGGCAGCGCGGCAGGCGCGGGAACAGGTGGTGCTCCACCTGGAACTGCAGCCCGCCGTGGAACCAGTCCATCCACGCCGGGCACGCCACGTCCAGCGTCCCCCGCGTCTGCTTCTCGAACCAGTCGTCGCCGCGCGGGCGCCCCACGTACGTTCCCGCCGAGAAGTGGTTCAGGCAGAACTGCACGTGCTGGATCCCCGTCACCGCGAAGCTCACCACCACGAACGCCGAGCGCTCGCCCCACCCCCCCGGGAGCTGCGCCACCAGCCACGGGTACCACGCCCAGAACACGGCCACGCCGGCGAGCTCCGCGAGCCGCCCCGGGACGCGCGTCCTCGTGTCCGCCAGGAGCAGCAGCAGCGACTGCGCGAAGAGGTTGACGCGCGCGACGCACATCACCGGGTAGAAGGTCCAGTGCTGGTAGCTGACGAGGAGGCGCGCGGCGGCGTCGAAGCGCATGACGCGGCGGTAGAAGGCGGAGGTGAGGGAGGCGAAGAGGCGCGGCGAGACGGCGAAGAGCGGCATGTGCTGCACGTCCGGGTCGTGGTCGAGGCTGTTGCAGGCGATGTGGTGCGCGTTGTGGTTGCGCTTCCACCACCCGATGCTGATGCCGGCGACGCAGTTCCCGGCCACCAACTGCACGGCGCGGTTCAGCGCCGGGGTCCGCATGGCGCAGTAGTGGCCCGAGTCGTGGCCCAGGAAGCCCGACTGCATCCACAGGAACCCCAGCATTACCGCCGCTGCCATGTGCGCCGCCACGCTGGCCGTGGCCAGCACGAGGTACACCGCGGCGGCGAGGAGCACCGCCATCGCGCAGAGCGCCACCATGCAGCCGTGGCCCTTGCGGTCGAAGTAGCCAGCCCTGGCGAACTCGGCGACGAGGTGGCGGTAGTCGCGGGAGACCTCGGAGACGGCGTAGTCGGAGAGATGGCCGACGTGGTAGCGGGCGAGCACCCGCCAGGCGGAGGGCGGGTGGTAGGCGACGAAGGCGTCGGTGACGTCCTGGCCAGCAAGGCTGAGCAGTGGGAGGTCGCCGCCGGGGTGGTGCGGCAGCCATTCGGTGACGTCGTAGACCTTCCCCTGCACGGCCACCCAGGCATCGCCCTCGGAGCTGTGGCGCGACATCTCCGCCGACGTGATGTACCGCTTCTGGCTCTTCTCCGCCTTCTTCTCACCGTCCCCCATCGCCGCCGCCGCCATCTCGCCGCCTCCCTCCGCGCCCAATCAGTCCGATCAGGATCAACGCATCCACCAAAGATCGAAAGTAAGAAGGAAGAAGCGATACGATGCAGATAGATAGGTAGATGTATAGATCTACGCAACGCAATGCAATGCGGCGAGGATCTAGGGAGAGGGGAGGAAAGATCGAGATGATTGTGTCCTCCTCCGCCGCCTCTTCCTCCTACTCCGGTGGGGAGGAGATGCGATCGGATTTCAGAGGAAGAGGAAGAGGAAGAGCGGGAGGCTTTGAGGAGAGGGGAGCACGCGACGCGGGGAGCCACCAACGGGAGGGGAGGTGCCAAATTTGTTGATCTGGCGGGGCGCAGTGCACAGCACAGCTGGACGCGCCTGCCAAAATTTGGTACCGTTGCTTTACGCACGCAGATTCTCTGAGAAGGGACGCCCTTTGGTTCCATACCTCCATTTAGTGTTCCAGCTGGAAACAGAGTTTTCCAAATTCGGCTACCACGGCAACAGCACGTTTGCCACCACCGGACGTGCTCCACATGCATATACAGCAGTCTGCCAGCACGTCGCGTAAATACCTTCAGTAGCTATCCGTGGCTCCCTCGACGTTGATGAATGGCAGTTGTGATTATTATCAGTTATCTATTGGATCAATGCTTGTGCTCAGTTGTGATTATTATTGTCTCAAATCTCTTAGTCCTTAAATTGAGAATGGGTTGACATCACTCACCAGAAAGGGGGAAATTGTAACCATCTATGCCCCTTTTTTCATAGAATTTGGTGACTTTAGTGTTTTGGTGATTAATGACATTATAAGATTAACCTTGTTTGAAGTGAAGTTGTTTTGAGTTTGTGTTTGACATTGGAATTGGGTGTTCCTGGTATTGATGGTTCCCCAAGTTTGTTCAAATGATGGCTAAGCATGAAGATTAAGGACCTTGTGAGGTTCAATTCTAGTAACTTGAGGCTATGGAGGTTGTAAGCATGTAGGCCATAAATTTACAATGGTTTAGCGTTTTGGTAATTTTGGTGATTAAAGACATTATTGTATCAAAACTAAATTGTTTTTGAGATGAAAATGAGCTAAGTTCAGTCTGGAGCTAAAGAAAGGGACAATCTTGGTTTTCATGGATCCCCATTGTACTGGATGGCAAAGCCTATTTGGATGAAGATTGTGTTTAGAATTGATCCAAGGAGTTGAACTTGGATCAATTTTGATGCTAAGTTCTTATTTTGCTTTGGTTGTGCTATTAAGGGGGTTTAAGGCTAGTAGCTTAAGCTTGAAGGGATAGATAGTTATGTGTGATACACATTAGGTCCTATTGCTTGTATTCTAGCCAGAGAGTGCCAAGAAGCAAGTTTTATTTAGAGAAATATCAAAGTTTGGATTAAATTTGAGCTAAGACTAAAAAAATCAATAGAGGCAGATTATTTGGGTGAGGCGGAGCATAGGGCAAGATCATTGGTCCTGAGAGTGATTTAACTATGCTCTTCCGATTTTCAACAGAGGCAAATTGAAGGACCATGTGAGAAGATCCAGAGTTATGTTGTGATAAACCATTGTCATTTTGAAGGAGTGAAAATTTGGAATTTGCAAATTTATAAATTTTCTAGACAACATGCAGAAAGAATGATTTTAGGAAATTTGAGTCATTGGATGATTTGGTTTGACCTATATTAGTGCATATGTGTTGCATAATACATGTTATATCTAACGTGAGATACGCTGTGAAGAACTTGTACCTAAAAATAATTTCTTGGTGTTTAGATGTACATCGTCGATTAGAATCAACCATGGTCAATAGCGAGGACCGAGGCTACGCTCATGGAGGAGCTAAGACCTAGAACGATCAACGATACCAGGTCAGATGGCTAATCTCAAGCATGGCACAAGGAAGGCAAACAATATTGAAGGAAAGTTCAAGCGACAGGTTGCACCATGTGGTTTGGTCAGTACAAGTGAGATGTGGTCTGGTAGAACTAAAACAGGAGAGATTTGCAGATGTGTGGCAAGCCAATAGGACATCTACACGTTGCAAGCACGGCGATTGCTTGCAACCAAAGATGAAGACCGGGTCAAGAAATGGTACTTTAGTAAGTTGACCAAAATACTAGAAACTACGTTGGATGAAAACTATGGCACTTCAACGGCGCTTGAGAAAGTGGTTTGGGTCAAGAAGAAGCTTAGAAGATTAAGTTGGATTAAGGCTAAGGACTTAGCAGATTTGGCTTTATGTGCTTTAAAAAAATACATAAGTGTAGTGTGTGAGTTAAAACCCATATGTGTGGAGTTATCGAATTTTTTCTATATGTGTTAAGTGGATAGAATCCACTAAAAGTTAGATAGGACTGGCTAGCACATATATTTAACAAGTTAGGATGGAGACTTGCTAGTTAACCATCCAACCATCCTCTCATAGAGTTCATGAGTTCCAGGGTTACGGTTTGAGAGAAGTTGAGTGTTGTTGTGTGCTCTCTTGCCCTCCAGGTGGAGCAACTATGAAACCTTTACCCTCAAGTAGTAATATATCAATTCTTGTTCATCTTCCATGTATTCATTTTGTATTGATTGATTTGCTTGGTTTTTACTGTTCTCTCTCTCCTTCTTGATCTTATTGTGCCAAGGACATTTAAGAGATAGAGATGACATCTAGAAACTAATATCCACCCATCTAGGCACTTGGTTAGCAAGTTCATGAATAAACCCGATTTTTACTCTTTTTGTCCTTTCCGGTGATTTTTTGATCCAGCTATCTTTGCCTAGATTTCTTAGTGTTCTTTCTTGCTATGACATATGGAAATACATCTAGAGTCATCTTGGCCATCATCCATCCACGAGCAAGTCATATTCATAATTTTTTGTTTTTGTCTAGATTTGGTGCAACCTACATTCATACAAAAATGTCAGAATTTTGGTAATGATTTTCTTGATTATTGATTGGAGTAGGTTTCTAACATCCTAAAAAAAGGTGAATACCAAATTGCAAGTGATTTAGAGTTTTAGATTGAGAGCTAGCTCAATTTTATGTTTTGGCTCGATTTTGGTACAACAAAGCTACACGAACCAAAAGATCATAATTCTCTTAAGTTCTTTCAAGATTTTTGCTTGAGATAGGCTCTTAAGGTCATGATATAGTCTTGGTTCAAGTTTTAAGTCTTTTGGATCTACGGATCAAAAATTTTATGGATTTAAAGTAGTGTTTTTTTATAGTCCACGGACTGAAATTATTGTAGCACCGAGATTTTTAGAATTTTGGGTTCTTGATATTAATAGCTTCTCGTAGCTATTGGAGTAAAGAATTGGTAAATACTTGAGAAAAATTGGAAGGCACCATTCACCCCTCTCTATTGCCATACTGGTCCTACAAGTGGTCTTAGAGCCCGATTAGCTCTTCTCATAGATCTTAATTGATTTTAGGAACCATAACATCAGACAAGTTTCAACTAACTCACCCATTTCCGATAAAGTCAATTTCTCTTATTGGAAGGCTTGTATGCAATCCTACATTGAGGCTCAAGGGTAGGCCAGCCAATGATAAGGTGATCACACCTGATGTAAAGGCAAACAACAAGGTTTGAAATTTCTTAATTCAAGGGCTTAGTCGATTTGAGTTTGAGCATTTCTCTCATTTGAGGTATGCTCACGAGATCTAGATGACCCTCGCTGATTACCATGAGGGCTCTACTGTAATAAAGGAAGTGAAACAGAATCAACTGAAGAAAGAATACTCACAGATCGAGTAAAAGCATGGTGAATCTTTGGATGAGTTGTACGGAAGGTTTTGCAAGATCATTCATGATTTATAAATGTTGGCCTTGTGTTTACTAAATCTGAGAATGCATACCAACTGTTAGGTGCACTTGATGTGAGAGTTTGGAGACAAAGTCACTTCCATTAATGACAACACTATCATGAGTGAGCTTAACATGAATAAACTCTACTTAAGATTGAAGACACATGAGAATGACATCATCTCGCGTCTCCCTAAGACAGAGTCGATGGCACTTGTGGTTGACTCTTCTCAGAGTAGCTCTTCTGATTACATAGAGACCGTTAAACTCCAACACTTGAATTTTATGAGATTTGTTTTTGGGGGAGAAGAAACATCAATCATGCACAAGGAATTTTATTAGGATTTAGGAACAACACTACACAAGTATATATACAGCCAACATTGAAGGCCAAGGTTACACTGCATTATCTATTGCACACAAACTCTCTTCAAGTGTTGTCTTGCAAATCACATCCTTACAGGCATGGGCGAATCCATGGGAGGTGCCAATGCTCTAGCTAGTCTGGTGCACACGGGGACCGCACCACCAGAACCAACGTTGAAGCATAGTGCACTAGAAGGTATGTGTGTTGACGTAAGATACGCATACAAATTTGATATATGTAATTACACAGGTTGTTTATAACTTTTTACAAAGGAGTATTCCAAGGTATCGAAATCCACAGAGAAGCGAGGAATAGATTACTTGAAATAAAGCACTAATAACTAAAACAATGATTATGAGATGATGATAGTAACTAAAGAAAATATGCTGAAACTAGAACAAGAGACATTAGGTGTAACCAATATAAGAGAGATCCTCCCCTGGATTAGGTTCATTTGTCGCAACTAAAGACTACTAGCATGTAGCACCAAGTAATACTATGTTGCCCCTCACTCTATAGTTCAATACCGGTGCCTTCGCTATTCTCCCCTGCCACGAATCCATGAAGTTAATAAACACTAGCATAAACTGCACAACTTGATATAGATCCGCACACTAAATCCAAACACCATGTCTACATCTAGGGCTAAACAATTGATAACTGTTGTAGGGGTGGCCCCCACTAAGCCCAACCGGCCTGCTAGGATGCAGTAAGGCCCAAGATGGGACATGTACAATGACATATATACCCCTATGGAGGGTATTCGGATGTAAGGGTATAGTTATAAAGTGTTCCCCATGTAACCATATATATGTGTGGAATCCTGGAGGGAAAAACCCTAAGAGGGCATTGTTCACCTACTCTCCACTACCATCTCTCTTTATGTTTGGCCTGTAGCCACAACAGTTGGCGCCGTCCGTGGGGAGGACAGGAGCAAGCCTCAAGATCCGAAGAAAGATGGCACCAAGAAAAGCTTCATCGACAGCGGCGAAGAAGGGAAGCACGACAGAACCTCACGTCAACACCAGGGCGTCGGCGCCAGCAGCCGCGGGTGTGGATGACGACGCGGCCGTGGCCGCAGCGAACGCCGACGCCCGTCACGCGACCATCGACCCCGCTACCACCGGTGCGATGCCTGGCACCGCTCCGCGCGCGATGATCGACCCTGCTACGGCTGGCGCGACGGCAGACGCCACCGCCGACCCTGTGGGAGTGGCAAGCGTTCCGACGGTAACGCCGGCCCGGCCGCCGACCTCCGAGCCCACCGCGCCGATGCATCGGGCGACCCAGAGTGCAGGCCGTAGTCCCTGCGCCCTCGGCGACACGAACGAGTGCGCCAATGACCCCGCCTACGCCGATAGCTGAGAGCGCTCTGCTGACGGCCATTGGCATGCTTTGACAGGAGCTAGCGGACCTCCAGGGAGCTGTGCGAGATATGCAAGAGGCTAGGAGTCAGTAGACCCCACTGGTGGCCGCGTCGGAGCCCACGCCGGAGCGGGTCGACAGTCGCGACGCCCCCACATCCAGCCGCGTCCCCTTGTGGCGCGTGGACCCGAGTCCCTCTCGGAGAGCTGCGGCGGTCGTCGTGGCCAGAGGACTTCAAGTTCCCCAGCACCATTGAGTCGTACAAAGGCGACACGGATCCTCGGGAGTTCGTGCGCGTGTATGAAATCGCCATTGAAGCCGCAGGCGGAGACGACACCACAAAGGCGAAGGGCTTACCCCTTGCGTTGCAGGGAGTGGCGCTCTCTTGGTTTTTCACCATCGAGCCAAACTCCGTCTACGCATGGGAACATATCCGCGACCGCCTCTACAACAACTTTCAAGGGAACTACATCGAGCGCGTCAACAAGGATCAACTCTTCACGGTCAAGAAGAAGCCCACCGAGAGCCTCCAAGGATACTTCAAGTGCTTCGCGAAAGTCCGCTGTCAGGTTAAGGACGTCAATGAGACAACCATCATTAACGCAGCTATATCTGTGGTCTCCACCGGCACCGGCCGAGTACAACGCGCGAAAGCCAATCAAAACGGTGGCCAAGCTCTTCGACAAAATGGAAGAATACGCCAGAGCAGAAGAAGACGCGCGCCGGTGCCGAAGCGATGAGCACGGCCCTCGCCCGGCAGAGATCGCGCAGAAGGAGGAAGCTCGCCAAAGGAAGGCTTCCCGAAGGGCAAGCGCAGACAAGAGCCGCCCGGGAGACCTCCTAGCACACAAACGCTGCAAATGACAAGTCTAAGCGCGGCCAACAGAAGTCCCGAAGACCTCGCTACGTCTTTGACGTTGACGGAAGCTCCGAAGACCGCACCCTCGCCGGCCGCGACGGCAGAGCTCGTCGGGGCCGGGCAAGAGGGCGCGACCGGGGCCGCGAGGAGGAGACCCGCGCGGAATACGACGACCCGCACCGTACCCAGTGGTGCGAGATACATGGTCGGGCGGCCATGACACGCGCGCATGCACCACCATCGCAACACTTCGGCAGAACGTGCTCAGGGATAGAAACCCCGAGGTGCGGCCACCCATAGTGGCCCACGTCCAGCAACCCCGAAGGCCAGGTGCTACGGCACCACGAGGACCCACCGCGGATCCAAGCCCATATGCACCAAGCTCAGGAGGGCCTCCTGCGGATCCAAGCTCCGGAGGGAGCCCAGCGCAGGGTCATCAACTTCATCTCCGGAGGTTCCTTGTTGGAATTTACCTCGGCGCGCCAGCGGAAAGCTTACGCACGAAGGCTACATCACGTGGCGGCATACCCGGCACAGTACCACCCGACTGGGCACGAGGTGAGGTCACCTTCACGCTCGAAGATGATGAGAGCGTGGAACTTACCCATCATGACCCCCTGGTTATCCAAGTTACCATCGCGGGATGTGACGTCAAGCGCGCCCTAGTCGATGGAGGAAGCTCCGCGAACATCCTGTTCGCAGCAGCCTTCGACCAGATGGGGATCCTCCGGAGCCGCTTAGGCCCCCCTGGGACCTCGCTGCAGGGTTTCGGGGGTCAACCCCTAAAGGCGCTGAGCCAGATATGTCTGCAAGTCTCATTCGGCCAGGGCGACAACGTAAGGAGCGAAGATGTCACCTTCGACGTCGTTGATATCCAATACCCTTACAACGTCATATTGGGGCGGCCTACCCTCAACACCTTCGGGGCAGTCCCGCATCACGGCTTCCTATGCATGAAGCTCTCAGGCCCGTGAGCCATCATCACCAGGACATGGCCCGACGTTTAGAGCTCGGTACCCGAGGGCCACCTCGCGAAGCTCAGCAGGACCCGTAGGCTAGCCAGGTCAGGGCAAGGTCGCTTCGACCCTCGCGCGAATCGCTCCCGCGTGATCATTGGTTAGCACCCTATCCCTTGTAATCGCTTACCCGTGCAAATGAGAATTCAATAAACTTCGTTATTCGCAAGAATATTTTCATTCTCAGCTAAGCCACGCATGGGAGAGGCGCCTCTCTGCATACTCTACGAAGTATAAACAAAACGTAGCGACGAGGTCCGCCTCCGCACGTACTCTCCGAAGTCTAAATAAGACACGCGTCCGCGCGCGCACTCTCCGTGAACAAAAACACGGGTATGAGTCTAAACAAAGACACGCGTCCGCGCGCGCACTCTTCGTGAACAAAAGCACGGTATGAGTCTAAACAAAGATACGCGTCCGCGCGCGCACTCTCCGTGAACAAAAACATGGGTATGAGTCTAAACAAAGACGTAGCGTCGAGATCCGCCTCCGCACGCACTCTACGGAGTATAAATAAGATGCAGCGGGGGGACGCCTCCGCACACACACACTCTCCGGAGTATAAATAAAACGTAGCGTCGAGGTCTGCCTCCACACGTACTCTACGGAGTCTAAATAAGACGCGGATGTTATCCTGCGCACTCTACTGAGTATAAACAAGACGCGAAAATCCTCGTGCACGTGCAAGCATTAACTTTGCACGTACTCTACGAAGTCTAAATAAGACGGAGATGTTGTCTCTGCGCACTCTACGGAGTCTAAATAAAACGTAGCGTCGAGGCCCGCCTCTACACGTACCCTACGGAGCAAAATATAGCGCGGATAGTCCCCCAAAGATACTACGAAGTGCCCCACGTTATGGACGTGGCACCTGGGCATCAGCGCGTCCCCATAAACGGGCCGGGCGCGACAAGTCAATAGAGGCTTGCATCAGCACGTTCCCACAAACGAGCCGGGCGTGCCAAGTCAGCAAAGGCTGGCCCCTAGCCCACCCACCCTTGTTACAGCAGAGGGGCATCTACTTCGACTAGGTGCCACCCTCGCTGCCACCCCTTCAAAAGATAGGGGACGGAGCGCTTGGGCATCTATTTCGACTAGGTGCCACCCTTCGAAAGATAGGGGACGGAGCGCTCGCGCATCTACTTCGACTAGGTGCCACCCTCGCTGCCACCCCTTGGAAAGATAGGGGACGGAGCGCTCGCACATCTACTCCGACTAGGTGCCACCCTCGCTGCCACCCCTTCGAAAGATAGGGGACGGAGCACTCGCACATCTATTTCGACTAGGTGCCACCCTCGCTGCCACCCCAACCAGGCGCCACTTCCATTGCCACCCCTTCGGGAGGTAGGGGTGGAGCACATGAACATGCGCAAGTAAACCCTGCGCATCTCACAACACACGGGCGCAAAAATACGGGAGAATGCACAAGTACACCACAACCCTTGTCCAAGCCACTCCAATGATGCTCACAAGGGGACAAGCAAAGCCAAACACACAAGCGTTCCTAAGCACCCGCGGCCGCTATTCAACCGGCTTTTCCTTCACGAGCCTCCGCACCGACTACTCGCCCAACGGGACACGACTTGCCTAAAAATCCAGAGACTCTTCGGCCTGTTGCCATCGCCAAGACGCCGGTCAAGGTCTAAAACAAGCGGTCGGTTCTTGTCAGGCAGCTGCCCCAAACACAGGAACATGTTAGTCATAACACAGCGGCCAGTCCACAATTTCTACTAAAAATAGGTGCGAATATTACAACGCACACCAACACGGGGAAACCCCAATTTCACACCTATCGACCCGCATCGCGTCCCGAAGCGCCGATATCACCTTCGTCACGCCGTGGGACCTCGTCTAGCCAGCGCCCGAGGCTCCCCTCGTCATACATGGTTCGTCGCAGCTCCACCTTTGCCGCGGCCTCCCCAAGGTACTCCCAAATCCGCTCGTGAAAAACACAAACAGCAGGGCGAATGGCGCACATGGCGCCCGACATCACCCCGTCCCTGACCGACATCTCCAGCTGGGGATCAGCCAGCTCCTCGACATGCTGGCAGCCTCGAAGCCTCAGTAGTGCACACGCCAGGCACGAGGTCACGTACGAGCAATGGTTACCAAAAGACACCACAGCGTTGCGAGAGAGGTTGGCCGCCTCCCCAATCCGCCTCAGTGTCCGAGACAGCTCTTGGTTCGAACGTGTGAGGGGGCACCTCGGCGACAAGATACTCAAGGGCGTCCTCCAAAGCCAGCATAGCATCCCATGCAATCGCAGAGGCTTCGCCCAAAGCCTGATTCCGCTCCCCAACCGACGCGGCAAGACAACCCTTCTCCCTCTCCAACAGCCAATCTGGCTGGCGGTACGTCTGTTCCTCCACGGCCGCGCGCTGTCACGCCACGAGTGCCTCGGCGATGTCATAGCCTCTGCACGCTCCGCCTCCAAGCGCTGGATATGGCCATCCTTCACGGAATGCGCCCGCCCGACGCTGAAGGTTTCTTCGGCAAGACGCACCGATCCTCCAACGCACCCGCCGCGAAGCGTGAGCCGCCGCAAAGACCGCCTCGTGCCAAGGGTCTGCAAGAAAGCGGTCAGTCAACTCCCACAGGACTACATTTTGCAAAGAATTCAGCCACTCACCCTCGACTCCGCGGCTTCTAGTACGCCCCCAAGGAACTCCGAGTCGCTCGATAGCAGAGCCTGGGGGTCCAGATCAATGCTCGCCTCCTCGGCCCTGGAGCCCTCCGGACGACGGGCCACAGTCATCGAGCTAGTATGGGCAACGTTCATGACAACTTCCGAGGTGCTGACCGCCCCGCCCAAAGGTACTTCCTCGCATTCAGGAATGGGGGCTGCGACAAGGGCCGGCACCGTCTCAGCCCCAGAGGCACTCACAAGGGTCCCGGCCTCCTTAAGTGAAGCCGACTCATAGAATGCGCCAAAGCCTTCGCCTCCACCAGCAAGAAACAGTCCCATCCAGGGTCATCCAGGGTCACAGGCCGCAAGGGACGGAGCGGGCCAAATGACTAGGCTACATGGCTTCGGCCTGTGAAGCCCTTCACCAAGAGAGGCTTCTGTTGTAGGGGTGGCCCCCACCTAAGCCCAACCGGCCTGCTAGGACGCAGTAAGACTCAAGATGGGACATGTACAATGGCATATATACCCCTATGGAGGGTATTCGGATGTAAGGGTATAGTTGTAAAGTGTTCTTCATGTAACCATATATATGTATGGAATCTTGGAGGGAAAAACCCTAAGATGGCATTGTTCACCTACTCTCCACTACCATCTCTCTTTCTGTTTGGCCTGTAGCCACAACAATAACCATAAGCTTCTAATTATCAATGAAGAAACAAGAATGATATCGAGAAGACACAACGATAGCATAAAAGTGCTCAAATAATATATCAATGCATATGTCCTAAGTTACACCAAAATCCTCACACCTAGGGAAGAAAAGACAACTACTCTATATGAGGATTAAAGTTACATATGGTTACCGATGAGGAAGACGTGGGACGAGCTGAGGGGCACGAGCACCGTGGGGCGGTGCCTACCAGTGCTAGGGTTGAGTGGCTCTGCACTCTTGGCGACTTCTTAGATGGCTAACCTTAATCTCACAATTCTGACGGATTCCAACGGATTTTTTTGACGATTTTGACGTGACAGGGCCTCCTCTTTATATAGAGACCCATGGGGGAAGAGTCCTAGTCAAAAACGGTGAAGAGATATAGTTGGCACTAGCAGGCACAGGGGAGCGTGAGGCGGCGCTGTACTCTCTATCGACTCAAAATCAGCTCTCGAACCTTCCAAAACGTGTGACGGGCCACGCTTATCCTTGGGCTCAAGTTGGGCCGAAAATAGGTCTCAGGACCCTAAGCACTGGCCGGCATAGGCCTGACACCGAGCAACACAGGGGCTTGACGTGTTGGGCTCTAACGACTTTTAGGCTTCATAACTTTTATGTTTGACCTCTGATTTGGGCAAATAATATATAAATTTCGATCATTTTGACAAGGCGGACATCATGGTGACCTTCAAGTTGTCATATGATGAAGTTTATTTTGCCACATTTTCGAGGAAGCTCTTTGTTGGCTCTTTTCATCCAAATATAATGTATTTCAGCATATTCCCTACACATCACTATAATATCCGACATCTTGGGGAACCGTTAGGGTTAGTTACCAAATGGTACAATTAAGCATAGAATATCGCAGAAAATGATGACACATAAGGCAAGAAAAGTATACAAATCGAGTACCAATAATGTGCTATGGTGTTGCTACCTAGGGATATACCAATGCTAACGTACGCCCTATGGATTAGGCGGATGCATGGGATTATATCGCCCTCACACAATGATCGGACGGTCCAAAATAATAGTTTATCTGACAGCACCTTAAAGTAGGCGTTTGCACTACATAGATCATTTTCCCGTTCTCAATTAACAGCCGCGCTATACATTTCCGTGAACAGATTCCTTCTGATGTGATTGTACTATATCATACCAATGCATATAAGATGCATCATTCTGGGTGCTTTCACAACTCCCGATGCAAAGCACAAGCACAACTATCATCTTTTCGCTCCCAGCCTGTTGATCTCTTTTCATCAGAAGCAGCAGCTAGCCCTAGCAGTCTCACACATGAGCCCCATTACCAAGGAACACTGCATGCCAATCTTTTAGTAGCTAACTAAGCAGATCACTTACACAGCGTGCAGTTAATTCTATTCCTTGCAGATAGAAAAGCTGATGGGAGTATGGTACCTAGTATATATTTGTCTAACCCAGGCATGCGCAAGGAAGGCATGTAAATGTGAAGCGAGCCTTCAGCTTTTTCTCTCGTGTATATATATGTGTATACTTACGCTTGCAACGTGCCAACGTGGTGACTTTGAGGTGTGCATGCATGAGGCGTTGCTCAAAGCTGTAGGTTCAGTCTGTGGAGATGCCTAGCTTCTCATCGGTTGGCTTGTTCATAGGTGCAGTCCTGTGCCTGGCGTTGTCGTCGACGCCGGCGGCGTCGGCGAGGTCACGCGGAAGAACGTTCAGCGTCTTGTCGTTCGGAGCTGCGGCGGATGGGGTCGCCGACGATTCAGAGGTACCAGAGCTCACAAGAGCTTCTCCTCCATCACGGTTGTTGCTGTGTCGCGAGTCGCGACACCTTTTTTTTCAGTTTAGTTTTCGTATCTTGTTTTTGCCACCTGAAAATGTTGGCTAAACTTGGCATCAAACTGCACTCCTTATAGCAGAATCAAAATATTTAGTTGTTGCACTCATGGACACGTGATCTTCAGTTCTTGCTCCTATCGTTTTCTGATGCAAGTGCTGTGTACATATATGAACTTCAATTGCGTGCAGGCACTTGTAGCAGCATGGAAAGCAGCATGCCGAGTTCCGCGCGCGACTGTACTGCTCCCATCAGAACACAGGTTCCTGGTATCTCCGGTCAGTCTCCAAGGCCCCTGCAACACAAAACTTACTCTCCAGGTGGTTCTCTCTCCTCCAATTTCAGTTACTTCATTCTTTAAGTCGCTTTCTGTGCAACAGATAGCTGATGATAAGTAGAGCTACATGCTAATTGAGCAATGTTTTCAGATAGATGGCACTATGTTAGCTCCTCCAGATATGGGTTACTGGCCAAAGCCCAGGAGGCCTCTGCAGTGGCTCAACTTCAAGTGGCTGCGTGGCTTCACCATCCAAGGCGCTGGCACTGTCGATGGCCAGAGCCCTTCACTGCAGTGTGTCTCACCAGCTAATGTTTCTGAGGTTGGACGGCGAGTAAACTCCAATTTTTGCGACATTTAGAATACATATATTGTAGACTTCTATAAGCATCAGAGATAAAAAAATCTGTGATATATTTCCCAAGCTTTCTTTTATCTTTTGCAGCACTGGCATGTATCAGGAGCAAAGCCTACGGTACGAAAAGACACTGCACTGCAAATGAACTTATGTTCTATTGTCATTAAAGTTGGACCTTGATCTCAACGGGAGGAAAACTGCACCTAGCGTGACTCACATTATTTTGCTTTCAGCTTGTAAGGTTTTACAACAGCTTCAACGTCAGCGTGCGCAACATCCGGATCACCAACAGCCCACAATGCCACCTCAAGTTCGACAGCTCCGGGGGCATCAAGGTGAAGAACATCACCATATCTTCCCCAGGTGACAGCCTCAACACCGACGGCATTCATCTTCAGAACACCAAGGATGTCGAAATCAGGAGCTCGAACATCGGTTGCGGTAAACAGCCTGAGCTTCCAAAATTCCAAGTTCGAATATGCGTCAGAAATCTGATCCATACAGCCATTCGACAGGCGACGACTGCATATCGATTCAGACGGGATGCTCGAATGTCCGCATAAAGAACATCAACTGCAACCCCGGCCATGGAATCAGGTAGTAAGCACGAACTGATACTCAACCAATTGCTTCTACGGCTCTACTATGCAATTTTGTTTTCAAATGCCTGTCTTTGTTTTAATGGTCGCAGCTTAGGAGGACTTGGTAAGGACAACAGCTCGGCTTGTGTCTCTGATGTATATGCAGAAAGCATCACCGTGCAGAACGCGTTGTATGGTGTCAGGATCAAGACATGGCAGGTAAAAGAATCAACAGATCCAGACACACATCAACGAGGAAATTACCACATAGCTACTCACACCCCCAACATGCGTGTCATTTGTCGCTTCAGGGAGGCATGGGCTCGGTCAGGAACATCACCTTCTCCAACATCAGGGTGGCGAACGTCGCGACGCCGATCGCCATCGACCAGTTCTACTGCAACAAGGCGCGGTGCGGGAACAGGACCGACGCGGTGGCGATCACCGGCGTGACGTACCGGCGGGTGGCCGGGACGTACTCCTTCCAGCCGGTGCACCTGGCGTGCAGCGACACCAGGCCGTGCACCGGCGTCAGCCTGGTCGACGTGCGCCTGTCTCCGGCGAACGCGTCCGGAGCTCTGCAGAAGCCGCTCTGCTGGAAGTCCTACGGGGAGGCGTCGGGATTGATAGAGCCAACAGGCATCGGCTGCTTGCAGAGGAGCAATGGATACGTCATGCCTTTAACCAACCCTTTTAACTACACGTGCTGAATCTTGTAAGCTGGATGGTTTTCTGACCAAAAACTTGTCAGCAAGATGGTAATGAGATACATGTTTTGTTGCTACCGTGGAAGCCAACTTTGACAACACAATTTGGCACAGGGTGTCTAAAGTAGTAATGGTGGCAACTTCGAAACCACACTGCTATGGGTAAGAACTTACCGTGGTGTCGACAAATTCTCGACTAATTCTGGGATAGAATTTCCAGTTTCTAGTGTTACACAGCAGTAACATTCAACTCATGTTTATCGGTAAAACTAACTTCCAGAAAACTGCGTTCTAAGATAAACGGCTGTTTACAATTAATCATAACCAAGCAGGAAAACACGACACATGAAGGTCGAGATGGAGGAAGTCAAGATGTAACCCTCAGAGAACATGATGTAACGGGAGTGACTATTGCCAAGGTGATTAAAATTTTTTTATCTCTCAGTCACTTGAAGTAATTAAAGTGACTGAGAGATAACAAAATTTCAGTCGCCTTAGCAATAGCAAAACCGTGATGTAATTGGTAAGAGCCCAAACACTCGATATAAGCAACAAATATGAGCAGCATTTTCAGCTGATCGGAGTAGGGTTCCACATACCGATGGTAACCGACCGGTAACCGATTTTACCGGTGCCGACCGAGAGAAAAAACCGTTGATTTTTTATTTAATTCAAATTTAAACTTTTGAATGTAAAAATTAGTTTATTTACATTGTTTAACACTAATAAATTGTATTAGGAAGATGTATACACTTTTTGTGCTTGACTTCATACTCTTTTGCATGAATGTATTAGGAATTTTCAAAATTTGAATGTAAAAGTTAATTTTCTAATGATGTTTATATTGTTTAACACTAATAGAATGTATTAGAAAGATTCATGCATGTCCCGTGCTTGACTTTGTACTTTTTGCCATGAATGTGTTAGAATTTCCAATTTCAAATTTAAAAATCCGGATTTTAGCTATTTTCTGGTTTTTAGCGGTTTTTCTCCAGTATTTCAGCCAATTACCGGCCAGTTTTTCCGATTATCGATTTCAAATTCAAATTTTGACATGTGAAATTTGCCCCCAGAGCGATTTTTGGAACCTTGGCTCGGAGAGATGTAACAACGTCTGGCAATTGAAGCTTGCAGGAGCAGAGTAGCAATTCTCACAGCCGGAACAAATTACAGAAAAAAGAAAGGGTTAAACAAAGTATGAATACAAACAGTCACATCAACAAGTTACATTGCGCCGCATCTACACAACGATACAATGAGTGCTTAACCAATTGCCTGATCCCTTATGATTCAAAGAACACAACGATGGTTTAAGTAGTCAATGTACTGCACAACAATGTAAAGCTTTATAACTGTGAGAAAAATATCACTGCAGACAAATACCAGATCAAAATCTTCACCTCATCTGACACAACTGACCAATGGAATGCATAACTGTGAGAAGCACCAGGTCATTATCATGAAATCACTGCTGTATAATCGATTACATAGTACACATACTTTTACAGCATTTGTACATGCTCGCATTTCATCATCAAGGGACCCTACAAAGAATAGTGTGTCAAAATTGTACATCTCTACCAAGTGAAAGGTAAGTGGAAGATATCAGTTGTCTATGGGACCATTTCTTACCATAATCACCACTACAGAACTCAAACAATAAGCTGGTCTTAATACCCTTACAAGACGAATTGGGGCGAGAAGCAAGCTGGGTAAGCATCATGGTGGAGAAGTGCAGAAAACAGTTCACTATTTCTCTGTCTTCACATCTAATGACTTGAGCTCTTCTAATAATTCCTCGTACTTCTTTCTTGCCTCAGCGATTTGAGAACGGAGCTTTTGTTCCTAAGAAAATGGGAACGATATTTCATTTGTTCTATTAGTCAATCTTCTAAAGCATAGAGCTCTAAAGAGAATAGCACTAAGGAATAATGTACTACAGGCACCAACCAGGGTCTAAAATATAACTAACGAGTTCCAAAACTGTAGACGACAGTACTAACCAAATACAGTATTACAGTTTCAACACAAGTAATCAGGCACCATTTGGATCGCCAAGTAGGCTTTAGCTTCAATGCATAGACAATGTTTTCACAAAATTTTTTACTTAACTTTGCAGGCATGGTTGAGTACTTTTTTTTAGCATGGGTAAAGTAGGTATGGTAATGGAGTATTTGTCAGTTGTTGCTCGATAGAGTTTTGTTTGACTATTTGCCACTATAGCCCATGTATTACCTGCCACTCTCTAGGATGGCAACACATTTTTCTGCCATTTTGGCATTTTCGGGGCATTTTCAACTAATTTCCATTTTTTTCCCACATGAAATGACCTTTTTGCCCCTCAGATCGTCTCTCCCCTAATTCGTGGGGCCGGCTGTCAGGCCCCTCTCTTCCTCCCCCACAGCCTCCTCTGCCCCTTCACCTCCCCCTCGCCCAGCAGCTTCATCCACCACCGCCAGCTCCTGTTCCTCTCACATGCCATTTTTCAGGTGGACATCTCGCTGCCGATCCCCCTCTCACTGGCAACCTCCACCGAGCCACCACACTGATTTGTGGGGGCTCCTTCCTCCCTCTCCCTCCCTTCGTTTATCTATCTATCTATGCAGAGTGGGCCCAAACTCACTACATACAAATTGCCAAACCCAAGAAACAGGCCGAGGGGCAAAACATCATTTCACATGGGCAAAAAATGAAAGAGAGGAAAATGCCAAAATGGCAAACATATTGCCCCTTCTGTGGCAAACAACATATTGCCCCTTCTGTGGAATGGCAAATAATTGATTACATTCTCTATAGTGGCAAATAAAAAAATGCCACTCTATTGGGTGGCAAATACTCGATTCCCCCAAGTAGATATGGGCTTTGATTAGCATGTTGTTGGGTTCTAATGAAAACCTAGCATTCACTGTCACAAACAGTAACCAAGACTAATTTTACCACCTCTCCACAACCTTAATGCAGGGAGAGTTACCACCTCTCGGCCTCTCCACAACCTTAATGCAGGGAGAGCAAATTTTGCTCCCTGCGCAAAGCAAATATCTACTCACGCAACTAGATTAGTTTGCCCTCGAAAACAAACTCTGTTTACACTGTTGGAGCTGTCCAACATCGTACAAGGCAAGATAGCCATTTGCTTACATTGGCAAGAGATGCAAGCAAGTCCATAATTTGCAAAACTTTTGTATTCAGGGAAGTGTTGACCACTGAGAAATTGCACCCATAGTTCCAAAAACCCCCAGTTACTGGCCAGCGATTTGGTTAACCTGGTATAAACACCTCCTGTTCAACCCACTAATATCCCTCTTTCAAATCAACTTCTATAGTAAAATACTCGTAATTACTTCTAGTATATATATCCCAAATTTCAAATCTTCACAAACCTATATTTGAATGAAAAAAAATCAAATGGCAAAGAAAGCAGTACGAGCAACTATGCCTCCTACAGAATATACGGTAATGAGACCGGAGCCATGTATAGTAAAATTTAAGGTACATAAGTTTATCATTTGCATAGGAGAAACAACAGTGAGATACCAAGTTACTTGCACAAAAGATAATACCTTCAGGACAAGTTGTTTCTCTGACTCCTCATAATGTAAGCATCTGAAAATTCAAAATTAAAAAAAGTTGTTAACACTAAAATTGCCAACAAGAATTTGCAGCATTGTTATTACTCAAAACATTCTCCTGAAAAACCAAGCATTAAATAGTAGTATTTGAACTTCAATAACGCAACAAACAAGTATACAACTGGACATTGCAAGCACACAGCTGGCAAAACGAGATACAGTGCAGTTAAGGCGGTAATTAAACTGGTATTATTACTAGATAACCAGATGACTGTGCCTAACGCCCTAAAGTAAGCCACTATAGCATACTGTACTTTGAAGAAGCCTTATCTTTTTGTTTGTATTAACACTTTCAATTTGTTTGCCAACTACCCTAACGTTGCTAATAGAAACCCAGCACCCCAGACAAATGAGCAATTGGTAACTCTCTTATCAGCAAAAACCATTCAGATTCCTCATTAACTACATAAGCAGTAAGAGATGAATTGCACATGGGAAAAGGCACCCTAAATTGCTTTGAACTCAGTAGTTGTTCCTCAGAAAACAAGGAAGTTGGTGGGATCACTTACTCGTCACGCAACTTGTCATTCTCTATGGTCAAAGGCTTGTGTTCATTAAACCGTTTCTGTTGAGAAACATCCCGATACTGTCAAACAAGAACAACAAACTAGTCATGTAAGAATACTTTTAGTATTTTAAAGACATTTAGTATCACACAATGTGCTTCTATCATTGAAAAAAAACCTGCTTCTACAGCAGTTAATAGAGTAAATTTTAGACAAGTCCATAAATCATGAGCTATTATTAATCTTTCTTACCTCTGTGCGGTGATTATTTACAACTCCATCCATGTGATCTAGCCCGTCTTGGTCAGCACTGTCTGTCATGGCTCCGAGGGCATCAAAATTTCTCTTCAATCCCATCTCTGTTAAGAGTCAGAAAAGCATTAACAACACAGTGACATTTGACAGAATGAACCTAAAATGATGGACATAACTTACTGCTGCCTGTCGGAACATCAGCAGCCAGTAACTGACGTGGAACACTTGTTGAGGAACTACCAGCATTCATCTGATTGGCACGATAAAGTGCACGGGATGCTTTAGGTAGTTTCTTGTTGTCATAACCAAGACGATGACAATGCAAGTCCCTACAAAAATAATAAGTTCAAGCATGAAATTGTGAATAATATGCACAACCATCCCCCAAAAAAAAAAACATGACAAGGACACAAGAAACACCAACAGATCAATAACAATTAAGAAATATCATAGCAGTTATATTTGTTTATCACACAGAATGTATAGAAAACCAAGGAAGATAAGGTTAGCAAGTAGTAGTTATTGACTTATTGTATCTCAAATTAAGTAATATTCGGCTTTCACAAGTTATCAAGTCTACTCAAGTGTTAGATAAAACAAGGAACGGGAGGATCTAATGTGTTGACATGCATATAGCATTGCCAATCTCTTGGTATGTTCTTAGCAATATCTATAATGCCTCTTTTTAAGGTATGCTTCTGCATTTGTAATGGAAAGTACAGTTATATCTGACACATAGCGACATACTGTAATAAAACAAAGACAAAAGTTATTGTTGTCAAATTGAATCAAGATTTTATGTAGAGAAAATATTTGCACAATGACGCGCCAAATAGAAGACAAATTTCAAGAAATAAACCATATAAGTACACATTGTGGGCAAAAATGTTGTTATACAACAAATTTCCATTTAAGTACAGTTGCAGCAATAACACTGTTATGCAACAGGTGAAATCAAAGAAAAGGGGGTATGTAGTAGTAACTGCAAAAAAAAAATCAACAAGGCTATCGGCACTAGGGTTTTAAAACATGGATTATGTATGGTACCTGATCACCAGCCAGCATGCAGTAACTAGCTGGTAACAAGAAAAAATATACCAGAGATGTTTAATTCAGATGGGAGCAGGTAATCTTGTCCCCTTTCTTCAAACGCTAGCAAACACAACTCATAAGTCATAACACAATGAAGATGTAGCAAAACTCATAAGTACTTTTTACAATTTTTCTGATTTTTTAAAGTATTTTTTTGAATTTTTCAGAATTATTTTGGATATTTGGGGACACGTGTCAGGTGGCTGGGCACCCCTGCACGGCGCTAAGTGCAGGGGCCCCTGCACCTGAGCCGTTCCCGTATAATGCATGGACGTCCATGTACATGTGGAATAACCATTCTTGCAGTTATTTGACTATTTACAGCTCTGGTAAAAGCTGGTAGTGGGAGTGGGCAAATAGTCCCAAGTGCCCAATACTTGGGCAATAGGGCTGGATGGCATAGAATCTAGCTGGGAACCAACAGCGGCCAGTGCAGCCTTGAAGTCAACAGTTTCTGCTACTTGCTTAAAACTAGGAAAGACTGGTCCAACCAGCTGCAAACTGCACAAAAGCGCTAGCATAAACTTAATACTCCTCCATTCTTTTTTACTTGACATTTTTTACTTTTCACGGTCTCCAATATGCGACTTTGACCGCTAATTTTTATAACTTTACATTAATATATACTAATAAAATTGTAATGTTATAAACGCATTTTTAACGACAAATCCAATAATATATTTTTTATATAGCCAATCTAAATGGTTTTAAACCAATTGGTAGTCAAACTTTACAAAGTTTAATGGTACGGATTCTAAGACGTCAAGTAAAAAAGAACGGAGTGAGTATCAAACATAAGTTGCTCCAACAAACTCAAAAATGAAAATTTTGCATAAATCTTCATAGTGCTATTTCATGTCGTTTTGGGACTCTAAATTTCTACACAAGTCACCATAATGCTGGTTCATTTAATACTGACATTTTGCATAAATCTTGCAGGCCAACAATACTGAAAACGCAGCCAGCCACACCGACATTTCTCAACAAACTTCTTTTTGGAGGTTCTTCTTTCAGCTTTGTCACTTGAACGTTATTCTGCTTTCCCTAGTATTTCTGCTTGAATTAGGGACAAGTCACAGGAGCAATTAGCAACTGGACAACAAGGCAATTGTTACTGTCTTAGGCTCTTACCAATCACACAAAGCCCATAGGATTAGGTATGGCATAAAACCTCATTGTGCAGGTTGAGGATTCAAAATCTTGACTTAGCATATAGTCAACCACTGTCAGATTACATCTCAAAAATGAAACTGCCCCTTCCTATGGAAGCCTGGGAAAGAGGGAAGCCATCCATCTTTTGAGCCTGTGCAGTATGAATTGAAAGCACATGCACATGTGTGTGCCTGCATGTGTTTATTCATAGGAACATGCATGTGTGCATGCGTGGGTGAATGAGCACGCATGTGCAGTGTGTGCACTTGCCAGTGTATTGTGAGCACGTGTGTGTGAGCGCATTTGTGTGGGTCTATAGAAGATTGGGAACATAACAAGGTTAACATCACTGTTGTGAATCTTTAGAAAAATAATTAAAAAAAGACAAAACTTTACCAGTATTCATAAGTCATTTCTTTCAAGCGGTTCTCAAGCCTTTGATAAAGGACTGACTTCTCAAAATCCTGCTTATCGTGGGTTGGTTTGATGAAATTTGCCTCCAGAATGCCTGAAAATATAAAACATAAACATCATTTTTCTTCTATATCTTGCATTGATCATCCTGCTTTGGATAACTCAGTATAAAGTCTCTTACCTACGACTCCTCGCCCTTTGCCATATGAGTTGTTTGCAACTTTCCAGAAGGGCTGCAGAAATTTTGGAAGTGACTTACCAGTAAATGGATGATAGCATGCAACATAAATTTACCCAATACATGACAGAAATCATATATAAGACATCGTCTGAACTAGGCTATCCGGTTAATGACATACTATGGAAAATTCATATCAATTTGATCCAAAAAGATAATTTGGTTTTGTAGAATATCGGGAAGAAGTCCTGAAGCAAGCATAGAAGAGAGGTTGTGGCAAGCAGGGATAAAAACAACTGGCGGTTACCGGCCGGTTAAGTTACCCCGATACACAATACGGATACGGTGATACAATATTTTCTAAAAACAGGGATATGTCAATACGGCAAATATATATGTATTTAAAAATAAAAAATATAGAGAGGTTACGAGATAGCAACAAATTCTTCAAAGTATGATCTGACTATTTTCATACCAATCAAAGAAGTAAATATGCCTTTTTGGTTCTTTTATTTCTTTGTACCAAACTTCTCTTATTCTCTTTATATAAGGATTGTCTACATTTTTGTAATATCTTTCAAGTTTAGCCTTATTTTTGGGAAGATTAACCTCTTGTCTAAGGAGTTCCTTATCAATTTCAAACTCGTAATCTTCTTCTTCTATAACATTGATCTCAAAGTATGAGATTGAGGATATATATATTAAAAATAAAACTAGTACCATATACAAATACATACATAAGAAAAAGAAAAAGGAGAAAGAAAGGAAGAGAAGAATACCATCTTAACCGGCCCATTTCAGCCCATTCTAGTACCGACGTGGCGACGCTCGCTCCTCCAAATACCCTAGCACAATCCCCTTTCCTGGCCCCTCCTCCCAGGCTGCCGCTAACCCCCTTCTCCCCGGCCACCAAAGCTCCCTCGCCAGGTACGTAGGTGTATCGGGAAGTATCGGAGGAGTATTGGATTTTATTTATTTATTTTTAAATCGTAATTATCCCGATATTGTATCGCGACGTATCGCCCACGTATCCCGTATCAGATACGTATCGCGTACGGGAACGACAGTTCGGCAATGTATCAGGTATCCTAACAGGTTGGTAACCGCGTTCTGGAAAAAGCAGGGAACCGGAGAAAAAACGACCAAAATTTTCAAATGTAAATCGAAATTTACAATTGCATAATACACTTCCTAGGTTTTTTAAGCGGTTTTCTCAGGTTCTTTTCGGTAACTGAAACGGTTACCAGTTTTCAAACAGCACAAATTCAAAATGATACCTGCATTTCATCCGGTTTTTTCCCAAGGGGTTTTTCTTCGGTTCCAAGATTTCTATCCCTAGTGGCAAGTATTATATTGATCGAACAGAGGGTAATAACAAAAGGAAAACTCAAGGTGTGCAAATCAGTAAATCATATTTTGCTTTCTTTTGATGTCATCTATGCTGACTATTGAACAACAGCCAGTGCAGCACATTCAATGATATCCCTGCCATGCTGACTATTGTGGTACGGGTTGGTTGGGTACGGGTCCGAGGACCGAGGGTAGGGTACTCGCCCTTGTTCGGCCGGCAATGCCGCGGCCCCTCTCTTCTTCAACAAGCCTCAGAGCCTTGGCGGCAGCATGGCCGGCCGATCAAGGGCGAGTGCCCTACCCTCGGTCCTTGGAGAGACTCCCCTTCTTCAACAGGCCTCAGAGCCTTGGCAGCGGTATGGCCGGCCGATCAAGGGCGAGTGCCCTACCCTCGGTCCTCAGATCCGTACCCAACCAACCCGTACCACAACACTGGCACTCAAAATGATTCTGCGGACCACAAGAGGGACCATAAGAAACTAGAGTGGAATTGTAGGGCTTATTAAGAAGGATCCACTTGAACTGAAACATACGCTAAAGGGGTGAATAATGAGGAAAATGAGCAAAGATTCTTGTCATGCAAAGAACAAAGCTCTCACCATTATTAAACGATTCTTGTGATATACGTTGAACCCTTGTACATCAATGTCTGGGGCACCTTTGACAAATCCAATGGTGGTGATTATAGAGATCTAAATAAAAGCAACATAAGGAGGTTAATCAGAGAAGGTTTGCTATAAAAAACTTATGTTGATATAGAAAAAATAGAAAATTAGGTACACTTGCAGACATGACCAAAGCAGAGTCTAGTGCAGGTTAAAAGGAAAACAAGCAAGTAACCATTTCGTTGGAGTGAAAACCACAAAAAAGCCCCAGGACTAGCTGATCCATCCACTAGGACATATTCATTTCAAGGCTATAGCCATATCGAGAAGGTATGGTGTCAAGTATAAATATATTAAAATCCTGTTTTACCTAGCAACTAAAAAATTGGGTTAGAAAAAACTTGCATAACATAGAGGTAAACCAGATATGTGTGACAAGCAGGGTAGAACAACACAAAGGGGAGAGTTATGGACCTATGGTGGCATTTCCTCATGATCCCCATCCAATTCTTGAATCTAATATATTCCCAAGCAAGCTAGCCACAAGAGATTGTTTCCCACTTCCCAGATATTCGAACATACAGGTTATAGGCGTGAATCCTCAAAAGCTGAAAAAAGACAAACACCCAGCCTACCTCAACTATACTTCACAAAAAGGTTGTACTTTGCACTTCGTAGATATGACTGATGGGCAAAACTGGATAAGCCACATTTGACATTTCCATCAAAATCTAACTTTGTTTAATGTACATTTTGCCCTTGACTTTTTTTTTTTAGAATACAGAATTTTCTGCAGAAGTTAAGACACTTCTACGAGTGGCATCCAATATGAGGAACTTATCAAAAGGAAATCCACAACAAGTCAATAAGCCACCGACTATAAAATAGTTCATGATTCTCACAAGACCAACCAGCCTAAAACATACAGCTATATCACTATATAAGTAAATATTATATCATCATTCTAAACAATTGACTGGCCAGACATTTCCTAGTTCGTCAGGTGAAACAAGTTCAGAAAACAGCTCGAGTCTGTAAAAGGGGCTATTGCATCGATCAAACATGGTAAAAATGGACAATATGCTTCGTAAATGCAAGTTGCACATACCTCCATAAGTCCAGCAATTTGTGGTTTATACAACACACACTCGCGATACATCAAATCATTAACTATATTATGTGGTTCCACATCGTGTCCACGCAGGATTATTCTGAAATTATCAGGCACACGAAGATACAAGACAGATGCATATGCCTGTTTGAATTCAGATTGAAATGAATATGAAAATATCAGTCCCAACAAAATAAATATAACAAATTTAGCAAACCATTTAATGGGGATCAATACTTAACTCTAAGAGAATAACGAAGTCGAGTTGCAACGTAGTTCCGCAATGCAATCTTCTCGGTATTATTGGTTTTCACCTTCTTGTGTGCCCCAGTAATGAGGATGTCCTAAAAAATTTGAAATCAAACAGTTCAATGACAAATGTACATACGGCCAATGGTAGAACAGGTCATATAATAACCCCCAAACACAGATGCAAACAAAGAGCATGTAGCATGTAGGATGAACAGAAACTTTTACTTGGTAGCATGTAGTGAGCATTGAACATATCACTGTATCAGACACAAACTTCCACAACACTTCTTCAGCATAAATCAAAGCCGTGCCAGTTCTACAGAGTAGCCATGTCATATCCAAGTCATGTTTCCAATGGTGTGTTCCCCATATTGGATTGAGAACACTGGTTTAATTCCTTTTGTGTTACTCAATAACTGTCTTACCTTATGAAGGTAATCAACCATCTTATTTCTTCAATGTGTACATGGCTGCCGAAAACTTGAGTTAAAGTTGTTCTGTTAAGGTTTTAATTAGATAAACACATACATATGGTTCTTGTTTCTCTACTTGTTGGGAGAGGGTCCCCGCGCTACCTCAGACCCACGACCACCTCGGAGCGACGACACCCGTTGGAGGACCTACCTCGAGCCAAGTCCCCAAGTCAACCCCGGACGGAGTGCGTGAGACTGACCCCAGGAGGGTCCAGGGGCCAACCCTGGGCGGAGTGCGCGAGACTGACCCCAAGAGGGTTCGGGACCGACCCCAGAATGACCCTGGGTTCCCGGACGTGGCGGGCCCACGCGGAGCAAATGGCAAGAATGCCCCTAGGAATAGGTTAAACCCTAAGAGCAAAGTTGTAACTACACTTGCCTCCCCTCCCCCTATAAATAGGACCCCATATAATAGGAGGGAGGAGGCCACTCTTGTAACAAAAAAACACTCCTAGTGAATACACTTGTGTGCTTCTCTTGAGTCCCTTCGCACTCACAGCGGTCTTCGTATCCAATCGGGATGCTTCTAAGTTTACTGTTTGAACTCGTACCGACAACAGTTGGAGCCATCCGTAGGGACTCGAGCAAAAAGCCATGCCGCCTAACACGGAGAAGACCCAGCTGCAGAGGGAACCGACTAACGCAAATCTCACTGAGCGCCACCTTGGTGCTGACGAAGCAACCAGGAACAAACTCGTCAAGCATCCGAAGCTAGAACTTCATATACACTCCTATACGTGTCAGGCACTACTAGAAGATGCTTGTACACTGTTGATCTCTAAAGCCAAAATCTGAGATGCACTCCTACGTATTATCACTAGATACTAGTAATAAATAATAGTGGTACAACTAGCATATGTGCTGATACGTTGGTGGTGACATCTGCGCCTTCGGACCGCCCCCCATGCATGAGTAGCCAAGCGAGGCGACTTCAAGCTCCTTCGCTGGGGGTTCAACCTCAATATAGTGCTCAAGACCGCGACCGTCTAGATGCGCTGCAAGTGCGGCTTCATGAGCCATGCTCATACCATGCTCCATTCTACGCCTGAAACGGACGTCGTGCTCTGGGAAGCGATGGTTGTCGCCTACTCACGGAGTGGAGACCTCCATGCTTCTTGGCGGATGTTTCGTGAAATGGGCCGTGCTGTGGTGTTGCCCAATGCGCTCACCTACGCAGGGCTCATCAGCGCGTGTTTGTCCGCCTAGGCATTACAAATTGGGCGGCAGGTCCATGCCCACTTGTTCAAGTTTGCACTGGAGCTAGAGGGAGCCAACGAATAAGAAAATGAGTGGGTCTCCATCCTCCTGCCCCTCTGGGGATTTATATACATGAGTAGGGTAGGCTGTGAAATTCTCATCCTACCCCTTAATAATTACACAAGGTAGGGGTACACTGGTATATTCCTTTATACTATTGGGCCTATTACACGTTGGGCCAACTCAAGGCCTAGTCACGAGTCCCCCACCCACCCACCCCATCGCGGTCGTACCACCCGGAGGACGGAGAGCTGGGATAGTTTGACTGGACCTTGCAACTGGCCCAACGTGTAATAGGTCCAATAGTATAAAAGAATGTACTAGTGTACCCTACCTTGTGTAATTATTACGGGGTAGGATGGGAATTTCACATTCTACCCCACTCATGTATATAAACCCCCAAAGAGGGGCAAGAGGAAGGAAACCCACTCATTTTCTTACCCGTTGGCTCCCTCTAGCTACACCCCACTTTACTATTTGGTTCGTAGCCACAACAACGACGTTCTCGCCTCCTCCCCAACCAAAGTGCCGCTTATGAGCTCCGTCTCGAGCGCCAAGTTTTTTCCGATGGGAGACAGGGTAACGGGATGCCCCTAGTAAAAGAGTAGCGATCGAACTCTATTCTAATATTAGGAGCCAAGGCAGTTACGGCCCCTTTGCATTCTCACCAGAAAAGGCCGGGCGATCGTAGGATAAACTTCAAGCTATCCTGGCTTCGCACAAGTCGGCATTACTCTCGCGCAAAAACGAGTCCCGAAACCCAAGTTTCCCCGGTGGGAGATGCGCGTTGTCGTCTGGGCTTGACATCCACTATGCATCACCGCCCCGACTCGAGTCAGCTACACCACCGCTACTACTATTTCGGCTTGACCCAGCGGGATCCACCCGCAACGGTCTTGAGCGTCACCTCAGCTTCATCTCTACCATGCATTAGGTGCAAGTCCAGGCTTGGGACAATAGATCTGGTTGTGGTGCCATCACCTTCCCAGCCCTCTAGGACATCACCCCCTAGACCAAGTCCGTGCTTCGCCAAAAGACAAGGTTGACATCACTCCCGAGAAGGTGGCTCGCTGTGCCCACTGCCTCGCCCCTTCCAACGCGCCGGCGGAGCTTTTCGAGCGTCTTGAGAGCCATGACTTGACCCCAATGAGGCTCGATCGGTCTTTTTGGCTTCCCCTCAACCGAACTTTGTTTCGCCTTGATTGTGTCTCTCCAACCGTGGACTCTCCCAAACTCTACGGATAACCAAATCACCTCCTTCCGTCGAGGGCCACACCTCAACTTGCGGAGTACTCTGTTCCTAGCAGTCAGTGCCTCAATGAGTCGACCGCGTAGGCTCTGAGAAATCAACTACCTTGCGTTCAGATGCACATCTCCTTACCTCCAAGGTTGGCCCCCAGTGAGTGGAGAACTCGTGAGGTCATCCCTAAGGTGAGTTGAGCATCCGACACTTCCGTGCACACCCACTCACACCATGGGCGACCCCTAGGAGTCGGTTGACAGGCATGCGCGCCTCTCATCGTCTCAGGCAATTCATCGGTTCCTAGCACTTCGCACCCTAGCGCACTCCTAGTCATCCTAGCCAGGGGCAACACTCCACAATGGCTTCGCCTTTGTACGATATGACTCGATTAAAGAGCTTGTTACTACTTGCATCACCTCTCCCTTCCCACCTTCCTCACAAGCAAACAACAAAAAAGGTTGGAAAAAAAATTTCCCCAACAACTCCTTTGCAAGATAAAACTGTTGCCATTATGTCTACATCCTATATTAGAGGAACATTATCAGATCCTCAAATTTAAAAGGTAAGAAGCACTATCAGATCCTCAATTTGAGGATACAATTTCGAAGGCGCAACACATATACTTCAATGGTATATGCCTATACGGAGCTGTAAACAACTAAACATCAATATCATCTGCCAGCAACCAACAGAACTCTAAAAGAGGCCAACATTACTAACCTTCTTATCAGAGTTGAAATCAAGCTCCATATCCCCATCATCATTGAGCCAGAGGTTGAATACAACTATTTTTGTTCCATGCTCTCCGATATCATCAAGCTGTATCAGTAGTAAAAATCAATTGAAGTTGAAATAAACTCAACAAAAGCTCAGCTAGAATGATAAGCTGGCCCTTGACAATAGAGATCTACCAAGAGATAGATGAAACATACTCTACAAGGGAACTGTCACATATAAGAATTGATATGAACTAGGGCAACCATTTGGTTAAATTTTAAAAGAATGACCTATACATGCATCAATTAATATCCGTAAATACATATGCAAGAATTTCCCAGCAAACTTAAATTCAGAACAAGTTTCAGTTACATGAATTATATGTACCGTGCATTGAATAACTGATTTTAACACATTCTATAGCATGTTAAGCAAAATTTAAGTGATTTTAAGAAGTAGCAAAATCATTTTGCAAGTCTGTTCTGGGGGGCAAAAATTGTTACAGTGGCACCTCAACATTTGGTCCTCCTTCATAAATTAAAGGGCAGAATATACAGCTTCTTTTGCAGCGTCCTACTGCATTTCTAGACCATTTCCTTTATTAGGGCTATTGGTTAATCTGACAAAACTCCTGATTTTTCATAACATCTCTCCAACCCATTGTTTATATGATTACTAGCATCATTCAACAGTTTGCCAAAATATACCAAAATAATGGAATATTAGTCACATACTTGTTTAAGCAACTCAGCCTCACTAGCAAAAGGAGACCATTTCAAAAGGATTGCCAAATTAGAAGAGAAAAGTTTCTGATCATGACGCAACAACTGAGTATATGAAGCAGTTGCTACATCATACTGATAGTCTACCTGCAAGAAAGACAAAGGTCACAAGGGGGTAAGTAAAAATACAAAAATAGCTCGATGACCAGAAATTGTCAGAACTTGCTGTCAGCCTAAAAAAGAAAGCATCAGACTCACTGTTGGCACCAATACATCATCGCAACCTGTTTCCATCAAAAATGTGTAAGAAAGAAGGCCAATACTTCTTGTAGGCACCCTACAGAAACAGAGACCTGTTACTTGAACAGACACATGAGCTAGGGTGGACAAACATTTTACTAGAGCTACAGGGGAATCAAGAGGTATCATCCAATTTTAAATAATAAAATAGAATGACAGCTGGCGTGGTGGGATCAGTGGTGCATGAGTGTTTGTCTGACCACGAACATGCAGCAAGTAACATATAAAGTGCATAGTTATCACATCAGATTCTAGTGATACTTGTTTCCAGGTAACACAAAAAATGAAAATCAACACATGCCAACATATTTTTCTAGAACTTCCAATTAGAACAAAAACATTGCAAAAGGCCATATGGGCAGATATGGGCTATGGCTGCTGTTGACCAATATTTCACCTTGTTTCACTTCTATTCCTGAGCACTACTGTTAGAACATTCTAGTCTAGTTTCCTTAGTGTGGTCCTATGTTACCAAAGATCAAGGTAACATCATGAAATTGTTGCTCTGATGTGATGTTGAAAAACCACATTTCCAGAATGAATGCAAAGGAGAAATACCAGTTCTTTTGGTTTTGTGTAAAAACAATCACATCCGCTCCAAGCCTCATTGTGCTAGTTTTGAAACCATTTCCATCTGATACAATAAGTAGCAGTAAATCCAACCATAGGGGTTCAAGACATCAATTTGACAAGGAATTAGAGAAAATACACCAAGGCCATACATTGCCCAATGAAAGCATCAGACTGCTTATCTGAAAATCCAAAGCTCATGCAACGTCTCAGCGCCTCAGGATCCATTCCCCCTCCATCATCTAGTCCATGTGAAACACCATAAGATCATTATACAGATAAAAATTTCAATGAAATGAGTGGATTCACATATATTTATATTATTGAATCTGCCAACCTTGAATCAACAATGAGGGGCTCCCATCCCGTGGATTTGTAAATTTATTAACACGAACAAATGTTGCCCCATTGTTCACCTGACAGAGAATATGCAACAAAATAAACCATACTTAGCATTCATGTTCAATCTCAATTTCTTTTAGCATTTGAGCTAAGTGTGCATTGGTAATTACCTCATCAATTGCATTATCAAGAAGCTCAGCAATGGCTGCAAAAAAGATAATACCAACATTGAACATGAATCAGTGGAGAGATAGAGCCATATAATACAAAGCAAAGTGTATACTGTATACAGTGTAAACACAAGAATGTGGGTTAGCATCAAGATGCTAGATATGATTTGACTTTGCCCAAACAGAATCATACAATGAAATTGTAGAAACCTAGATGATGTGCTAGATTTTAAAAATGATAATATTGATGATGTGCTAGATTTTTAAAATGATAATATTTCTTTCATAGGTACACAATGATTTAAGTCTCTACTTATAAAGGTTATGTAAACAGCGGATCACTTGTGACAGTTCCGATTCCTGAGCACAAAAAAGCATATTCAAGCCCAACATTATAATTACAAATGGGCTAGGCTTCCTTTTGTATGGCAAAGACAAATTTTGGCTTTAATGATCGACAATCATCAAAACACGCCTAGTATTCCTTTCTGTTTTACTGAAGTGGGTACTTCATTTAGAAATGAAAGTTCTATTTACTTCAGCGAACATGCAATGTTCCAAATTACAAGTTTGCTACCAGAAATCAATGCTGTCGGCAAGAAACTGACCCATGGCAATTAAGTTCACATATCAGAAATTCTTACTAAAAGAAACGCAGCTGATAGAAACTGGAGTGCAGTTATGATTATGAACGAATTTGTTATCCTAAAAACACATTCATTTAATTTGCTAAAACCGAGTTGCTTCCAGTGACAAGATTAGCCAATTCTCATACCGCCAAAAGCCCACTTGTGGGAAGTAGCATTTGAGTGCAGGAACTTGGGATTTATCCGCAGCCGGTTCCGCCCACCTGCACACACACCACCAAACCGCAACTCTCAGCCTCCTCACCGACACGCCTCCACCAAAATCAAAAGAAAGCGAATGAATAGCAGAAATGGGGGATATCCCCCTGCGAGATTTCTAGAGCCAGCCTACCGGGGGCATCGGCGTCGGGGTTGCGGCGGGCAACGACGTAGTCGCCGGACTTCCAGAACTGGCGGCAGAGGCGCGGCGGCGGGAGGGCCCTGGGCGGCGAGGAAGCGGCGGCAGGGACGGGGACAGGCTCCTCGTCCTTGACGGGCACGAGCGCGCGGCAGTCCGGGGGGTGGAGCGGGTAGAGCAGGGGCTTCACATCGGCGAGCGCGTACGGCATGGCGTCGCGGGGGGAGAAGAGGGGGATGCGGCGGGCGCTGGTGCTGGGGACGGGGACGGGCTCCTCGTCATCGTCGCTGGATAGATCGATCACCTCGGCGGCAGCGCCGCCGGACCTCATCGCCGGCGCCGGCGCCGGGGCGCTATATTAGGGCTTTTTTCTCTCTCTAGGGGGGACCAGGACACGAAGCTTTTGGGCTCGTTGACTGTTGTGCGCGTGCTGTCGCCGGGCCGGGCCGGGTCAATTCATTCCTCTCCGGGGCGCAACGCAGGCGGGGGCGCACGCTTTTTCGCGAGCGTTCAGAGCGCTCAACTGCAGAAATGTTGGGCGTGAGCTTCCTTCGCTTCTCGAAATTTCGACATGAGTTCACAGGAACACGGCGTCTGACAACCGAAGCTATTTGGAACTTCTTTTGGAATGGCGGCGGGCAGGCAAAGTGCGTGTTGCAAACCAGGTCTATTTAGCTTCGGTGTACGGTTTATGCAGGGGCGGAGGCAACCGTCTGAATAGAGTGGGCACTTGCCTGGGCTTGCCGGAGTCGAACCATTAACCTCTCCGATGATGTCCCGCGTCGATAGTAGAGATGGTAATGGGTATCTGAAACCTGATATCCGGTGGATTTTTACTTTATTAGGGTATGAGTCTAAATCAATTTTCTATCTCATGGGTCTCTTAATGGGTAAAAAACCCAACCCATCGGGTCTGCCGGGTTCGGATACGTTCCTATAGTACCCAAACCCGTAAAACCATGGGTAATATAAACCCGATCCATAGGAGTTATAAACCCAGACTCCCGGGCAAACCAGCCCAACCTATAGCCCATTAGTTAAGTACAAGGAGCAGTTGATGTCTCTCTTTTTTGGTTTTAACTGAGTTGTGAATTGTGAACTTGTAATGATATGCTATGCCAGTGAACTATGAACTGAGAATTGATAGAGTGAACTAGTGATGTGCATTGTGGATTTGTCGTTGCTTGTTTCATGCATAATAGCATATAGATTAAACTTATTGTTGACTTTCTAAGTATTGCACTGTCTGCAATCTGCATAGCTGTTGTCAGGCATGGGCGACCCGTGGGTACCCGTTACCCAAGTGGGCATGGTTTTGGGCAAAAATCTGCACCTGTCACGGGCATGTGTTTTTTAGCGGGCACATCCAACTTTCATGGGCATGGGTTTGGAATAGCAAAACCCAGCGGGTTTGTGCCCGTTGCCATCTCTAGTCGACAGTCTCCATGGAGCTACATCTTCCGGACAAGGGGGGCAATGGGCTGGTGGATTGGTGCCTAGGTGGGCTCAGTGAGTCAGTGGTTGGTCGCCAATGTGCATTGGGCTCTGGGTCTTGGCTGGCCGTCTTGGCGGCTAGGCCGTCACATGGGCCAGAGTGGCAGAGCAGAGAGCGCGGTTATCAAAGGCTTTCATTTCGACTTGGGCTACTGATTTTTAATTTAATTTTTGTTATTTCTAAATTTTGTCTTTTTCTGGTTTTTTGGTTTTTTAGTTTATTTACCGATTTTTCCCGTATTCGTTTGCATTATTTATGATGGGCTAACTTATTTTTTATTTTTTCAATTTAGTTACGGCAAATAAGTCATCATCAGCTAAGTGTAATTTCAGTCAGATACAGTCTAATTCTAACAATAAACTAACTTATTCTAACTCAATCGAGCGACACAAGAATCTCCATCCATCCCCTATTCCTCGTAGGTGACAACCACTCGACCACTCCTCCATGTCTCCATCCATCCCTCAGTCGGTCAATCCCCAATTACGTAGTCTATACCGAGCACCGACTACTCGCCCCGTAGCAATGACGTGAGGCGGCAAAGAAGCAGATGCGCGCGCCTATGGCGAGCAAGAGCTGATGAGCCCGCAAAGACATAGGACGGCGGCCAACAGGTGCGCTGGCTAGTGGCCACTAGGGTAGGGCGCCGACAAACCCGCCTTCACCTGGAAGAAATCACTGAACCAGTAACATTGTCTAACAGACTAACGGTTTGGTGCCCTGTTGGTTTCTTTGCCCTTTTGTCGTATCTAACTATAATTTATTTTAGAAATCAGAAGTTAAAATATCTCAGTCTCTCAGATGTTGCTAGATTTATTTATATATTAATTTGCTATTGCTGGTTAAGAGTTCAAGGCATCACACGACAGAACTTACTTCATTGTGAATTTGTGATTTGTGAACTGTTTTCTAGAAACCAGCTACTAATCTGGAAAAATATTTGGAATGCTCAACAATAGTGCTTGTATAATACATGAAGAGATCCAGAAGTATGCAACAGCAAGGCAGTTGACCTCTCTAACAAGGGAATGGATAAATTTGCAACCATCTTGCCGTGTCGGCATGGAATGCAAACAAGATCTTTGACCATCTTGAGTTTTGGCAGACCACGAATGAGATCGTGGTCACTAACTCGGGTCAAATGGTCAATTTCAATATGACCAAGTCTCATATGCCAGAAGGAAAGGTCGCGGGACTCAGAGGCAACCAAACATCGGAGAGGATCACCAAAAGACTCAGAAAAATCAGCACGAAAGATCCTCCCAAAACGAGAAATCCATAAACCGGACTACCAAGAATCAAGAATTTTGCAATTGTTTTTCTTAAAACTCACCTCAAAGTCGTCATCGGTAAGGTCGAGAAACAGAAAATAAATTATATCGCACTTACTAACCAAGGCAACATCTCTCAAAATAAATGAATCATTAATGCGACTGCACCTTTGGCGATGACGCGCCGGATGAGGCGTCTCAAAGGTGATCGTCTCATCACCGAGCTCGGCAAGGGAAGAAAACCAACGGAATCTCCGGTCATGTGTCGTGAACACCCGAGTCTACGAGCCAAACCTTTCCCTTCCACGCCCTGAACTTGAGTCAAACAGAGTAAAGTCTCGATCTTGGGTAAATCAACGATGATTTTGGCACCCAATCTTGAGTAACACGTCGGCGATGAAGTAGTCAAGCACGATTGACCTCTATCTACCCTCGCCTCCGTCGCTCAAAGCGGAAGGTCCGTGTGCAGACACAAGTCGTTCTTGGTCCGATCGCACGGACGAGCGAGTCGGTGCACCCAAGAACAGTCGATCACGCCGGGTAGGCATCTCGATGGGAAAACGAGATCTACCCTCGGGACGGCGGAAGTCACGACCGAGAGGGAGCACGAGGACGAAAAACGAAGACTCGGAAAAATCAAGTCCCGGTCGCCCAAAGCTACCAACAATAGCAAACCTAGACCTCGTGTTGGTCTTAGGTGCACTCAAGGTCCGGGCGACCACGAATATGCCTAAGAGACTCAACACGGTCTCTTCGCGCGATCTTGGCGCGCTTGAAGCAATGGTCAAACAAATGTCCATCCTTCTGACAGAAGGTGCAATGATACCGCCTACGAGGGTCAAGTAGCATGAGATGGCTTCGCCGAGAGGTCAAGTCTGCAGTGAAATCACCTTCTTGTCGAAATCCCTTGGACAAAGCCCGCCGATTTAAATTGAACTTTCTTGTTCTTGGGCTTGACCTCAATCACACCTGCGACTCACGGTCCGAGCGCGACAGTGGATGCTTCCTCACATCCTTACGAAATCATATCCTAGACCACGATTGAACTTGCAAATCTTTGATTGGTCTAGAATAAGATTGAGCTTCTTCTTGCCTCCTACAAATTTCTCGAGAGTGTTCATAAGGTACTGACACTCCCGAAAGAGAGAGGTGCAAGAGGAGCAATGAGGAGAAGAAACAGCAGAAGGTAAGGGAGCGGAAGAATAACCAACAAAGAGAGGAAGATCGGCTTGTGCACGCACACCGACTTAGAAGGACAGTCCTACTACTAGCAGGTTGGTTCGCGTCGCTAGGCGTCTCTACCTTACCCGGGGGCTTCTCCCCCTTCTCCACAACCACATTACAAGCACAAGGTGGCTTCTCTAGTAGATCCTTAGTTAGCTTCACACATTTCTCATCCAATGCAATCAAGTTAGATTTTAGTTTGTTACAACTAATGCATGGTGAGCTAGCAGGGTCCTTAGAAGCAAACTGAGCCAACTTCTTATCATGATCAATCATTTCTTAAAACTTTTTGGAAACAGATTCAAGCTCGTGATCGGCTTTAGGACAATTCACACATGAAGCAATAGGCTCAAGTAGAAAAGCTTGTAATTCAGCAATTTTATGATCTGTCCGTTTTAGGTTCATCTTCAAATTATTACAACTTTCACAAGTCTCGGGCAGATCGAGAAGCATAGTGTAAAGACCTCTAAAAGTATTATCATTATCCTCACATGAGGTGCAAGAAATAGTCTCAACAATAGAAGATGAAACAGGAGCTACCCTACTCATCTCAAGCTCAGCAAGTAGACTAACATTCTCCACCTTAATCTTATCAAGCTCAGAGGATAGACTAGCATGAGAGGTCCTTAGTTTCTCCATGTCTCCAAGCAAGGCACATCATGTATCACAGTCGTCACGGGAGGGAGCAGATATAAGTGAAGTAAGCTCCCGTGACAATCTATCTACTTCCTTCTCCAACTCGCTATATCTAGCTCTAGATCTAGCATGAAATCCTCCTAACTTAAGAAAAGCTTCATTTAATTAGTCATAGGAGGGACATACCTCGTCGGAGTCGGAGTAGAGGTCGATGTCGCTGATCTCGCCCTCGAGGGCCATGAAGCACATGCCGGAGAAGTCATCGCCGTTCTTGGATTCTTGATCACCCGTCCCGTCGTCGTCGCTCCATCCCTCCACCTCGTCGAGGTCGAGGTCGTCGAAGGCGGCGAGGACGCGGTGGAAGAGCTTGGCCTTCCCAAAGTCGCGAACGCCTTCATGCCTTGCGTCTCAACCGGGGCTTCTTGTTGCGGTTCTTATCGGAGTAGTCGTTCTTGCCCGAACCGTAGTCTCCTTTGCCCTTCCCGCTTTAGGGCGTTCGCTCAAATGTGGTTGGGGCCACCACATTCAAAGCAAATCACTGGTCCTCTTCTCTTTCCGTCCCTCCTCCTCTTGTAAGCATGGGAGAACTTCCGAGCTAGGAGGGCCAGCTGTTCATCCTCTAGCTGCTCTAACTGATCATCAGTTACATCACAGAGAGCAGATAGGGAAAACCCACAAAGAGAATCAGCAGAAGAACCGAGCGGCGGTGGGATCGGTGACTAGAGCCATCGATCGAGACTTGACCGACGAGAGACTATGTCAATCTCGTGAGTCTTGAGGCGCGAGTAAAGCGCATCAAGAGTCGTGGTCGAGAGGTCCGTGGTGTCCTTGATGGTAGTCACCTTCATTTCCCAAACCCTAAGATCGAGTCTTTGAAATAATCATGCGAGCGTTATCCGAGTCGGAGTATGTAAGACCGATGGCTCGGAGGTTGCTCAAAATCTTATGAAAGCGAGAGAAGCACTCGTCAAGGGACTCACCAGCAAGCATCTCGAATTTGTCAGATTCGCTTCAATCGGTCTTGTCGCACCGTCTTTATTTGGGTGGTGCCTCATGGTAAGCATTGAGGTCACCCAAATATCGAAGGTCGACGTCGGTGAGAGATGCGATCAAATTCGCTTCTACTCAAACCACGAATGATGATGTTCCTCGCCTCGCGTTTGCCTCAACATCGACCATATTCCGGCATTGATGTTCTCCTCGGCGGGAACAACAAACCGACCTTGACCTTCGCCGGATGGCGTAGCCCTGAGCCTGGATGTAGGTCTCCATCCGGCTCTTCCAGAATAGAAAATCCATCCCATCGAAGATCGGAGGCTTGGTCGAGTACTTGTCCGTCGCCATGGCTCTTGAGACCGGTTAAAGATCTATCAAGAAGAGCTAACCGGCTCTGATACCAATTGTAGGACCGAAATGGCGACAGAGGGGGGTGAACGTCGCTCTCTTTTTAAAATCGCCCCCGAGAATTCGACACTGTTTTTCAAAACGATGCAAAACAAAGCACCTCACAGAAAATTAAAATTAATCTTGCTGAAATTTGGAACGATGCGACATCGAAAAATTCAGATAAATCGAGAGTAGTCGGAAAATTTCAATGAAAATATTGCCGTTTGATCTGCATGCAAAATCACCAAGGATCAAGAAGAGAAATAAAAGAAAGGTGACCAAGATCAAGGGCTGCTGTCGGCAGAGAACACTTCAAATGAAATCAGCTAGAGACTAAGGATTGACAGCAAAAGAAGAGAAGAAAGAAACCCTTCATGCAGTAAAGCAACAAAGACTGCTCTCCCAACAGAAAAGCAAAAGCAATCAGGAGGCAGTTGCAGACCCAACCGAAAATATACAGGAGAGGATTAGCTAGCAAAGACTGACAACACAGTCATACCCAAAAGAAAAGGAGATCAGAGAAGAATCGTAAACAAGTATCCTGGGAAGTAAAACTAAGAAGGAAATATTTTCAGAAGACCGGCATGGAACCAATTTGTTGTCTGATAAAAATAGTTCGGCATAGTAAACTGAATGAGAAGCTACTGCCAACAAAAAGAGAGCACAGACAGCAAACTGCAGTTGATTGGCAGAGAAAAAGAACTGAATGCAGACTTGAAGAGGAGTGTTCGGCCAACACTTTTTGTTCTGACCAGAAGGAGAGAAATCACATCATGAGAGTGGCTCGGCTCAAAATCAGACAAAGAAACACATGTTCGACAGACATAGCTGAACTTCTGAAAATCAAACACTACGCCTCAAAGAAACAGACATTCGGTCAAGTACAGATAGAACCTCTCAGAAGAGAAATTTCATACAATTCAAGCAAGAGCTCACAACATACCGAAAGTTTTAAGAAAAATATTCAGAGGCAAAAGAGAACTTAACACAACACATACACATGGCTTTTCATATTGATTTATGGAGAGAAATGATTACGTGCAGTTCAATCCATTCTCTCATCTTGAGACCTCTCTCACTCGAGAAGAACACAACATAAGAAGGACAAAAAGAGGAACATGAACAGGAGTAAACTCAAGTCACAAGAGGAGCAAAGAAATAAGAACAAACTCCATACATTGAGTCCCCATACGCATGGACATTAGAACAAAATGATTACAAGACTCTCAATCCATTCTTTCCCTATCAATCCTCAAGAACACCAAGAGCCTCACATGCTTCTTGGGAGGAACACAACACACAAAGGGATAAAATGAGCTCTCAAACCATAACTCACTCTATTGTATCCTAAGGGGTATGCAGCCCCTCATCTCTATTTATAGCCATTGGCTAACGGGTCTCCAACCAGTTACGCCGGCTAAACCCTAACGGAGCCGTCTCCCGCTTATGCAGCCTTGCGAAATTACCGATTCGCCCCTCTTGCACCTTCCGGGAAGCTTCCGCGCTCCTTATCTTGCACGCCTCGCAACCACTTCGAGTTCACGCCGTCTTCGACACATCCCGACCGTTCTGACCTCAGCGCCACCTGCGCCTAGTCCGGTCCACCGTGTCTCGCCACGACACCGCCTCGACGTCCTGCAGCCACACAGACAAGAAAACACGTCAAATAGCACCGCTCGATACATTAAAGCATAAACGAGTCCAAACCTATCGCATCATCAGAATACGCATCCTAAACCTATACGACTAAGTTCGACCGAAGTCCAACCGAGCCCGTTACGCCACGCAACGTCTAGGTCCGAACCAACCGACTCAAACTCAACTTTTCTAAACCGATGTCAATTACTCATCATACACAACGGGATGACCTCCACATGGTCTCTCGCAATGGTACAAGGAGGATGTGAAATGGCAACTATCTTACCATTCCTAAGGGAGAGCAAACACAATCCCTCCCACCCTTGAGCTTAGGTAATCCCTTAATCAAATCCGTGCCACTGATCTATGCTAGATATCAAAATCAATTTGTCCAGGTCTATGGTGCCGAAAACTAGATATCTTGACTCACCTAAACATAGAGAGGAAGACTCAGCAAAATTAGCACTAAAAACTCTCCCAAGATGAGAAATCTCAAAGACTAGATCCCCAGCACTTCTCCTAAAGTTCACCTCGAGATCATCATTAATTAATTGCGAGACAAAGAGCAAATTCTATTTAAGCTTACTTACTAGGGCTACATCCTTAAGTATGAAGTTGTCATTGACACAGATTATGCCCTTGGCCATCACAGTCTTGGTAGAAGCATTCTCGAATATGATCAACTCGTTGCCAAATGCTCGGGTGAGGGAGGAAAACCATCTTGAATTTTCGGACATACGTCAAAAACATTGGAGTCCACTAGCCACAGGTTCTCTTTCCTCCTCTGCCGGACCTACATCACAGAAACAGAAAATCATGTGTTCTTAGTACTAGTGTTAGTAATAAAAGACTTAGGAATCCAGTACCAAGACACACGGAGAGTAGAAGCAAAACCAGTATAGGCATGGACTGAAGATGATGCAGAATGAGACAAAGCATGAACACCATAAGAACACACTCCCACGCAAGCTCTACCCATACTCCCCCTGAGTGAAGCCTTTCATCAGTTAAATCAACAATTTTGCCTATGGTACTATTAAGCTTCAAATCTAGCAATGGGAGCAAGATAAAGCAATAACGTTCGTGTCCCTAGCTCTTAAGCATGTAAAAGAGTTGCTAAACTTGAGTTGAGCAATTTGGTAAAGTTATCCCTAATAACTAGCAACCTCTCAACAATATAAGCATGTATAGTAGTGCCAATAGTAAAGCATGCTTATATCTTCTTAATTTTATCCAATGCTACTCAAAGTTGGCTAGCAACATCAGAGTAAATGGTCCTTAGCTTGTCTAACCCAGTGCAACACTAGGCAAGATTCACAATTATCATCATTAGGAATTAAGGATCTAAGCCTAGCAATTTTAGCATTCAAGTCCTCAACTAAGAAATCATGATTGTTCATTTTATTTTTTGCTTCTAAGCTCATGATCTTGGTGAACTACAGCATGAGATATCTCATCGTATGTGAGCTTTACTTCATCAGGGTCGTTATATAGATCACCACACTCGAAACATCGGATAGGATCTCCTCCTCCTCTCTTTCTCATCCTCACTATGTTTATGGCTCTAGTGAACTTGATGGATAGGAAGGCTAGGTCATCCTCAAGAATTTTCTCAATCTGATCATCACTCATAGCGTGCAAGGCAGACAAGGAGGATCTAGAAGAAGCATATTCAACTGGGCCAAAAAAAGAACTCTTAGCAAGATAGTCAAAAGAGTCATCGACTTTGACTTGTTCTTGCGAGAGAGAAAGCCGATCTCATGAGTCTTTAACTTTGAGGAAAGCTTATCCAAGGTGATCTCGCTCATGATAACAGTGTCATTGATGGAAGTGACTTTTATCTCCCAAACTAACATGTTTAAGACTCCAAGACTTAGTGTGCATTTTTAGAGTTAGGATGGACCACACTGATAGCACGTAAGTGGTTGCGGATCTTGTGAAAGTGAGCAAAAAACTCATCCAAAGATTCTCTAGGTCTCATATCAAACTTCTGATATTCTTTCTTGAATTGGTTCTAACGCACCTCCTTGATAGCTGTAGAGCCATCATAGTAATCAGCGGGAGTCTACCAGATATCGCGCGCCAAAGTGAGATGAGGCACATGATCAAACTCATTTTTACAGAGTCTTTGAATCAGGAGGTTCCTAGCCTTGCTGTTTGCCTCTACATCCATAAGATTTGTCAGAGTGATCTGATCATCGTCAGGAATAACATAGAAATTCTTAACCTTCTCCTAGATCGTATAGCCTTGAGCTTGAATGTATGTAGCCATCGTCACTTTTCAATATGGGAAGCCAACCCCATCGAAGACGGGTAGCTTCGTGGATTACCTATCTGATGTCATGACTCTTAAGACTGGTTAAGATCTATGAGGAAGAGGTTAACCAGTCTTTGATACCACTTGTAGGATCAATGCCGGCAATTAAAGGGGGTGACTGATTCCCAAACTTTTCCCCCTAAGGTATTCAAAATCCCCACTCAAGTTGACTATAATAGTTACCAAATTCATATCACATCAACTAGGCTAAGCAAAACAAAGCTAGAGGACAAGAATCAACAAAATCAACAGTCTATTGCATAGGCTTAGCTAGACCACCATTGAGAGGCTGGTCTGACCGATTCCCTATTCCCAAACCTAAAAACCTCTTGGGACAAGAGGTCAATTATCAAGAACTTGCTCAATTCTTATTCAAACACTTCAATGTTTTGCATAAGATTGTTTTAGGTGATAGGAACCTAAACCAAACAAGAATCACAATGTTGTTAAGCTCAAGTTCACCAAATTGAACAGAATCAAATCTAGTTCACAAGAACACCTAAAAACCTAAATTTCAAATTTCTTCTTGCTCGTAACGATCTAAGCCATGAGGTCTTTTAGATCTATTCACATATGTTCTAGCGAGGTAATTTAAGCAAGAGATTAGGCTAGAACTCCAACAAACCTGAAATCGCAGATCTAGCTCAAGAATAAGCAGAACCAAGCAAGAACATGATTGAGACAAAGTTTTGATCTATTTTAGTAGAGGATGAGGTTTACATTCTTATGGATAACTACAATATGTAGCCAAAACACCACATTTTCTCTCTCAAGTTCTCCCACAACCATGGAAGGAGACAAGGTAGTAGAGCAAAAACTAAACCCTAGAATCTCCTCAATCTCACACCTCCTCTCCTCCCCTCTAAATAACCAACAAAACCCTAATAGGTCTAACCCATTAATCTTACTGAGGAAACCCGTCAACCCCACTAACATAGGTTTTACATACCCACACACACTTCTCAAAGCATTTGCAAGACTCAACCCGCTAACTCTTTAGCGATTGATCCACTTATCATTTCCAACTCTCCTTGACCTAAACCACTTCTCCTTTATGCCTCTTCATGCCGTGGTTTTGATCAAGGTACCAACTTGGTATTTGTTCAACTACCAAAATCCTCGATGAAGTTTCTGGGCATCCTCTCTTGACTCTGTCTTCATCTTCACCTCAAAGTATATCTGCATGCTTTGACACGCAGATCGTAGTACCCAATGACTAGCCATCACGTCTTCACCCATTCGGACTCTCTTGAACCGTCTCTACTGCATCGGCCTCATCACTTAGCGCACCACATGCACCAACTCGCATATTCACAATCCTTGTCTTCTCTGTGCTTCCTGCTTGAGACACATAGCCTCATCCGGTCTTACACGAACACTCTAGACCTTAGCTCCCCACCTAGTTCTGATCCATTGCCATTGACCGTTACATCCTCAAAGCCACCTATACATCCAAAGATCAAACAACCATATCGAACATAAGTTTCATGCACTTGACTTACGTTAGTCAAATTCATGCATGATGCAATTCAACATAACCAACCCATGGCACCCATGCCATGCGCATACTCAATCACCACTGATCCTAACTTGACCAAACCAAATCACCAATAGTCGGTCTGACCACCATTACCAAGCTAGCAGTCTGACCATCAACACCATGCCGATTAGTCCTCCCAGGTCAGACTGCCGGCCATTGGCCGGTCCGCCTGCTTAATTACACCAAAAACACTCTCTTTGAAATTTTGGTTAAACTCTATATAGTTTAAGATCTAGTTTCCAATTCCAGTGGGACCAAGTACAAACTCAACCCTATACAAGCCTACACAACTGTTTGGTGTTCATTTTCCCAAAAGCCAATGGCCGGTCTGACCGCTCGCCCCATGGCGGTTTGACCGCTGGCCATCTGCTAGTCAGACTGTCAACTCCATGGTGGTAAGACCGATTGAACCCTGAGAGCATACACTGAAAATTGAATTTTCTTAAACTTTTGAAAAATATAAATTCAACTCAACCAAAGTGATAATTGTTCATCAAAAATATATATTAGACCTTGCACACGGTCTCTCACAATGCTTTCCTTAATGAAGAGCGCACCAACTCTCCAAAAATAACATATTCAAAGCCTCCTAAAAAATTCATAAAATAATTATTGCAAGACACAAACCCAACAAAATACCTTTCCTGCCTCATCATCCCAATTCCATAAAATGCTAAAATAGTGTCATCAGTTTCTATTCTATTTTGGATACTCTTTTCGCATGCGCTACCACATAGTAGAGAAAGGAGTGCCACACTAGCTCCAAAAAGTCATCATAATCCTCCCTATCATGTTGTATTCTGCTAGTGGCCCACTGGATGATAAAATTGCGAAAGCCCTCCAAAAAATATACAACGCATTGTGAAAGCCCTCCAAAAATATCCAAGCAATGAATGAGACTATCAAATTGATCCAACTCAAATATACCTAAATTTTTGCTTACTAAACACAAAGCCAGTACTATCAAATATTATTTCTTTGTGCAGGGCCTTACGATTGTCATTTTCAACATGCCAAACAAGTTTATAGTCTTCCCAAATAATGACAATGTTTATGTAGTTTCCCTATTAGTAACTCCCGAAATCTAGCAAAAACATGTTTGGTTTTTCATCTATGTAGCCTAAGGATATCCGCAATCAACAAATTATCTTACCATGGAACTCATCTTTATCTTAACCACCGAACCCAAAAAATCCCCCACGCTACTTCCCAAGCTATATCCCACCTCTATGTACACGGGGCAGACCTAGGATGAAAATTGAATGAGGCACCCTTTAAGAGCAACTTCATCACTCCACAGTCCTTAAACAACTATTAGGACTAAAAGTTAAGTTTTTGTGTGGACACCACATATTAAGAGAAACTTCATCACTTCCCTCTTTGGAATGTATGAACCTATAGGATTCCTATGGGAATTTTACTATTTCCTACAAAGTTCCCATAAGGTTCCCATGTTCTAAACATGTTCGACAATGGCATACTCTTTTTAGGAACAAGAAAAATTTTCTAGTAAATAACCCAAGAGATACAAATATACCATTGGCCAGACAATGCTACCAAGATAATTACAGAATAGGACAACAAATTAAAATGTTATACAACAAATATGAAATACATTACCACAACTTTTTATAGGATTAAGCATCATAATTAATGAAATGACATCAAACAAATGACCTGAACTAGAGAACCTCAGAGGTAAATCTCTAGAAGCAAATGATGCCAATTAAAAGAAACACGTTTAATTATTAGCATCAACTCGAGTTGTCTTTGTCCATCCATTAATGCAGAGTTTCTTTAATGTAGCTTTAGGTGTCCATTTAGAAATTGGTATACAAGCACAAGCGAGCATCCTCTTCGCTCTACGACCTTACAATAGCTAGATGTGAGTGTAGGGATGGGGTGTCATTGGGCTAGTAAGTACATTAATCTAGTAGCAGTTGCCCATTGAGGCCTAGTAATTGGGCCAATAGGGACATCCATAGTGAGAAAATAGAAGAACACCACTATAGCCCATATTTGAGTAGGGCCTAGGTCCCCACTGTGCTCCACATAGGTATGTCCGATCCCTACCTCCACGTCATTGAAACCATATATAGCCACCATCCCTAACCCTGTTCTCCTTGCCTCCTTCTCTTTCCTTTTTGTGCCGCCATTCCTATCCTCTTTCTCCTCCCATCCCTTTACATCACCAACAATGCCCGTCCTTGTTAGATCTGGGGCTTAGCTATGATGGCCAGTACCATGGGTGTTAGGAGCAACCCAGACGATGGAATGTGCAGTAGTCTTCCTAGGTGATGGAATCCACTAAGGCACTGATGGTGTTGAAAATACCTATGATCTGTCATAGGGGCACCTCATTGGTTGAAGTGAAGGAGCAAGATGCCCTTCACCCAGGTGTGTCCTCTAGCAGGTAAGCACTTCCACTTTTACAATTGGATGAGTAAGTGAGAGATATGCTGCATGGACCATCTATCAAGGTGAAACCAACTAGATCCTCATCCCCCATGTCTGGCAAGAGTTGTAGGGGATGGAGGAAGAAAGGGTAGCCGGTCGAAAGATGGAGCCAACAACAACAAGGATGTCGATTACTCACAGGGTGGTCAAGTCAACATATTGAAAGGCTTGAGATTTGGATTCAGATCTAGATCTAGATGTAGAAAGGGGACTCTTTCATTAAAGCTCACCACCTCATCCTATTGGTAGTAGCGGCGGCAACTTGATGAAAATAAAACTACGGATATAGTAGATCTACATAAGGGGGTAGGTCCCTTTACCTCTTATTGTCAGGGAGGTCATTATAGAGGGTAAGAAAGGGGGTTGAGGAGGACCGAGAAGTGACAAGTCGAGGATGGGTGATGGTGAAGAGGTAAACCTAGCTCTTGGAGTTCCTGTGAGGGAATCATGTGGGAATTAAAAAAACCTTTCTTCAAAGTAAATTTTGTCACCATACTAGTCCATTTTATAGTACTATTAATTCGTAGTTCAAAGGTTAATTTGTTACATATTATGTAGGAGCTAATGCTACAAATGTGTTGTTTCACTTGTGCAAGGAAGCTTTATATCAAGATTTGTGTAGCTTAACTTGACTTTCTTGTTTTAGTGGTCTTTCTTATTATATTTGAATAGCTAGTTGCATCATTATTTGTAATTCCATATTATTGTGTCCCAATATTGCATGGGTTGATTCTTCCACGGATAAAGTGAGTATTTTATTTTTGGGAAGTTACCAACTTGCTTTCTTGGATAAGTTACAAAATATGTATATAGCTATATGCTGCCCTCTCTTAACCTAGTACCAGAATATCAAATTAGAACCCCATAAACAAACCAAACATGTAAATATGAAGCATTGAAATAATTCTAGACCATTTCTTTTTTGTTTATTTTTTAATTACAACCCTCCATGTTATTTGACTAATTATTGCTTGCATTACATAATTTACCAACTCTTGGTCTACCTTAGGTTCATAGAGTAGCTACAATTAATGCCTCATGCTCTTACATCCTTTTTGAACTTTGGGACATCATATGAGATCACACAAAAAATCATAGTATTACATATGTTAGTTTGGGGGTGGTTCAGGAACTGAAAAGAATGGCGTCAGAGTGAAAATTCGACAATGTTTGCTGGGGAAAATCCATAAACCGCATATAATCCACTTGCACTCTCACTATCCCCTCTATATCTTAATCATACAAGTGAATTGTTGATCCATAATGGCCCCTATTTGACATTTTGTACTCCTTTGCTTTCCTATGACAACTGATTGCACATCCCTCGTGTGGATGGCTGGGTCGATGCAACCAATAGTTCATTGATAAAAAAAAATCTGCATTTGATGCCAAGGATATGTTGCCAAAGGTATGAAAAGCGGGGATGACCCTTTCAACGGTTGGAATGAGCTCAAAGCAAGCGAATATACAATCATCCACACATGGCATGGGTAGGAGAGGACGAATATGAGGAGGCAGTGATGGGAGGTCATGAGGCTGTTACCGGTTGTGAGATTACAAATAAAAGTTAAAAAAAAGATGATAGAAGAGGGGTTTGTAGACAAGATATCCACTTGTAAGGGGTAAACAAACCAAAGAAGATCAAAGAGGAAGATAAAAGAGTAAGGAAGCCGAGAGAGAGCCAACTTGGGCCTTGTCTGGGCCAAGAACTCGTTTCGATCTCGACCACCGCAAAATTTCACAATAAAACGCGAGGTAGAGAGAGAAAATTAGGGCAAAAAAGTCACACCCTCGCTTAGCTTTTCCCCTGCCCTCGCCGCCGCCGCCGCCGCGCACGACATCTTCCCATCTGGCGGCGAATCCACCCCCCGGCCTTCCCGGAGACCAGAGATCGGGCCAGATCTGCCAACGGCCATGTCAGGAGGGAGCGGCTCTGCCGGCCGCGTGTCGGGAACCGCGGCCCCGCGGTACGCGCCGGAGGACCCGTCGCTCCTGAAGCCGTGGCGCGGGCTGGTTGACGGCACCACCGGCTACCTCTACTACTGGAACCCGGAGACCAACGTCACCCAGTACGAGAGGCCCCTGCCTCCCGAGGAACAGCTCCCGCCGCCGCCGCCGCTCCCGCCTCCGCCTCCCCGCGGCCGCGACCGCAACCGCCGTGACCGATCCTGCTCCCGCACCCCGCCGCGGCGTGACCAAAGGGACCGCGACCGCGACCACCGGCGCCACGACGACCACAACTCCTCCAAGTCGGCGTCTTCCCACCACCATCCTCCTCCGGCCGCCGCTCCTGCCGCTACCGCCGATGATCCGTCCACTGAGGCATACCGCGGGCGCCACGAGATCACTGTCATCGTAAGGATCTCCAACCCCCCCGCCCCCACCCACATCTTGCTCGTACCATGTTTACTTACCTAGTACCTACTTGTTGGTTGGCCTGCTTGTCGCAGGGGGATAATGTGCCTGCTCCCATAACTGCGTTTGAGTCTGGTGGCTTCCCGCCCGAAGTCCTCAAGGAGGTATGCATTAGCTTGGTGTTGAACAATCACCCACGGGCTAACACTAACCCAAACAGAGTGGCATGCGAGGGATGAAGGTCTCCCAGCTTGGCAAGCGTGGTGGATCATGGACACACGTGCCCCAGTTGCTTGCTTGTTTCTCTTTATTTGCTTGATTGTGCTAAATCAGGGCTGGCTGCTGCGAGTCTCAATTACTCATCTACATCTCTGTGGCAGATGCGATATTTGCTCCGAGGTGGAGCTAATGTCGTACGCTGCCTCACGCCGCCCTCGGCCAATCTATAAGTGCGGCGGGCTGAGGGCAGATGTCGTTGATGGAGCTGCCAAGGGTGGTTGGACACCTGAGGCGGCTCTTTCCCTACCGGGGGGCTGCCCATGGCGCAAAGGGGCGCCCACATCGGCCGATTCGTTGCTCTGCGTCCAATTCTTGGGAAAGGCCCCTCACATGGATGGTGGGCCTCTTCTGGGGCCTGACTATGGAGGTCTCGCCCAGGCTGTCAATTTCCAGATATAGGATCGGTTGGCAGCTGCTGGAAGGGGCCTGTGGATGAACGATCCATGGTTGATCGAGCCTGCCTCCAGGGATTCTGTTAGAGCCTTTTCTACCTCACCTTGCGTCTGCAAGTCTACGCGTTGCGGATGCACTTTCTTTTGTACGACTTTAAGTTGACTTCATGCATTGTTGATTCTTTGTTGTTTTCACTACAAGGGCTAAAAGGGAAATTGTAGCAGGTGTATGTAATACATATTATTTGTATAGTTATTCTTATTTTGTCTGCCTTGCCCCCCTCCCCCCTCTTTTGTCTTCAGATACAACGTGCTGGATTCTCAAGTCCGACACCGATCCAAGCCCAGTCGTGGCCAATTGCCTTGCAGAGTCAAGATGTTGTAGCTATTGCAAAGACGGGATCTGGAAAAACTCTTGGGTATTTACTTCCTGGATTTATGCATATTAAGCGTCTGCAAAACAACCCAAGGTCTGGACCAACAGTGTTAGTTTTGGCACCTACAAGGGAGCTCGCAACGCAGATTTTGGAAGAAGCTGTGAAATTTGGCAGATCATCGAGAATTTCTTGCACGGTTTGTTCATTCTGTTTCTGTGGTACTTGATATACAACTGGTCATACTTCGGTACTTTGATAAATCTTAATAACTCACTAAAGAAGCTTTTACAACACCTTCGAGTGCTGATGTGTTACTTAATCCTCCATTTTGTATCATTATGCTGTGTTATCTCTGTTTCTAATGTAAAGACCTTGTATTATTACTGAAAATTTTCTTTCCCTTGCCTTCTTTCTTGATTATATGTTCATTATCTGATCCTTTGTTGTTGGTCTGTTTTTAGTGCCTATATGGTGGTGCTCCTAAAGGTCCCCAGTTAAGGGATTTAGATAGAGGGGTTGATGTTGTTGTTGCTACACCTGGAAGGTTGAATGACATTCTAGAAATGCGAAGGATAAGCCTGCGGCAAGTCTCATACCTTGTTCTAGATGAGGCTGACCGCATGTTGGACATGGGGTTTGAACCACAAATAAGGAAGATAGTGAAAGACATACCTCACGGTCGGCAAACCCTTATGTACACTGCTACTTGGCCCAAGGAAGTCCGAAGAATTGCAGATGATCTTCTTGTTCACCCTGTCCAGGTGACCATTGGAAGTGTTGATGAACTTGTTGCTAATAGTTCTATTACTCAGGTATGGGACTTGTCTTATAGACTACATTCATGATACTCAAAAGGCTTTTTTAACCTCAAGCACAGTACATCGTTATGAGATATGAAAAAAATAGTTCTGTGCTGATGTATCTATTTCCCAAATAACCCTGTGTTGTAGAAACTATTTCTATTCTCTTATCCTCTTGTTCTGGGCAGCATGTGGAGGTGCTCACACCCTCAGAAAAGCTTCGGCGTCTGGAGCAAATATTGCGATCCCAGGATTCAGGTTCAAAGATATTAATATTCTGTACAACTAAGAGAATGTGTGACCAACTTTCAAGGACACTTACTAGGCAATTTGGAGCTTCTGCCATTCATGGTGACAAGTCCCAAAGTGAAAGAGAGAAGGTTCTGAATCATTTTCGATCTGGAAGGTCTCCTATTTTGGTTGCAACAGATGTTGCTGCACGAGGTTTAGACATCAAAGATATCAGGTACTATTTTTCATTCTATGTATGTTTGAAAGTTTTGATTTGATATGTTCTATCTTGCTGCTATCATTTTATAAAGAAAATAATGGAAAATGAAAGTGTTGCTGTATTGTGCTGATAGGACCAACAACCATCCTAATAAACAAATTGACCACTTATGGAGCAATTTGATTGTCTTATCAGTTAGAAGGATTTGATAGAGATCCATGATAACAAAAATGTATGATATCTCATGGACATACTAAGATGAAGAGTAATTAATACTGAAGTAGTCAGTCAATAGGGCCTCAGTTGTGCATTATCTACTGTAAAGGTTGCTGAAACAAAATTAACTGATTGCATTGATTATATCATCTCCAGCTAAATGTACTGGATGAATTCATTCTGCATCCACTGCATAAAAGCTAGTGCAAATGTACGCAGAACCTTGAAGAGAGCATGCTGTTTTTTCCTTGAAAGTTTCACCATTGTTTTGATGTATTACTCTGGACTTCCACTACAAAATCGCAGCAGTGATCACACATTTTTTTCCTTGGTTATACTAACGCTCGTTTTGTGCATCACATGTTGAGGTTTACATTAAAAAGTTCCTCATGTTTCCTTCGCACAGGGTTGTGATCAACTATGACTTCCCGACTGGTATTGAAGACTATGTTCACAGGATTGGCAGGACAGGAAGGGCTGGTGCCACTGGTCTGGCCTATACATTTTTCTGTGACCAGGATTCAAAATATGCTGCTGATCTTATTAAAATTCTGCAAGTGGCAAACCAACGCGTTCCCCGTGATTTAGTGGACATGGCTTCTCGGGGCGGGCGTGGTAGGAAGCGTAACCGCTGGGCAACCCGCTCTGATAGGGGTGGTTCACGCTCTGAATTGGATTCTAGGTATGGTGGGAGAGATGGAATTTCAGCATCTTCTGGGAGATTAGAGAGTAGTCGCAGTGGTCGTGGAAGGGATGATTATGATGGCCGTGGCAGGTATTTTCGCTACCCCCCTCTCTTTTTTTGAAAGGGACTGACATTCATTGTCAGTTACCCAGTAACCTTCTTTCATATAAATTAGCCATTTTCCTGGTGTATGAGGATCTATTTAGCTCTATTTTGGTGCAATTCAAACCAGAAGTTTTCTGCAATTGCTGATGCCAACTGGAGTCTAGGTCTTGTTATTTTAAGTTCTTATTTGAGGTTATGATTTCATTATGTAACAAGAGTGTCAATCTGAACCCTGTTTATTGTTCAGTGATTTGTTTTCTGCTGTCCAAATGCTGGTCCTTACTGAATGTTTCTGATGCTGACAGGCACGATCACGGTGAATCTGATGGACGGTCACGCAGGTCTGGCAGAGGTCGCAGTACTAGAAGCCGTAGCAGGAGTGGTAGTGATAGGTACAGCCCAAGTCCTAAGAGGTCACGCCGCCATGAAGTGCAGGCTAGCCGTAGCAGAACTGGGAGTCGGAGCCGAAGCAGGAGCAGGAGTTACACTAGGAACCATCGTGCTAGCCACAGCAGGAGCCGTAGCCCTGGTGTTAGCCATAGGATCGAAAGGAGTACTGCTGGCTCTGGGTCTGCACGCCCTGACTCTGGGCACCCAGAGCACAAAAGTTCGCCAAAAGCTCACTATTCAAATGACCATATGAAACACACTGACCAGAAAGATGATCATCACCCGGAGGATGGGAAGATTGGAAAGGTTGATCTTGATCGCTCACCCAGCCCCCAGGATGATAAGTCTGCTCCATATAGTCCCGTGTATAATGGCAATGGCAGTGGCTCAGTGAGCCCTAATGGTAAGCCAGAAGGAGATGCCAAAGCTGTTGAAGTTTCTGAGAAGCCTGATCCTGCATCTCCACCTCACAGCAGCAAGAACAGGGATGATGAAGAGGAAGGTATGATAGATGAAGCTGGAGAAATAGCTGAGGATGATCCTCGGGCAAGTGCGGCTGTGCAGAATGGCGACATAAACTGATCGTGTTGACACCCAAAGTTTCAGGAGCAGCTGATCTGCCTTCAACATCTGCAGTGACGCTCAGAATATTTGTATCTGCAAGCTGTCTTTCTACTAGCAATCAGTGTTGTATACTTTGTTATGTCTGAATTGTTTTTTGTTGTAGCATTTTGCTTGTCCTTATGGCAGTAGAACTTATCAAGGTGGTATCTCTGCCATATACGAACCAAAATCGGAGATGCAAATCATGCAATGCTGCATGTGAAAGTAGGATGAGCGCCAATGTTCTGTGCTTCAGTCAAATAACGTGAAGAATCGTTGTGATGGTTAATCATGGTTCTCGTGCTCCATCCCACTGGTAAGAAAAATCTCAAGTCAAAAAATGGAGCACGAAGATAGCGAAACATGGACGTTGCATGATTTAAAAAAAATCTCTAAAAAATCTTAAAAAACTAATTCCAGCAACATTTTTTTTAAAAAAAAAACCTAATGAGCATTATTGTTCTCCAACGAGCTATCACGCGAACCTGAAGATAGCGAAACATGGAAAGCATTGAACTTTTAATGAAAACAACGGCCCAGAAAATCGTATTTTATTACATATAAAAACAATAGGGCGCATCCTATCTCTTAGATACAATCCGGTACAAGGTATGAATTTGTGCGGGTAAAATCAGAATAATCGATGGAACACAAACATACAACTGAGCTCACATAGACGCATCTGGCAACGAACCCATAAGAATTACAGGACTGCTGTTCCTCGGTTTCCACATTTTATCCGGCCTTGCTTTCGAGAGAATATTGGAGAAAAACCCAGATGAAGAGAAAGATGGGGGCTGGGTAAACTCGGTTGAGGACCTGTTTGCACCGTCATGTATTGCTTGTTCTAGCGCAGCAATTTTCCTGCCTGTGCCAGTAGTCTTACCACAAGGGCAGACACTGATTTTCCTAAAGCATTGCTTATGGAAGATTGATCCACACGAACCACATTTTGCAGCTTCATCCTCCTGAAATTATCATAAAACCAATTTCGTCAGCAATGTAGATAAAGCTGCATACAAATTAGAGAGCAAAGACTTGGCAGGGCACCTGAATTGGAAATATAAGGACAAGGGGGTCATCACAAGCTTGCCGAGCAGCACAAGGAATGCCGGCATCATAGCACACAAGGCATTGTTTGGTGATGTGTACAAGTATCCTATTAGATATGGTCTGCACCTTAACTGGAAGCGCTGTTTCAAGCAAACAGAACTTGTATCAGTCATGCAAGAAACAGTATGAGACCATGATTTCGATTGTCGTCTAGTGGTTTACAATTTTGATTACAATTTTTTATATAATCAAACATCAGTCATTCTTGAACAATATCCAAAGGGTCAGCATATGAAACAACCATATCTGAAAGATGTTAGAAACCTAAACAAATATTCAGAATCCTTTTTTGCCCCTGGAAATACATTCAGTCAAGTTTTGGGGGAGCTGAATCCTGAACAAATATTCAATATCCCTTTTTTTGGGAGGGGGAACATTCAGGCATGTTTGGGGAAGCTCCTTCAAACATGGTCTCATTATCCTAACTTTGATAGTTCTAAACAGACTGCAGTTTCTACTTTTAGTGGTGCAGTACTTTCCTGTACTAGTGTTTGATAGATCAAAATCATTAAGGGATAGCAAATAAATTAATTTAATACGATTGACATATCTATCATGCCAAAGCATGGCAGCTTGCGAGCATACATAGACCCTCTTTCAGTCACATATTAATCAATTAACCTTGACAGCAACAAAACACATACATATTTGACATAACCATCGATTGATAAAGGCTATATGAAATAAGCATACAAGTTCATGAAATGACAAATACCTGCAAAAGCCCCATTTGAGAGATCAACAAGGTCACGGAGCGCAAAGAAGTCATTCCCATCAAGAAGGTATCTTCGAACTCCTAGTCCTCTAAATATGGAGTTCAAAAAGGACATTGGACACAAGGAAGCATAGCTGCTATTTTCTTCCGAATACTCATGGTATTAAGCAGAGCTGGCACTTTAGAAAATAGGAAAGGGTTGACAGCACTTACACAGAGCATAGGCTGAAAATGAAAATAATCATTTACTGAGGTCACGGCAAAGTATGATGTAAATTACATTCTTTGGTGCGATCCTCTGACTTAGGTAAGTCACGGTATGATTCCCCAACATCTGCCATCCATTTTTATCCAACGCTTCTTGTCTCATAGCCATATCACCCATCTTCTCTTTCCTCTTTCCATCTTGTTAGATAGTCCTCTGTGGGCCTAGCTTATGGCTTTGGGCCCATATGCCCTTAGTCTAAGTTTGTTAGGGTTTCGTGATTGAGGGTTTCTTAGGGTTTCGAGTTTCATTAGACCTAACTCTTGACACACCCTTCCCTATATATACTCCTTGTACTGATGGTTCTTATTCATTCAATAAACATTGCTTACATGGTATCGAAGTTTATGTTTCCTTTCTCGGTCCCACGCCTCGCAGTGGGGGCTGCAAAATCGAACCAACAAGAAAAACCGAACCGGTCAACTCGGTTTGACCGGTTTTCGGTTTCGGTTGATAGCTAGAAAAGTGGTATTTATCTGCTTTGGTTTTTCCGGTAGCAACCGAGGAAAACCGAATTCCGAGAAAACCGAATGACCTTGCGATGCCTCTCCGCTCTTGGCCCACTGGCCACCTCAACTCGCGCGGCGCACCGACCTCCAACCCTAGCCGCAGGCGAGCGCAGACGACCACTCGACCGGACACCGACGCCCCTCGCCTCGCGGATCCGCATGATCGACGCCTCGATCTCGTCCGATTCGCCACGGCCGAGCTCGGGCGTGGAGCACCGGCGGATCGCCGCTCGGCCTCGGTGCTCCGCGCCCGCCTCGCCGGTGCTCGGCCTCGGTGCCGTCATCGCAGACTCGCCACCTCGTCGGGCTTCCTCTCCCAAGGCCGTGGCGGCGCCAAGTCCTCGTGGAGCCACCAAGGCCATTGTCGAGCCATCGACTACCGTACCACTGTGTTTTCTCCTCGATCCTCTCCAACTCTAAGTCTCCATTCACTAGATCTAGAGTAATCCGAGATCGACCTCCGGTGCTGCGCCCACTCCCAGTGCTCGTGGGCGGCCGCCCCCGCCAGCTCGGTGCTCCGCCTCCTGGTGCTCTCCCGACTCCACTCCACCGAGATTTGGTGAGACCCAGTCCCAGCCCTTGACGCAAGAAAGAGCTCTAGCCACACATAGCATGAATATTTAAGAAGGTATTGTGTAGTGATAGGTCGATAGCACATAATCTAATTGGATCACCGTCGGACATCAAGTATAATCTTAGGTCTAACCTCCAAATGCTTTGATGTTCTATGTTGGATGCTTGGATAATAATGTTGCCACACTATGGGTGATTTATTGTAATGAAACATGACATCTTCAAACTAACAAAGGGATAAATATGTAACCTAAGTTTAGGGATATCAAAGGTTAGAGTGCTTCGCTTGGTTATTAATCTAAGTAGGATATACAAACAAGGTTAATGACCTCTGTTGCAATTTAATGTGATAATCTTTTGAAACTATAGTTATTGATCATCACATAACTTGCTAATCGGTCATTACATGGATGCCATATGATTTCATCGATTACGCATACATGGTGCTCTTCAAGATATTTCATATGGTCTTGAGCATGGGTGATGTCAATTGTCTCAAATGTGCATTCTCATTGCATTCTCTTCTCGTTAAATTGTCATCCGTGTATGTGTAATGTCTATTGTCTAATGTCCGGTGGTCTCATTGTCTCTCTGTCAGCGTCACTCGCTATTCGCATTTGAGGCTTTGAGCAACATTTACTAGATCGCCACTTCTGTGGCGTTCGGGTTACGCGTGGTGCACTGTGTCGTCTTCTGATCTTTATGTCTTGTCTGCTGCTTGGCTGCGCTGGTCATTATTGGTGCCTCTTGCTTGTGTCTGGGATCACTGAGACCGGAGATGACAATGTATTTTGAATTTTGATTGTCGAATGGAGAATTGAGTCAGAGATGAGATTAACGTTTAGCAATTCGCGTAAACTTTGGTAAAATTGGTATTAACTGAGAATCAAATAAGATGGTATTTACCGATACCATACCGTATTCGAAAAAACTGTATTTCTGAAATACTCAAACCAGTATTCTGATTAAACCGTATTTACGAACCATATAAACCGAAAAACCGAACGAATCAGTCCCTAGCCCTCGGTAGCATACTTTTCCTCTCTCACGCCGCCATCGCACCGCCTCGCCTGCCAGTCATTGCTGCCAAGACCCCATGAGCGATTCCTCGCTCCGCGTCCACCCCATGGCCGGCCTCCCCGCCACTCCTTCCCGCCCGCCGCCGCTGGCTCGATGTCCGCGTCGACGACTACCTTCCCGACGATGCCACCTCCGCCGCCGCCGCCGCGCAGCAGCTCCACCGCGTTCATACCACTCAAACCGCCCGCGAGAAAGCCCTAGAGCTTGCCGCGGAGGCTGAACGCGACGCTGCTGCAGCGACCCAGGCACGCGACGCGGCCGCGGCTCGTCTCCGGGATGCACTCGAGCGCGCTGCTCGCGCTCGTGCTGACGCCGCCGATCCCCTCCAAGCGGCCATCGGCGACACCGCATCCCCTGTCTCCAACGACCATGCCATCCAAGACGCCATGCTTCTCCATGAGGCTGCTGCCATCCACAACCTTCATGCCCAGGCCGTCGCCGTCCAGAACACATGCCTTCTGGTCCCCATCGTCCTCAACATGACCTCCGGCAACTACTCCCAGTGGCGCGAACTCTTCCTCCTCGCCGTGGGCAAATACTCGCTGGAGGACCACGTCCTTCGCGACGCCGCACCAACCTCCTCTCGCTCTACTATGGATGGGCTGCGTCGTTCGTTCTTGGATCTTCTGGGACTATCTCTGCCGATCTCACCCGGATCGTCATGGGCGCGGATCCACCGCCGTGCTACCGGCTTGCCATTGAAACCCACTTCTTGGCAACCGGAGGCACGGCTCTCTGATGAAGCTTGCCGCAACCGCCCAAGGCGATCTCTCAATCATCGACCACGCCACAGTCAAGCGCATGGCGGATGACCTTGGCGACCTCGGCGAGCCCATCTCCGACCGCACCCTGGTTCTTCACGTCATCCGCGGGCTCAATGAAAACTTCTCCGCCATTGGATTGCACCTTCAACGCAGTCGCCCCTTCCCCACCTTTCTGGAGGCCCGGGCTGATCTCCTTCTGGAGGAGCTCCATCTGGTGCATCGCCCAACGACACCCTCCATCGCCCTCCTCACCTCAACCGGAGGCTCTGCATCCTCGACTACCCTCCCCCAGCGGACGCCTACTTCCCCCGCCAGTGGCTTCGGTTCCAGTGGATTCTCCAAGCCGGCTTCCCGTGGCAAACGTGGCAAACGTCGTGGGCGTTATGGCCATGGCTTCAACGCCGGACTTATTGATCAGGGCGACACAAGACTCGAGGACAAAGTGGCCCGAACACCACCGGGGTCTTGGCCTCCTTCAACCACCCCGGTCCGGCCCATCTCCATGTGGCCGGGCGGACCGCCTCGCGCCCTCTTCCACCACCACGCACCTTCGGTGGTCCGCCTCATCGTGCCCATCGACTCAACACCAACCGCCCGCCGCCCAGCAGCCTGCAGACCACATGCTCTCCTCGCCGGGGGGAAGGGCCAGTGGGTCCTTCCTCCAACACTCCCCTACAACACAACCGGCGCACTACCCTCCTGGGATCAACACTCCCTGGCCTCCTCCTTCAACACGATGACCCTGCAGCCACCTCAGCATCATGAGTGGTACTTCGACTCCGGTGCCACCTCCCATATGACCTCCGATGCTTGATTTCTCCCACACCTCCTCCCCACGGGTTTCCTTTCCTTCTTCCATTGTCGTTGGAAATGGATCTTTACTTCGTCACCTCTCTCGGCGCTACTCAATTTTCGAATTCACCCGACTAACAACGTTCTTGTTTCCCCAAGTCTTATTAAAAATCTGATTTCCGTTCGCAACTTCACCACTGACAACAATTGCTCTGTCGAATTTGATCCTACCGGTCGCTCGTGAAGGATCTACAGTCCCAGAAAGTGATCGTTAGATGCAATAGTGCCGGTCCTCTCTACCCTCTCCGCCTGCCTGCCGACGCCCCCCTGGCCGGTGCTTTCCTCGCCGACTCTTCCTCCCTCTGGCACCGTCGACTCGGCCACCCCGGTCAGGAGGCGCTCCATACTCTTCAGCAATCTTCTTCTATTCCGGCATGTCCCAAAGGAGCTGCTACTTCACTGTGTCATGCATGTCAATTAGGCCGCCACATTCGTCTTCCATTTCCCATGTCCACCTCCCGTGCTACACAAAAGTTTGATCTCATACATTGTGACCTTTGGACATCTCCAATTGTTAGTGTGTCAGGTTTTAAATACTACTTGGTCATTTTGGATGATTGTTCACATTTCGTTTGGACATCTCCTTTGCGACTCAAATCCGACACATTTACCACACTCTCTAACTTCTTCTCTTACATTCACACTCAATTTGGCACCACCGTCAAATCTGTCCAGTGCGATAATGGGCATGAATTTGACAATTCCAGCACACGCACGTTCTTTCTTACTCATGGTGTCCATCTTCGCATGTCTTGTCCTTATACCTCTCCCCAGAATGGTAGAGCTGAACGCATGATTCGTTCCATTAACAACATCATGTGATCCTTACTATTCTAGGCATCCTGTCCTTCATCCTTTTGGGCCGAAGCCCTCAACACCGCCACCTACCTCATCAACATACTGCCGACCAAAACACTTGGGTCCTCCACACCACACCTTGCCCTTTTCGGCACTCCACCCTTATATCATCATCTCGCATCTCGGTCACAAGATGCTACCCAACTGTCATCACACGGCAATCCACAAGCTTGCTCCACGCTCAAGATTGTGTGTCTTCCTTGGCTACTCTCCCACCACAAAGGATATCGTTGTCTTGACATTACTTCAATCGGCTCATCCTCTCGTCACGTTGTATTTGACGAGACCTCCTTCCCTCTTGCCAAGAAGCATCAGCAACCCCCTGCTGACCTTGCCTTCTTGGATTCTCTCACTGACGATACACCTATACCTATAGGCCAGATTTCTTCTTTGCCTGCAGGTCCCTCCACATCAGCGCCCACAGATGCCTCGCCCGTGCACGTGGCCTCGGATGCTGCAATCACTCCACCACCTCCAAGATTGCCAGCAGGCGCATCCGCCTCGACTGCGTGCAATGGCGATTTTCCAGCCCACGCGACTACTCGACAGCTTCCCGCGCAACGCTTCCAGCCCCGATTCTTCACCACCACCATCGCCTTCGGTGTTCCCGCCAGGACCGCGACTTCGGCTTGTCTACTCCCCATGCAGACGCTTCTGCGCTCATGACCACGGCCGCAGATCCGTGTCTGCGCTGTTGTACCTACCTCCCTACCACCGGGCGCAGCCTGCTCACGGTGGTCACCACGCCATGACCACTCGGGCCAAACATGGTTTTCGATTACCGGCCCTTTTCGTCGCCACTCCGCTCTCTCCACTCCCAAGAGTTACCGAGTGCACTTGCATCCCAATGGCAAGCGCTTATGAGGAGTACCGCTCTTCACGAATCGGTGACTGGATTTGGTTCCTCGTCCATACAAGGCAATTGTCGTCACCGGTAAATGGATTTTTAAGCACAAACTTCAGGCCGATGGTTCCCTGGAACGCTATAAAGCACGTTGGGTACTACGCGGCTTTACACAACGCCCGGGCGTGGATTTTGCCGAGACATTTAGTCCCGTTGTGAAACCGGCAACAGTTCGGACCGTGCTGGCTCTCGCCCTTTCTAGGCAGTGGCCGATTCATCAACTTGATGTGAAGAACGCTTTCCTTCACGGGACTCTGTCTGAGACAGTTTATTGCTCACAGCCATCCGGATTCGAGGATTCCACTCACCCGGAGTTTGTCTGCCGTCTGAACAAATCTCTTTATGGTCTCAAACAGGCTCCTCGTGCATGGTACAACAGGTTTGCCTCATATCTGTTATCCCTTGGGTTTATTGAGGCTAAGTCTGACACATCACTATTTGTGTACCATTGCGGCACTGAGGTTGTTTACTTGCTCCTTTACGTTGATGACATCGTCCTCACCGCTTCCTCTGTCGGGCTCCTCCGTCGCATCATCAATGCCTTACAGCAGGAGTTCTCCATGAAGGATCTCGGTGAACTTCATCACTTTTTGGGGATGCATGTACAGATGTGTCATGGCGGTATTCTCCTCTCACAGCATCAGTACATGCTGGACATTCTGGATCGTGCGGGCATGTCTGCCTGCAAACCATGCACCACCCCCGTCGACACCAATCCCAAGGTGTCAGCTTCAGATGGAGTTCCTGTCAGTGATCCCAACGATTTTCGGAGCTTAGCTGGGGCCCTCCAGTATCTCACTTTCACCCGACCGGACATCTCTTATGCAGTTCAGCAAGTGTGTCTTCATATGCACGATCCTCGCGAGCCCCACCTTGCTGCCCTCAAGCGGATTCTTCGGTATATTCGTGGCACTCTCCACTTGGGCCTTTTTCTCCAACCGTCATCACAGTCTGATCTCGTGACCTACTCTGATGCTGACTGGGCCGGGTGCCCGGACACACGCAAGTCCACCTCGGGCTATGCTGTGTTTCTTGGTGATAACCTAGTCTCCTGGTCCTCCAAGCGTCAGAACACAGTGTCACGTTCCAGCGCAAAGGCTGAGTACCGCGGTGTTGCCAATGCTGTTGCCGAGGCTTTCTGGTTGCGTCACCTCCTATTGGAACTTCATACCCCTCTACGACAGACCACTTTGGTGTACTGTGACAACATCACCGCCACATGTCCTCCAACCCAAGACAAAGATCGCACCAAGCACATTGAGATTGATCTTCACTTCGTCCGGGAAAAAGTGGCTCTTGGCGATGTTCGAGTACTGCATGTCCCCACTTCCTCACAGTATGCCGACATCTTCACCAAGGGTCTTCCTTCATCGATCTTCAGTGCTTTTCGGTCCAGTCTAAACGTCCGAGGCACGGACGCTCCGACTGCGGGGGGGTGTTAGATAGTCCTCTGTGGGCCTAGCTTATGGCTTTGGGCCCATATGCCCTTAGTCTAAGTTTGTTAGGGTTTCCAGGGATTCAGGGTTTCTGTTAGGGTTTCAGGATTTCTGTTAGACCTAACCCTTGACACACCCTTCCCTATATATACTCCTTGTACTGATGGTTCTTATTCATTCAATAAACATTGCTTACACATCTCATTCCCGTCATCTTCCTCCGATGGTTCTTCTTTCATAGCCCATCACCAATCTTCTCTTGCCTCTCTCCGTCACATTCCTGCCATGTTTCTTTGTTTGGATTCTTGCGGAGAGAGAGGAACAGGAGAGGAGCTCTCTAGTTCGTGAGGGATGGCCAAGGAGAGGGGAAGGTGAGGAGAATTGAGGGGGCGGATGCGGGATTTTTGGATGTCTGATTTCTCCCCCTAGTCTTACAACCCAGTGCTACTGCTAAACTCAGTGTATGTGCAATGCAAGGGCTCTCTAACTCACTGGGACAGGAGGATGATGGGAGAGGAAAGAGAAAATGGGTGATAGGGCTATGAAACAAGAAGCATTGGATAAAAATGGACGGCAGATATTGGAGGGAAGTCACACTGTGACTTACCTCCTCTAAATCAGAGGATCTGTGTCCCAGACACTGTATACCTAAATAAACAAGAACTAACAAATTAAAGAAAAATATAGAGTTAAAATATCATTACCTGGTCATATATGGAGTCCAAATACGCTTTTGTTAACTGGGAAATTGGATATAAAGAAAAATCCCAGTGGTGCAAGACTCTTGCTGGAAGAACTGCAGTATCATTTGTGTGACAAGAAGCACAAAACAACTGGCTAGTGTAAGCACAAAACCGAGGCTTGTTCCATCCAATAGTTTGTGCAAGTTCTTGCAGCAATGTTCGTCCAGCATCCAAATGCCTATGGCATCCCGCACAATTGTAGTGCTGTAACTCCAACAACTGTCTAGTCGATTTATGAGGCCTATCCTCTACAATAAGTGATATTTTCTTGCCCATAGAGGTAGAATCTCCGTGCGAAACTCCATTGCAGTCAGAATCTTTGGAATGTAAACCACTGCTCAGCCTTTCCAAAGAACATGGAACAAGGGTTTTCAAAAAGCTATATTGATAAGCATGCCTCCCTGGTGACAAAAAACTAACCAGAGGGGTGGGTGTTCCAAATGGATAATTAGACACAAGCAAAGAATGCAAACAATCTTGAATGAGACCACTTCTCTCATTCACAACGTCTGGGGATGCATTCCCAAATATTTTACTGGACTCTTTTTCAACATTTGTCCATGCGGGAGGAAGGCTCAAACCTTTCTCAGAAAAAAGAGAGTTGAGTTGTGTGGTTTTTGAATTTTGACTGTTTACATTGAAGACCGATACTGTATAACTTGTAACCCGCCTTGAGAAAATCATTTAAAAGTTAGGTATGTCGGTCGTATGCTTGTCACCGACAGCCCTAAAACAATTTCCCATTCATCTTCGCTGCTTCTCACTTTTAACAAATAAGCAGTGTATTCTTTGACCCCAACCATCCGCTCACCGAAAGAAACGTCCCCTGCCCTTTGCTTTGCCCCCACAACTTCCACCCAATCAATTTTTGAAGGATAGTGAGGAAGGGAATATACGTAGGCATCATCGGTACTGGAAGTAGAGGCAGTGGTGCTGCCATCTCTGAATTGATGAGTTTGGTAAGCAGCATTACTCATGCGGTTATCTGTAAAAGATCCACTTTCATGGGGCTCCCCTGAATTGAGCAGAATCTGTTCCATCTCTTGAACCATATCATCAAATAAATCATTGTCATCAAGGTTGTCCACCTATAGTTAGAAAGAGACATGTCAATCTAAGAATGTGGTTCAAAACACGTAGGTTGGTGCAAGTGCAATACTGCAGTTTGATCAGGCAAGGGAGCAACGAGTTGTTTCTTTTTGATGTACAAGACCACTAAGAGTCTAGATCTGGTACAAATGGCGGAGTATCAACTATCAAATGGTACAGTACCTATTAAGTGTCTCCAACACTGCACAAAAGGGTTTTGAGTTGCACTAGTAGCCCTAGCAACCATCTGCTTCAACAGACAAAGGTGCACATTTGGTTCACTTTATTTAAATGTGTACTTTCAATCCATTCATGGTTAATTACAGTGAGGTGTGGTCAAGATGCGAAATGGATGGGTATCACAACTTTGATGCGGCAATGGTGCAACGGAGAACTCCCAGAACAAAGACCAAAATACTCCCTAAGCACAGCTGCTTGAAGCGGATATCCTTTGTTTCCCTGGCAAGATTAAGCCAAATTGGGGGGCCAACGCATTGAAAACATCCATACTCGCATCTACACAAGCAAATTAACTTAGCTAATTCTACTGGCCATCAATCGCACCCAAGCATAATCGCATTCAAAAGTGAAACTTGACCACAATATCGCCCCGATTCACCTCTTTCTCAGTTAACTACCACCCCAGAACAAGTTATTGGATGTCAGATACGAGGGAACCGACCTGTGCGGGATCCGGACGCGGAGGAACAGATGGCGAACCAGAATCCTACTCCGGCAGCACGAGAGCGGCGTCTTCGGTGGCGGCGGGAGAATCGGGTCGTGGCTGCGGCTCTGACTGCGACTGCGATGGCGCCTGTGCTTGGAGCTGAAGGCGATTCAGTTGGTGCGTCTTGGGGAAGCTGGCGATGGGGTCGTCGAGGAGGACGAGGTCCATGTGGTGATCCCAAACGTCGGAGGAGGGGAGTAGGGTGGCGAGGGAGCTGGGCGTGCAGAGGGCGGAGTCGGCGCTGCAGTACCTGTCGTCCTCGGCGTCCGATCCGGCCGCCGATGAGCCGTCCGACGCGACGCCGCCGGTGGATCGCCGGGCCGGCTCCATGCTGGATCCCGCCGACTTGTCCTAGGGATTGGTGCTGTCTTTCTCGGTTGAAGAAGAATAATATTTGCACTTTGGTGGCAGGGCATCTCCTGATCCGGAGAAATTTTGCTGTATAACGGTGCCACAATCCAATTTATATAAAAGAAATTTGATGATTTGTTTTATCTTTGTTTGTAAATAGCTTATTTGTCCCACAGTTGATATGAATTGATTATTTGCCCCATCTTTGAATTTTTATTTAATCATTTGCCATCTTTGCATTTTTAAATCATTTTCTATTTTTGTAATGCTAAATTACCTTAGAAAATGACCAAACCGCCCTAGGTCAAACCCGATCCGATTCCCTTCTTCTCGTCAAACGGTGATGTTGCACGAGGTCGGCGCGGCGGCTAATGTTGCTGGGATCACGCCGGTGAGCAACTTTCCTCGCAGCCAAGGTCTTTGGAGGCGGCGGAGGAGCCAATGCGGGAGGATCTCGGCGCAGCCGCTTGAAGCTTAAGTCGAGCGTTCGGAGGAATGTGAGATTGCCAATGGCGTGGGAGATGGTGCCATGAGCCCCAGGCAAGGGCGGAGAGAGGGGGCGGGGGCTGGCACCCCAACCTTCTACTAATCCCCCACCGCATGACATAATTCAACATAATTACTAAGAGATGCATTAAAAAGTCAGTCAACCACCTTTGTCGGAGATCAAGCATGATAACTTTGGATGTCGATTATTGCGGTTGTAGAAGATGTCACCACTTAGCAAATATGCCTAGATGAAATTAACCATAAGCCACAATAGGCTGCTAGTGAACTGCTAACCACATCTAATCTGAATGCAGTGAAGTTGAACTGGCATATCAAAAACTAGGGACTGATGATCTGTTAAGAGTATATAAAATGTGGAAGAAAACTAGAGCAAACTCGAAACTAATGAGTTTTGTTCAACATCATTCATGTAGTTACAATCAGGAAAACATACTAAGCTTAGTCAGATCAGGGGGTAGATGGTAAACATAACCAGAGTAGACAAAGAACTTGTCGTTCCTTAATTAAAAATCCAAGACTAAATAGCTTCAATTCACAAATCATCCAATAGATCATAATAGGAACATCAAATTATTTTACAATCCCCCCTTGCTGGTTTGCAAACCATAACATCAAATTCTTCTTTGTCTTTGTTATACTCTAGTGGGCGGCGACCATCATGTCCGGCGAGTTCAGGAACTCCATAACCGCCTCAACGGGCAGGTCCGGGCTCTCCTTTCGGAGGGTAGCGAAAGAAGAATCATTCGGCCAAAATTTATCTGAATTTATCATCATTTCAATTTTGTTTAAATTTTGTCTAAAATTTGGTTAAAATTTTATCAAAATTTAAATGATGTTTTGAAATTTTCGTCCGAAATTTTGGCCGAAACGAACGAAATTTTGCTATTTCGTCACTTTCGTTGGCCAACGAAAATTTTTTCATACCGAAAGCTTTTTCCCTGGTCCATATTGTCCCTCGTATATCTAATTCCTGGCTCCGCCCCTGCCCCTGGGAGTGGGGGTCTAGAGCGACCACCCTCTAGCTGCAGGTGATGCCCTCCCATGCAGTAGTTGGCGCTCTGGTTCCAGGAGGCCAGTACCCAAGAATGGCGGGAAATCTTTGCCTTGAAAGCTACAAGAGCTCTCTCGTAGTCGTCGCATGGTTGCTGCTGCTGTGGTGAAAAGATACCATATCTAGGAGCAAAGTCAAATCCTTTGAACTGGGTTAAGGAGCTACGAGATCTGTCTTTTTAATACGAAATTTCAAGCAAGACAGCAAGCCTTTCCCCCAAATTAAAGTGTACAAATCTTGCAATCAACTCCTCCTTGATAGTGATCGAGTTAGGCTAATCTTGGACCAGCAGGACACCTGTCGCTAGACGAAAATGTGTTGGTGGACTGTGACACGCAGCTGTGCGCAGCTGCGTTCAATATTGAAAGGAACAAGTAGCATACAACTTCAATGAGTGCGCACCTTTACTCCGTAAAGCCATCCATCAGACGAGAAATTAGTAAGTTAGTTTCTAATGTGCGCTTAGTCTGTCTGACAAAACTCAGTAAACTCTGAAATAAGGTTCTGTGTCTCAAAGTCTCTTTCAGCACAAATCCTACAAAATCTGCTCTCTAGACTATTCACATCGAAATCCTGGAGACTTTAGTGATCAAACAAATGGTGTTTCACCAAGCAACAGCAAGACTTGCCACCATGTCAGCTTGTTCTCTGCTATATACGCCCAAGCGATGGCAGAGATGATAGGTTGTACGACAAACGCACAAATTAGTAGTTATGCGATGGAAAAATTTTTAACCAGAGAAGAAGGGAATCGGATCGGTATTGAACCAGGGGCAATTTGGTCATTTTCTAAGGTAATTTAGCATTACAAAAATAGAAAATGGTTTGAAAATGCAAAGAGGGCAAGTGATCAAATGAAAATTCAAAGATGGGGCAAATAATCAATTCATATCAATCGTGGGCAAATGAAATCATTTGCAAACAAAGCTAGGACAAATCATCAAATTTCTCTTTATATAATGAGCTGATCGAATGATGACATATAATATGAACATTATAGCAAGTCATATAGCAAAATAAAAACCCAAAAAATCGTGACACTGCTAGAGGGCAGAAAATAAACTTTTTTCTGTAGCACTGCAGTGCTTTTCGCTACAGTACTACAGTGTTTTCATATAGTGCTATATTGTAAAGTTTTTATGCCACGTGTCATCGCTCCATTAGTTGCACAAGTCAGATTGCTCCACGTTACTCAGCAAAATTTCTCCCTTATTGTTCGCACCCTCGTACGGATATGGCACGCCAAGGTATACTAGAGTATCTCAATTCTCAAATCCCTTAGGAGATCGTACATACAAGGCACGAAGATATACATACAAATATACATGTGTATAGCAACCCATACAATGGAGCACCCGGTTTGGCTAATTGCAATGTGCATGGCTGTGACACGTTTACACCCGGGATTTGCGGCCAGGCCTACATGGCTTTGCGAAACCTCAATTCAAAATTCGTACGTACATGCATCTCCTACATTTTAGCCAATTAGGTGGTGCATGTTTCATGAGTAGGGTACATGGTTACTGGTGCAATTAGTTGGTGCCTGGTGTGGTTGGAAAGTAGTATGTAACTTTGATAAAGAAAGCAGTATACGGATAAAAGGACCTTTAAACAAACCAACTCCCGTTAAGAATAATGAATAACCATTCTAAGATATAAATAGTACGCTATAGGTACTGAGGTTGTATGGTACTTTATTGACTATACAACACATTGCCTTGGTGTGCTGTTTTATCAAAGGATGGACTTATGATGTTAGCCTTACGATCAAAGGGAGAATGTTGGGTTGATCGAGTCATTAACCGTCCGAGATTTCGGAGCAACCGCTCCACTCGTGCCTTGATCGGAGGCAGTTGCCAGCAAGTTGGTTACGGTCCCGGTCACCCTAGCGCCATATAAATAAAGGGGGTTTCGGCAAAGGGGAGTTTACGTGTTGTCTAACCCCAAAAGGACCCTAACAAAGCCCGATCGATTTCGGGTGCTCGGGTGGACGAAGACCGAACCGGACGGCCATCTTCTTCTTCATCATCGCCGGCCATCTACATCACCGCCGTGACGACACCGCCAACTCCTACCGACTCTCAGCGTCACCGACACCTCCACGACCGCAACATCTTCTTCATCCTCATGGCCACTTGGGATCGGTAAGAACTCAAGACTCGAATTAATGTTTCTTTAGGTGTTCATGGTTTAGATCTAGGGATTAAAGATTAATGATGTTTAGACTTAAGATTAATTTCTAACACGTTGGAGTATGGAATTTGTTTTCTTGCAAGGGAGTATGATCTTTTGTATGATCATACTAGATAGCGTATGTATGCTTCCATCGTATAGTATTGCTAGTAAGAATTGAGTGTTTCAGCCATGTAGAATGACGTATGAGTACAACCGATTAGCCAGGGAGTATGTCATTTTGTATGATGAAATTCGTGTGGGGGTATGATCGGTACCACTCTCATTAATTTGTGCATACTCTTTTTTCGTACGTATAGATGCTCCCTTTTCATGCGTATTGATACTACTTTTTAATTGAACCAAATGGCTTCAAACTGATTGGAACCAACGTTTAGTTTTGTGATTGGAACCAACATTTAGTTTTGTGATCTCTGTTATTCAATTTTGCACGTGAAATAGTGAAAATAGAGAAGGCAAAATAGATTGTTTAGCTCTGAAGCGCGCGCACACACGATGGCTACATAAAACTCAAAGCTACTTCCTACTAAAAATTGAGGATACAGATACTGAATTAATTAGTTTATTGACGATTTACGTGCTACACCAACAGGGGGTATATCCCGAAAAAGAAAGACAGGCATATGTACACAAGCGGATCTAGCAGTCTGGCTTGATGTATCTATTCATGATTTGAGTGTATCACAGAAGGGAGTATTCTTCCGGTTATACAACATAGCAATGCTTTCCATCCTGAGTAGAAGAATATGATTCAACCCTCTCTGTATGAACTATGTATATCAGAATGAGACTGATGACCCCTGTTCAGTTGTTCTAATTATGTAATTCAACGTTGAGACATCCATCTCTTTGTGCTGAGTGAATGTGAATACTTCTTTAGATTACACATACTTTGCATCCTAAAAACAAATGGCCTAAAACTTGATATGGATGAACATTTAAAATCTGGAGATGAGTACTCCTTCAGCCGTGTCACACGTTACCGTGGAGATACTCCTCCACCGCAGCTTTGCTGGTGCCACCCTTAACCAGCCACGGATGCACATCGCCGTGGAGATACTCCTCCAACTCTCGCTAGCTCCGCCCTCGACCAGCCACGGTGAAGAATCTACACCCGTCATTATGAGTTAAGACATGTTTTGGTAATTAATAACAATCGAATTGTGGGACTAATAGTTTCATTGAGATGAATGAACAAGATATGTCTCATGGTTATGGATGACTTACGATGAGCTTATGTGGTTGATTATTCTCAAGCAATATAAAGACTTCACATATGTTGCAAAATCGTGACGCAAACTTTGAGTTGAATTATATGTTGTCAAGCTTCAAGTGGATACGTAAAGTCAAACGTATGACTAGTTAGGCTTAACGATGTGTTTCTAGTCTTTTACCGATCTTGGTGTTTGGTTGAAAGATCGAGTTGTTAGTATAGCATGTCGTACTATTAAGAGGAGTCGGACTAGTAGCTTGAACGTGACAAGTGTTGATAGCTCGCTTGATTGCTCTAGATCTCTCTCAGTCGCATGATGCTAATATTTTTTTAATGTGATTTGAAGATATTGTAGCTCATGCATAAGTCCTTTGTGACATGTGACTTAATGTTTGCGAATGTATTTTGCAACATGTCAAAGTCCATGTTATTTTCTCTCCTTGAGACATGATGCTACTATTTGAGATATGTCTCTCAAATGATTGTAGCTCATGCGCAAATGTTGTTGCTACATGTGACTTAAGTTTGAAAAGGCAAATTTGAATTTGGTTAAGTCCATGTCGTCTTTTGGTGATGTGATTCCAAAATATACTTGCGGATATGTTCTATGCTCTATTGGAAGTTACTTGTTAATCCTGAATGTGTATTTCTATAATTTGCAATACTTTTGTGCAAAGTGGTTAAGAAATATGCATTTATTCTAATATCCACAAACTGTCTTTAAGGTGGCGGTCTGACCGGCTTTGTGCATGCAATGACCGCCAAATCGCTTTAACCTGTGCCAAAGGGTAGTCGGCGATCAGGAGCGCCAGACCGGCATGCTACCGGCGGTCTGACCGGTCCGCTAACGGCAGTCAGACCAGCATGCGCCTGGCGGTCCAATCGGCATGGTGGTGCGGTCTGACCGGCCCACGGAACTACCGTTTCTTCACGTGGTACGTTTTTTTTCCAAAGAGCGACTCCGCTGATTTTTCTGGACGGTCTCACCGGTGTGTTTTGCGGTCTGACCGGACCTGGGTGTCTAACCGGTCCCTGTGTGGGCGGTCTGATTGGTTTTCCAGTGTAACGGCTAGTTTTGTAGCCATTGGGAGGGCGAAAGTACCGGCCGTATGTCGGCGGTAGTTCCGACTCTCGGGCTGATTTTTCACTTTTCTTCTCTCCAACGGCTAGTTTTGAGGGTAGTGTATAAATACCTTCTCAAGGGCTGTTGAGAGAAGGTCGCTGGTGCTATTCTCTCATTCCTTGAGCTAAGAGCAAATCTTCTCTTCCTTTGTGCATGTGTTGCACTTAAAGAGTGAGGATAGCATAACCTAGTGCATGTGCTGCACTTGGTGATGGACTTTGTGTCCGTTAAGCTGTGATTCTTGATTCGTTCAAGTGAAGGTCATCGACATGTTACTCTTGGAGTTTGCCAACTTCTAGACAGTATTGGAGGTGTCGTGCGCGGTGATCTTCTCAAAGAAGGTTGTGAGAAGACCCGACAAAGTTGTGAAGGTTAGAGCTCACCTACCCAGAGCAGAAATGAGCTACCACTAGTGGATTTGAGGTGTTTCAGCTTAATTCATGGTGCCAGTTCAATTCATTTGGGCTAACCTCAACGTGGACTCGGGGAAACCGGCAAGTTTTCGAACACCACGGTAAAAACATCAAGTGTCATTGTGGTGTGTTATCTTGCGCTCATTTTACCTTCTAGCAATTCATATTCAAGCATTTGTATCTATTGAATTGATTAGAATACTTGTCTTCCTAGGGTACTTATATTGATTTAGAATTATATCGTTGGTGCACATAATAAAATTTAGATGTTTTAGGCCTTACTTGTTTTAAACCAAATAGTTTACGCTTCCACATTATAAATTTGGTAGTACTTTAAAAGAAAATTTTAAAACTGTCTATTCACCCCCTCTAGTCGGCCTCCTCAATCTTACAAGTGATACCAGAGCTTGGTATCTCATCTATTAGGCTTAACCTCCTAGAGAGTATACATGATGGCAACTAATGGGATTGTGTACCTAGATGACACACCGCTATTTGATGGCACTAATTATGATAATTGAAAACTCCGCATGATTTGTTATTTTAAGGCCATGAGCCCGAAAATATGGCGGATTGTAGATGTGGAATTTTCTCCTCTATTGGATCCTCTTGCTCCAACAATTGAGGAAGATAAATGCTCACATCTCGACGCTCAAGCAACTAACGTCTTATTTAGTGCTTTGAGTGTAGAGGTGCTTAACAAAATATAAAATCTTGAGAGCGCTCATGAAATATGGACAAAAATTCAAGATAAATATGAGATGTCTACCTCATCCGATGAGAATTGCATACAAGAGTGGATATCGGGAGAAGAATGCTCAACATCTAGCTCCGATGATGAAGAATCCACAAATCCCTCCACATCAACTCAATGCTTTATAGCTAAAGGTAACAAGAAGGTAAATAATGAGAATAAGAGTAATGAACCTTCATATGATGAGTTGATGGACATGCTAGAAAAACTTAAAGAATTTTTTGGAAAGGAGAAAGCTAAATTTAAGGTTTTGAAGTAGGAATATACCAATCTTCAAAATAACTATGATGTGTTAAAAGAAGAACATGAGTCTCTTCTATTCAAGGAATATTCTAAAACTAATGTTGATATAGGCATTGCTTGTAATTTATTAGATGATATATCATGTATAGCTTCTACTCCTTGCATTTCATCTAAGGTTAATGTATCCACATCTTGTAATGATTTGCTTAATATACCTTGTTGCTGACACTTGATGCTCTCACTTCCTCTATGCTTGTTGAGACTAATCTTATAGGAGAAAACAAACAACTCAAGGCCGAAGTCATCATGTTAAGAAATGACTTGGAAAGGTGCTAAAAAGGAAAGGCTACTCTTGATGATGTCTTGAGCAAGCAACGAAGCTCAAATGAAAAGAGTGGCATTGGCTTCGTCTCCGAGAAGAAAGAGAATAGTAAAACAAGGCACAATACAAGACACACGAAGAAAGTCAAGTGCCATGGTTGCAACAAGATGGGTCATTTTGCCTCAAAGTGCCCAAACAAGATGGATAACAAGTCAAAGTCACAAAAAATGAGGCAAATTGGAAATAAGCAAGTCAACAAGATAAGAAAAGAAATAAAGAGCTTAACTTGCTTCAGTTGTTATAAGACAGGACACCTTGCCTCTGTGTGTCCAACAAGATGAATGACAAGCAAACTTATTCAAAAGGAAGGTAAACCGACAATAAGCAAAACAACAAGACAAAGTATAGAAGAAAAAGTCAAATTTGCTATAATTGCCGGAAAAAGGGACATTTTGGTAAGGATTATCCCAAAGGTAACATTTCTAAGCCAATCTTCTTCAATAACAATTATTTGCTTAGAAATGATAAAAATAGCATTGTACTTGCTAGATGTGTTAGTTCACCCAAATCCACTACTAGGGCCATTTGGGTTCGTAAATCTATTGTGATTAACATTCGAGGACCCAACCAAGTTTGGGTACCAAAATGTGTTTGATTGCTAAATAGGTGCTTGGAGATGCATTGAAGCTTGGACCTCTCATAAAAGTGGACTCCACTATAAGCAAATATGGAGCCAAGCTTGAAGATCAACATCTCACATCTTGAGCTAATGCCATCTCGGTAACAAGCATTTAAATTGAAGAATATAGCACTTGCCTTGTGTAGATTGCATTACATGAAATTCTTATTCAAAAGATGTTATTGCTCTTATTCGAAATTTCCTAATTGCAATCTTAAGCAAGTTGGGTGTAGCATATTAAGGGGGAGTGCTAAATCATATTCATGTATATCACAATCCTAAATGTGACTAAACTAATTAAATGTTATTACTAACTTTTTAAAAATTGAACCTTTTAGGCAAAAGCAAAAATTCTTTGTAACTATTAGTTATATCTTTGAAAACTAGTTGAAAATTTATACAAATGCATTTCAAATGTTTTTCAAAAGGTTTTTGTTTTAGAAAACCTTATTTCAAGTAAAACTGAGTTTCTAACCCAAAACTATCAATTTAGTATCTTGTTTTGGTTTTTAAAACTCAAAAGTTGGCTAAAATTAATTCTAAAAGGAATTTAAGAAAATGTTAAATACAAAAAAAACTAGAGTTGGCTATTTCAAACATTATTGGTATTCAAAATCTTTCCAATAGGCCAACAAATTAAAAGTTATTTGATTTTCAAACTCACCCTAAACTCAATATTGACCTATATTGGTCATATCCTAGCACCATGTGAGTTATGCCTCTTGGACCGGACCCTATGCTATATCTTGGTTCAAAGGTGGTATTTCCAAATTCATACATGCTATGGAGTAAAAACAATTAATTCTATGCAAGTGTAGCTTTTAAAGAACCTTTTCGGTTAAAAGTCAAATATCTTATATAAAGTGCTTAAATTTGTGAAAAACTAATTATAAGCACTTAACTATGTATTTCAAATGTTTTACAAGCCTCTTTACAAAAAAAATTCTTATTTAGAAATACAATTGTAAACTTGGCCTAAAAAAATCTTAAGTATCTTGTTTTTGAATTAAATGACATATTTACTTATATCAAAATCTATCAAGTTTTGAAAAAGTGGTCAATACAAAACTCGTAGGGTTGGTTATTTCAAACATTTCTCTAGTTCAAACTTTTTACAAAATACCAACCGTTGAAAAGTTATATCTATTTGAAGTTCACCAAAAAACAAGTATTAACCTGAAATGACCTATTCTTGCATAGTGTGAGTTTGGCTATTTGAGCTAACATTTCTTGTGCATCTTTGCTCAAGATAGTGATTCCAACTCATACAAATTCTAAAAGGGTAGAAACTCAATGAATCTCAAATTAGATTAAGTTTTGAGCTCCATTGAAAAATGGACCTTCTCCATTGTATTCAAAACGGAATGTTCCCTCTTCTTTTAAAAGAAAAGTTCTTTTTTGAAATTTCTTTTTGAAAAATGCTCACTTTACTCCAAACCTAAAATATATAAAGTTTGAAATTAATTGCATCACTTTTGAATGGATTTAGCATTTCATCTCGTTTTATTTCAAAAGTTCTAAATGAAAGCGCTTTTTGGTATATCTTTTGATTGGAGAAGTATTTTTCAAAAATTCTTGTTGGAAAAGGTCCTCAACAGTATAAAGCTCATATCTGTAAAAATTGAAAGCATTTCAAATGAATTTGAGAAAGTTACATTCATTTTTCTCTTTGGCAAATTGCTGGAAATTCAGAACTTTCATGATTTTGAGCAGATTTGTGATTTTTATATCTTCAAATGGGTTAGGATTGAAAGGAATCCACAATAATACAAATTGATCCACTATAGTTTGCCTTCTATGTAAAATTTTTGCAGAATTTATAAATACTATTGGATCAATTTTTCATCTCTCTCTAGAAGCTCAAGTGAGATGCAAAAAGTTTGAAAATCTGAATTTTCAGATTTCTGAAATCTTGAACCTTCCTCTTCAAAAAGAGGATTAAAACTTTGTGAGGCTTCCAAATGTAAATCATACGCTCATTGTGCACATTTGCCTTTTTCATAAAAATGCAATCTTGAAAAAAATGCATACTTGACTCCTTTTTGGTCCAAATTGCTTATTTCTTTGTGAAATTATGGTTCTAAGATTGGCCTATCCTCTTTTATCTCTCTTGGATATGTTCCTTCTTAATTTGTCTTAAAATTCAAAATTTCCTCCGAAATGAGTCCTTTTGCCAAAACAAAAGCTATACTTTAGTAACAAAGTTTCTTGAGGATAAACTGGTTGGAAAAGCTCCAAAGTAATTTTAAAAGTTGGTCGTGTAAATACTTGGAGCATATACATCCATTTTTCCTCAATTTGGCTTTATGCCCTGGTCTCAGTCTGCCTGAGAGTAGTTAACGGTCTGACCGGCGTGTCAGGACCGATCTGACCGGTGTTAGCGGTCAAACCGCTGTGTACTTTGCGGTCAGATCAGAAATTGTTGTGCAGACAAGCCGCCCCTTCTTCTTTTCTCAGCCCGAGCCCTCTCATACCCTTTCGGCCAAACAGAGCACACTCTCGGTGTCCTCCCCGCATGACCACTCCTCCGGCACCTCCTCTCTCTCCGGCCACCAAGGGCAACTCCGTCATCCTCTCCCCTCTCCAAGAGGTAAAAATGATCTCCTCTCTCTCCTCTACCTTTCCACCGAAGGGTTTTAGTCGCATTGCCCTCATTCTCATAATTTGTCTTCAAACCCTAGGTTTAAATCTCGGTCCAAGAACTTCAAGCTTCATTTCCTCTCATTCTAAGTGGTAATCTCTTTTCATCTACTTGCAGTGCTCTAAAATCTAACTTTTCTTAATTCTAGGGTTTGTGTGTTCTTCACAAAAATCCTCATATTGTTGGATATTCTTTATAGTGCAAGTAGAATGAAACTAATTAGACAATATCCTATTGATTCCTTGCTCCATCACATGGGAAATCATTGCTTCAAAAATAAATATTCTTGTGGATGGCATTTTTGTGTCGGTTGTCATGCAAGTACCTTCTTCTTGACTGTAACACCCCAGCCAAACAAAGATCTGGAATGCTACCAAACTAGTAGTAAAACAATGATAGACTAAATATGCTACACAAAATTTTCAGCAGAACCTCCTTTGTTTACTGTCTAAGTCAGAGGTTTCAACAAGCATATTCAAAATAAATGAATAACCTCAAGTAATATAATCAATTCTAAGCAATATCGGCTTAGGTTTACTAGAACGTTCATAGTTATAAAATTTAGATAAAGTACGGAAGCATCATAAAAGAATACTAATCCTTTATTACAATTTAAATCCGACAATTGATAATCATCTTCTACTTAAGTAATTCATGCAACTATTATTTAATTTCCTCTCTTTCATCCATTGTAAGTAGAACGTGCAAAATGCAATAATGTTAATCTTTATTTTTCCCCATGCATACCGATCTCATAAAGGTACCTAAAAAAACACAACAATAGCAAGAGTGAGTCTAACGACTCAGCAAATATAATAGATAATAACAAGAACATTCATGAACATCACTTCACAAATTCATCCATCAACCATATAAATAAGCCATGCTATGCAAGATGATCAAAAATCTCTTTATCTCTTTCTTCTGTATTTTACCGATAATGCAAAGTGTGCATCCGTCGATGCACACACATGCTCGTACTATCTGGCAGGGACCAATTGCCCATACTCCGCAAGTATGGGGACCTTTAGCCCGTCATGTCATCAACATGACGGGGACCTCGGCGCTTGATCATCTCGTGACCATGACTTCAATAAATCAACATGATATATATGCGTGAATGTCTCAATAAGTAAAACTTGCATGCACAATATCTATGCACCAGAAATACTTATGAACACTTTAAATTGCAATCAACCATAAACAGCACCAATACATCCTTACCACAACCACGAACACATATACTCATAACATAGATCAAACATCAACAATTCATCAAACATCAACAATCCACACTAATTTTAAATCACCATTATACTTGCCTTAATCATGAAAACGGGGACATGCGAAGGTGCCCCTAGGATCCGTCCTCCACCTAAATAATAATTATAATATTTGCTAAGATAACAGTAGCGAACCTTTGCCCAAATAAAAACAGCACGAACTAGTAAATTCGTCTAATTTGATTCCAATTCCCAAATCCTACATGTCATCCTGCTCGCTCTGTGGACAGTCCACTTCAAAAATTCATATATATTGGTACAGGACTCCGAATAGGGTGTTCTTATACTTTCTGGAAAGATAATTAAATTATCTAACTAAACCTATTTGGTGATCCTCCCTGATTCTTCCATCTTCTACCTGTACCATCCAATTTTCTAAAACATCAATTTCACGTCGGGTTCTCTGGACAGCGCACTACAATTGCCATAACTTTCACGCCGAGTGTCCGAATCATGATTTATTGACCTTCCTGGAAAGCTAAGATAATTATCTACAACTTTCATAATATGGAGATCCTCTGATTCTCCCGTTTTCTATTCTCCCAAATCAATCTACCAAGACCTAACAGAAATCTCCCGATTTGCAGAACAGTCCTAGAAGAAAAATCATAACGTCTGCTACAACGGTCCGAATAACGCGTTCTAGCATTTCATGGAAATATAACGACGTCCTCTACAACTCTCTAGGAGAAGTCCAGATCTGAATCCCTACGAAACTACACCAAAACAGCCATACAACGAAATCTGTCCTAGCAGTCCAGAATACCGACATTGCTACCACAATAAAAATATACATCTAATTGGGGAAAAACAGGGATTACCCTTGACGAATCGCTGTAGAACACGAAAAACACCCCACGAACTCCTCCTCTTTTCCTTTCCCCTTTTTCCCTTTTTCTTTTCCCTTCCTCCGGATCCAATCGCCTTGCTGCGATTGATCTCCTTCCTCCGCTCGACCGGCAGCGAATGGGGATCTTCTTCACCGGCAATGGAGGAGAGGGGAGGGGGAGGAGCTGTTGGAGGGGGGCGGCGCAAGGGGGCAACAGCACATGGGGTAGTCTGAACACCAGTTCTTTGATGATGCTTTCATGAATAAGACGCATCAAAGTCTTAGACATCTCTCCATAGTGCTAAATAGAGTTGATTCTCGCTTGGATACCATGGAGAAAAATCAACAAGAGGCCCTCGCCACTCAAGCTAGGTGGAATTTAAGGCTTGGAGTTCTTGAGCGACAAGTGATTGATTGCCATAGCAAGGTAATCGCCTTGAGATAGACGATCCCCCTCCTCGGTTTCATCGTCGCCGCAGTGTGCATGGTGGCTCCTCCAATGCTCCTTCTCGTGAGTTCTCTAAATAATTTTCAGCTCACCTCTTTCCTCTCTTTTAATCATTCTTGTGGCTAAATCCTTCCTTTTTTGGTACTTGATGCCAAAAGGGGAGAAGAAGATGAAGATGAAGAGTAGAAAGTGAAGGAGGATGAAGAGGGTGTAGTAACTAAGTTCCTAGTTTATTTTATAGGTCAATAGATCTTGTCATATGATGGATACGCTTATGGTTTCTTGTAAAATTTCTGTTGTAAGCTTATTCGAACTATGTTCTTATTTGTGGACATTTGGACAACTCTTGTATGATTTATGCTTCTTCGTGAAACTTTGTGGTTTCTCTTTTATAAGTCTTATCCAAACTTTTTTATATATTTTTTCATATAGATGCATGCATGTTTACTTTATTTTTGACTATTGATTATACTACTATTGTGGACATGCTTTCTTGGACCCAAAATATAGAGGAAACTCCGCCAAAATTTACAACATTTTACAAAATGTGCATGAACCTCATTTAAATATTTATGCACATGTTTAGGAGGTGCATTCTTTATATATTGTGGGTTTGCCAAGCATTAAATTCAAAATTCACATTATGCCAAATAGAATGAATTAATGCTTCCAAAGTGTATCCAGGAGTATACAATTGTTGTGTACAAGGTGTATACTCAAAAAAATTAATTACTTCTTCATCAATTGTTGAGTATTGTCATCAATTACCAAAAAAGGTGAGATTGAAGAATCTAGACCCGTCATTATGAGTTAATGATAAGTTTTCGTAATTAATGACAATCGAATTGCGGGGCTAATAGTTTCATTGAGATAAATAAGCAGGATATGTCTCACAGTGATGGATGACTTACGATGAGCTTATGTGGTCGATTATTCTCAAGCAATATAAAGACTTCATATATGTTGAAAAATCGTGACCCAAACTTGGAGTTGAATTATATGTTGTCAAGCTTCAAGTGGATGCCTAAGTCATATGTATAACTAGCTAGGCCTAAGTATGTATTTCTAATCTTTTACCAATCTTGGTGTTTGGTTGGAAGATCGGGTTGCTAGTATAGGATGTCGTACTATTAAGAGGGGTCGCGACTAGTAGCTTGAACGTGATAAGTGTTGACAGCTCGCTTGATTTCTCTAGCTCTCTCTCAGTCACATGATGCTAATATTTTTAATGTGATTTGAAAATGTTGTAGCTCATGCATATGTCTTTTGTGACACGTAACTTAATGTTTGCGAATGTGTTTTGCAACATGTCGAAGTCCATGTTATTTCCTCTCCTTGAGGCATGATGTTAATATTTGAGATGTGTCTCTCAAATGATTGCAGCTCATGCAAATGTTGTTGCTACATGTGACTGAAGTTTAAAAAGGCAATTTTGAATTTGGTTAAGTCCATGTCATCTTCCGTTGATGTGATTCCAAAATATACTTGCGGATATGTTCTATGCTCTATTGGAAGTTACTTGTTAATCCTAAATGTGTATTTCTATAATTTGCAATGCTTTTGTGCAAAGTGATTGAGAAATATGCATTTATTCTAATCTCCACAAATTGTCTTCAAGGTGACGGTCTGACCGGCTTTGTGCATGCGGTCAAACCGCCAAATCGCTTAACCCGGTAGAAGGGCGCCTCGACTGTGGGCGATCGACCGGCATGCTACCGGTGGTTTGACTGGCCTGCTCCCAACAATCAGACCGGCCCGCTAATGGCAGTCAGATCGACATGCGCCCAGTGGTTCGACCGGCATGTTGGTAGCGGTCTGACCGGCCCGCGGAACTGCCGTTCCTTCGAGCGATACGTTTTTTCTAGAGAGCGACTCCGCTCATTTTTCTGGAAGTGGTATGACCGAACCTGGCGGTCTGACAGGTCCCTGTGTGGGTGGTCTGACTAGTTTTCCGGTGTAACAGCTAGTTTTGTAGCCGTTGGGAGGGCGGAAGTACCGGTCGTATGTCGGCGGTAGTTCCGGCCCTCGGGCGTGATTTCTGACTTTTCTTCTCTCTGATGGCTAGTTTTTGAGGGTAGTATATAAATGCCTCCTTAAGGGCTATTGAGAGAAGGTTGCTGGTGCTATTCTCCCATTCCTTGAGCTAAGAGCAAGTCTTCTCTTCCTTTGTGCATGTGTTACACTTAAAGAGTGAGGAGAGCACAACCTAGTGCATGTGTTGCACTTGGTGGTGGACTTTGTATCCGTTGAGCTATGATTCTTGATTTGTTCAGCGAGGGTCGTCGACTTGTTACTCTTGGAGTTTACTGACTCCTAGATAGCATTGGAGGTGTCGTGCGCGGTGATATTCTCAAAGAAGGTTGTGAGAAGACCCGGCAAAGTTGTGAAGGTTGGATCTCACCTACCCGGAGCGAGAAAGAGCTACCACTAGTGGATTTGAGGTGTTTCGGCTTAATTTGTGGTGCCGATCCAATTCGTTTGGGCTAACCTCAACGTGGACTAGGGGAAACCGGCAAGTTTTCGAACACCACGGTAAAAACATCAAGTGTCATTGTGGTGTGTTACCTTGTGCTCATTTTACCTTCTAGCAATTCATATTCAAGCATTTGTATCTATTGAATTGATTAGAATACTTGTCTTCCTAGGGTTGGTTATATTGATTTAGAATTATATCGTTGGTGCACTTAATCAAATTTAGATGTTTTAGACCTTACTTGTGTTAAACCAAATAGTTTACGCTTCCACATTATAAATTTCGTAGTAGTTTAAAAGAAAATTTTAAAACCACATATTCGCGCCCCCTCTAGTCGGCCTTCTCGATCTTACACATGGTCGCCCATCACCGTGGAGATATTAATCTTGATGCTTGTTAGCAGGGTAATCAAAAATGTAGTCCACCATGGTTGAAGAGCGTGGTCGTGGAGCCACGGTTGAAGAGTGTGGTCGTGGCGCCATGGTCGGAGGCGCTATAGTTGAAGAGCGTGGTTGAAGGCGATGCGGTCGAAGATCATGGTCGTGGCGCTGCGGTCGAAGAGCATGGTCATGGCGCCGCAGTTCGAAAAGTGTGGTCATGATGCCGTGGACGAAGGTGTCGTGGTCGTGACACCGTGGTCATGACGTTGTGGTCAAAGGCGGCGTGGTCGTGACATCATGGTCGGAGGTGGCGTGGTCATGACTCTGTGGTCGAAGGCTCCGTCGTCAAAGAGCGTGGTCGTGGCACCGTGGTTGGAGGTGGCGTGGTCATGACGCTATGATCGAAGGATCTCGGGTGAGAGAAAGGAGCTCGGGCGACGAGGAGGCCAAATCTAGCTCCGAGGGGCGGGGAGGAGGGGCTCGGGACGGGAGGGAGGAGCTCGGGGTGGCGGGGTGGTCGGATCCGCACGAGGGGGTGGGAGGAGGAAGATCTCGGGCGGAAAGGAGGAGCTCTGAGGCGGCGGGAGGCTAGATCTGCTCGAGGGGCCGGGAGGAGGAAGAGATGGGGTGTGAGGGAGGAGCTCGAGGGCGGCGGGGTAGTTGGATCTGGTACCAAGGGTGGTCGGATCTACACGGTCGTAGCAGCGTCGGGTCCACCATCTCAGCCACCGGCCACTCATCCTCCTCGAATCCCCACCGCACCCACCGCACCACCTCTGGCGGGGCTCCGTGCTCCCCACACCCGGATTGGTCTCATCATCGCTTGCGCACCGAGAACGATGCCGATGTCTACGGTGACGTGTGTTTCGTCGGCCCCCTGTCAGCATCTCCAACAAGACCACACCGAAGGAGAACACATCCCACTTCTGTGTCGGATGCTCCCCCGATGCGCGCACCTCCAGCGCGATCCTGCACCAACTTGGTGTAGGGGATGGCGTCGCCTAGGAGGCCGCCGCCCGCTGAAGATATGTATCGGCCAAAATCCCGATATTGCTCGATGGATAATGAAACTCTCAGAAGATCTCGATTCATAGCGAAACTAACAGAAGATACTCAATGGCTGAGTGTTTCATAGTCCGAATTGGATCGGTTCGTGGCAATAACCCGTGACTTTTAGCTCCGTTAGACTATAAGTGAAGAACGAATCTCAAATAATCAGCAATGGGGATGCATAAGGTGTAACTACACCCGAGAATAATTAGAATTTTTTCCTATATATATAATGCTACCATGTTTCAATTTAGACCCATGTCGCAGACATAGCCACCACACATCATTGAGACTTGAGAGTGAAATGTATTTTGGATTTGTCTGGGATAGCCGAACTTTCATGCATTGGTTGTTGTTGGAATCAATGCTTTGTGATTATGACTGATGGGTAACTGGAAATTAAGAAGGTGTTTTGGAAGTGCATGGGAAAATACGACAAAGAAGTGTGGTTTCATTCCAAGACAATTGACAACGGAAGTTAATCAAATTCGCTATTTTGAGGGCTCCCGCATGGCATCCATCTCGCGTACAAGGCTCGACATGTTAAAGTTCAGACAAGGCTCGACATGTTAGAGTATATGTATGGTAAGATTATAAGAGATATATCAATTTGTATGTGATATATTTTCTAGCCCACATGCATGGCATTCATCTGGGCCTATTTCTAGCCACCACCAAATTCCGATGCGGCCCTTGGGAGAGACAATGTAATATCCTAGGGCTACACAAAACATTGTAGATAGATGCCCCCTTCTTTATTGTCAATCAATAGATTGGTTCTTTCCTTCAATTAGTAGATCGGATCTATTTTATTGGCTTCTTCTTCGCCGTTGACCATACCTGCCATCGTGATTGACTACCGCTTGGTGGTCTCTCCGTGTGTCTCCCTAGCCGACATGCACTCCGTCGGTGTACGCCACCTCAAACTGAGCTCATCTGATTGTGCCCCTCTGCCCCTTCTTCTCCACGAGTTTTGATGTGCAATATCGTTGCCTTCTGTACACGGCTTCTTCCTTCATCCGCAATCTTTTGTTGTGGTTTCCTTCTTTAATCTTTGTTTCTTTTCTCAATCCATCCACGTTCATGTGCCCATGATTTCTATCTTTCTTCAATCTCTTTTGTGTGTTGCATCGTTGCATGCGTACAATGATCCATCGCCCTTTCTATAGCTACAGACCATCGGCATACGCCACTGAACTTCTTCTTTCTAGTCTTTTCCCTACTTCTTTGCTGATACCAGTGCACGATTCATGCTCGACTCCCTACCATCGGCTTCTCTGACCGCTACACTATCAGCTTTGCCTATGCTTCATCGATACCTATGCGTGATTCACATTCTACCCCTTCGTTGGCTTCTCTGATCACTACATTGTTGGCTTCTCTCCTTCCTTTACCGCAGCAATTCTCTTTGTCGTTGTTCCCTACTGTTCTCAATGGCCAACACGGATTTACCTTCAGTGTCCCTCTCGTGCGCCTAATGCCCAACCCTAGAGCTAGGAGTCAGGCCGGACTTATCCATGCCAGCCCGAGGCCCAGCTAGCCCGGAATGACCCCCAGCATGGCACAAACACGCCACGAGGCAGGCCGTGCCAACACGACACGAATGGCAGGCCATGCCAGTCCTGGAAAGTCGACCCGTCTGGTGGCATAGCACAGCACGACATACTGTGTCGTGCTCAGGCCGGCCCGGCCCAGCAAGCACGGCCAACACAGGGGGCACGACCGGCATGCCTACGGCTACGGCCGCCTCAATCTCCTGCCACCCACCCGTCACTATCACATCATTCCATGGATTCCCACCCCACAAGCCATCACAGAGCAATGAGAGGGAGTAGAGGACTAGAGGGGAAGGAGCATACTAGATCTCAGCGATGTTGGCGTCATGTGTAAGATCGAGGTGGCCAACTAGAAGGGGGTGAATAGACGGTCTTAAAAGATTCTCTATAGATTATTGCTAATTAATTCAAAAGCATTTCTATTTGCCTAAACCAAGCATATAATGCGGAAGCGTAAATCAATTTTGTTTAGCTCAAAAAGCGCCTACAACAAGAATATCGCCTAAGGCACCAAGTTCTATCCTACAATAAAGTTTGCAATCCTAGGTATACAAGCAATCAATTTAATTCTATGAAATGTAAATTGCTCGAATGTAAATAGGGAACAAAAGAACAAACCATAATTTGACACGGTCTCTTTTTACCGTGGTGTTCGGAGAGTTGCCGCTCTCCCCTAATCCACGTTGAGGTTAGCCCGAACAAATCGGACTGGCTCCACGAATTAAGCCGAAACACCTCAATCCACTAGTGGTAGCTCTTTCCCGCTTCGGGTAGGTAAGCTCCGACCTTCACAACTTTGCCGGGCCTTCTCACAACCGCCGTTGAGAAGATCACCGCGCACGACGCCTTCTCAAAATCTCATAAAATCACAAATGTGTTTTGCAAATGGTTGAAGCTCATATTTAATCTTTGCGTCATGATTTCAAAAGTGTGCAAATGTGTTTTGCAACTTGTTGGAAATCATATGTGATCTTTGTGTGCATGTTATCGTAGTTTGCAAATATGTTTTTGCAAAATCTGTTGAGATATCTGACTTCTTGAGGAAAATCGAATCTGGGTTCGTGTGAGCGGTACTACTGAAGGAGAGGAAGTACCGGCATGTGTTGCGCGGTACTACCGGCTCCCGGAAGCTCCGAAACCTGAGCGAAGCCTTTTTCCAAAGAGCCAAGTTTGGGCTCGACTCGAGCGGAAGTACATGCCGACTTTGCGGTACTACCGTGAGCGGTACTACTGGCGAGAATGAACGCGGTACTAGCACACCGATCGCGTGAACTGCTAGTTCGAAGCTCGACATAGCCGTTCTAACGTGTCAAAAGTGGAGCGGTACTACCGGCCGTTGGCCGGCGGTAGTTCCGCTCGTCCTGATTTTTCAGGACTTTTGTTCCAACGGCTAGTTTTTTTGTGTGTGGTATTTATACCACCTTGAGGCTGGTTGGAGAAGTTGCTGGAGTATTCATTTGTGAACCTTTGAGCTAGTTTGAGGTTCTCCACTCAATTGTGCATGTGTTGCACTTTGTGAGAAGGGAGAAGAGGACTAGAGTGCATGTCTTGCCTCTAGGTGAGGACTTTGTGTCTAGCGAGCTTGTGCATCCGTTGCACGTGGTGAGAGTCAAGCGACGGGCTTGGCTTGTTACTCTTGGAGTTTGCCGACTCCTAGACGGCGTTAGAGGCGTCGTGCGCGGTGATCTTCTCAATAGAGGTTGTGAGAAGGCCCAGCAAAGTTGTGAAGGTCGGAGCTCACCTACCCAGAGCGGGAAAGAGCTACCACTAGTGGATTGAGGTGTTTCGGCTTAATTCGTGGAGCCGGTCCGATTTGTTCGGGCTAACCTCAACGTGGATTAGGGGAGAGCGGCAACTCTCCGAACATCACAGTAAAAAGACACCGTGTCAAATTGTGGTTTGTTCTTTTATTCCCTATTTACATTCGAGCAATTTACATTTCATAGAATTAAATTGATTGCCTGTATACCTAGGATTGCAAACCTTATTCTAGGATATAACTTGGTGCCTTAGGCGATATTCTTGTTGTAGGCGCTTTTTGAACCAAACCAAATTAATTTACGCTTCCGTATTATATGCTTGGTTTAGGCAAATAGAAAAGCTCTCGAATTAATTAGCAATAATCTATAGAGAATCTTTTAAGACTGCCTATTCACCCCCTCTAGTCGGCCACCTCGATCTTACAAGTGGTATCAGAGCGTAGGTCTCTCATATATTAGGTTTAACCACCTAGAAAGTAAAAGGACGGCAACTAGTGGGTTTGTGCACCTAGATGAACCACCTCACTTTAATGGCCAAAATTATGATAATTGAAAAATTCGCATGATTTGTTATTTTAAGGCCATGAGCCTAAATATATGGCGGATTGTAGATGTGGGCTTTTCTCGTCCAAAGAATTATTTTGCTCCAACAATTGAGGATGAGAAATGCTCACATCTCGACGCTCAAGCAACTAACGCTTTACTTAGTGCTTTGAGTGTAGAGGTGTTCAATGAAATATGCAATCATGAGAGCGCTCATGATATGTGAACAAAAATTCAAGACAAATATGAAGTGTCCACCTCATCCGATGAGGATTGCATAAAAGAGTGGATGTCAGGAGATGAATGCTCTACTTCTAGCTCCGACGATGAAGAATCCACCATTCCCTCCACATCAACTAAATGCCTCATGGCAAAAGGTAATAAGAAGGTAAATTTCAATGATGAAAATGATGAACCTTCATATTATGAGTTGATGGACATGTTAGAACAATTAAATGATTTTCTTGGAAAGGAGAAAGCTAAATTTAAGGTTTTGAAGATAGAATATGTCTCTCTTCAAAATGATTATGATGTATTAAAAGATGAGAGACCATGTGGTGTCATCCCGTTGAGAATGATGAGTAATTGACATCGTTTTAGGAAAAGTCGAGTTTGAGTCGGTTGGTTCAGACCTTGACGTTGCGTGGCGTAACGGGCTCGGTCGGATCTGGTCGAACTTGTCGTACGGGTTTAGGAGGCGTATTCTACTGATGCGATAGGTTTGGATTTGATTATGCTTACATATATCGAGCGGTGCTATTTGATGTGTTTCTTGTCTGTGTTGACTGCAGGACATCGAGGCGGTGTCTTGGCGAGACACGGTGGACCGGACTAGGCGCAGGTGGCGCTGAGGTCAGAACGGTCGGGATGTGTCGAAGACGGCGTGAACTCGAGGTGGTTGCGAGTCGGGAGACGAGGAACCGGAGCTGGAGCTACCAGGTGGTGCACACGACAAGCATTTACAAGAGAACCGGACTAGACTCGTGGAGGAGTCGAGGTCCAGACGGTCAAGATACTGGTTGTGAAGCTTCGAGAAGGTGCTTGAGGGGCAATTTGGTAAATTGACTCAAGCCATGAGTTGGGGACTGGTTTTTGTTTTTCCCTCCAAAAGGTTTTGTTGACTTTCTTGCCTCATGTGTGAGAGGTGGAAAAGTGAGATATGTATGACACTTCTTGATTTTCTCCTTTGGGTGTGAGGCTTGTTGTTAAAAGGAGAAGATGAGAAGAAAGCTTATGACTGGATATGAAATGGGAGTGGAGTCCTAGTGCTAGTAGTGTGTGAGCTTGTTCCTCTCTCAAGCATGTAGTAAGAGGGTAGCATTTCATCCCAACTGAGTATGGGGACGTATTGAGTGTTTTGTAAACCTACTGTATTCATTCATTGCAATGAATCCTTTTGAGTTGTCAAGAATTTCAGCTTCTGTTGTTTTTATTTTCTCCCTGTTGATTTTGGCTTTTGAGTTCTTTCTTTGTTAAGAAGCTGCAATTTGAGATTCTCTGTGATGGGAAGATACTCTAGACTATTTTGTCATTCCATTCCCAAGAGCAAATCTCAGCTTTCCTTGGCCAAAGAAGAGCAGCAAAATCTCACAATTCTCCTTGCTCACGGTTGTCAACAGCATTTACTGTTTCGGCTGAATTTTTAGTTCAGCCAGCGGCAGCAGATTTGAGTAAGGATTTTTCACTTTTGTGCTGGTTTTTGACCCTGCTGCATGTAGTCTAAATGATCTCGGTTTTAGCTGAAATTTTTACTGCTTACTTACGGATCTAAGCTGAGTTTGACTGGGTAACATGCAGTTCAGATTTCCTGGTTCTTGACCGCTTTTGTAGCAAAATACGCTCATTTCATCCTTTCTTCAGACTTTTGGTGCAGTCTTTTGATCTCTGTATGCGATATTTGCGGCAGTTGAATACTCATTGTTCGCCTTGCGCCTTGCTTCACCGCTACTAACTCTTCTGTAATTTGCATCCAGTTTACTATCTTTTAGTTGGTAGTTGGCAGTAGCTGCATGTTAATTTCTCGGTTTGTGACTGTTGCTCAGCAGTAATTACTATGCCTATTCGGCAAGTCTCCAGTCTGAAAAACACAAATCTCTAGCTTCACTTTTATGATTGAACTCGGCTGCTTTTTAGATTTCTTCTCTCTGATACTTTGCTGGCTTCGGCAGCAACTCCATTTCTTCAAGATTTCCGTCTACAATCTTTTGTTTCCTAGCTGCTCTCTTTCAGTTTTTGGTCAGCAAGTTCAGATTATGTATTCGGCTGTTTTGGACAGCAGTCTGTGTCTTGTTGTTGGCTGCTCTCTGTTTTACTCCTTGGTTCAGCTTGTGTAGTGTAACAGTCAGTTTTCTTGTCAATTCTGAGTATTGTTTTTACTGGTTTTTCGGCTGCAGTTTTCATTAAATTAAGCACTGTTTGCTACACGGTCTAGGGATAGAAAAACTGTTTTCGGTACTGCATATTTCCTCCCTGTAGCTGCATGTTATTCTCGTTTGACAGCCTTTCGACCAAGTTCCTTGGTAAAGTTGTCGATCTGTAGTTTGATTCTTCAGTGAGCACTCAATCTTCTCTTCATAGCTCTGATAGCTATCGAAGAGATAAGATCCTTGTGAGTACTTTGGGGGAAATTTTTTAAAAGGCACCATTCACCCCCCCCTCTGTTGCCGTTTTCGTTCCTACAAAAGAGGAACATGAAATTTTCCTTCTCAAGGAATATTCTAAACCTAGTGTGGATATAGGCATAACTTGTGATTTAATAGATGATTTGCCTTGTATAAGTTCTACTTCTTGCAAATCATCTAAAATTGATATATCCACCACATGTGAGGATTTATTAGATGATATACCATTTATAGCTCCTAGCTCTAGCAAGTCATCTAAAATTAATGTATCTACCTCATGTGAGGATTTGCTAGAAATTCCTTGTTGCTCAAAAATAGATGCTACTAACTCCTCTATGCATATTGAGACTACTCTTGTAGAGGAGAATAATGAGCTCAAGGCCCAAGTTACAAGTTTGAGAAAAGACATGGAAAAGAGTTATAAAGTAAAAGACTCTCTTGACAAAATTTTGGTAAGTCAGAAATTGTCAAATGACAAGAGAGGTATAGGCTTCATCTCCAAGAAGGAGAATAGCAAGACAAGGCACAATGCAAGACACACGAAGAAAATCAAATGCTTTGGATGCAACAAGATGGGACACTTCGCCTCTAAGTGCCCCAACAAGATGGAAAACAAGAAAAATCCATCAATAAAGAGGCAAACCGGCAACAAGCAAGGCAAGAAAATAAGAAGAGGTAATAATTACCGTACTTGCTATAATTGCCAGGAGAAGGGATATCTTAGTAAGGATTGTTCCAAAAGTATCACTTCTAAGCCATCTTTGATAAATGAAAAATATTTGCTTAGGAAAGATAGAAATATCAATGTGTTTGCTAGAAATGCTAGTTCACTTAAAACTAATGTTAGGGCCATTTGGGTGCCCAAATCTCTTGTGACTAACATCCATGGACTCAACCAAGTTTTGGGTACCAAAATGCGCTTAAATGGTTAATAGGTACTTGGAGAGGCATTGAAGGCTTGACGCATTCATGAAGAGGTAAATTCCACCATATGCAAAATGGAAGCCAAGGTTGAGGATAATCATGCAAAATAATGAACCAATGCCATCTCGGTAACACGTATCTGCATTCTTGTATTAAGCCCCTAGCCTTGTGTAGGTTGCATTTAATGAAAATCATTTAAGAGGGGTGTTCTTGCTCTTGTGCTTAAATTTCATTATTATAATCTTGAGCAAGATGTAAGTGGCACATTAAGGGGGAGTGCTAAATCATATCCATGTATATCACATTCTTAAGTGTGCCCATATTAATTAAGTGCTAGAATTGTTTTTTAAAATTGACCCATTTAGCCAAAAGTCAAAATCTTGAAATAATAAGTATATCCTTGAAAATCTAGTTGAAAAATGTATACAAATGCATTTCAAATGTTTTACAAAAGTTTTGGCTTTAGAAAAACGTATTTCAATTAAAATTGAGTTTTCAACCCAAAACTATCAATATAGTATCTTGTTTTGGCTTTAAACTCAAAAATTGGCTAAAATCGATTCTAAAAAGATTTTGAAAATGTGTTCAATACCAAAAACCTAGAGTTGGCTATTTCAAACATAATTGGTATTCAAAAGTTTTCCAAAAGGCCAACCAATCAAAAGTTATTTGGTTTTGAAACTCGCCCAAAATATTGAGTTGACCTAAGTGGTCACAATCTAGCACTTAAGTGAGTTTTACCATTTGAGCTTAATCTATTAACATATATTAGCTCACAAGGGTATTCACAACTCATACATTTAATTAAATGTTTAAAATACCCCAAAATGCTCATTTCTGCATTCTTGAAGAATTTATTAAAAATGAGTTTGTTTTGAAAAATTGAAAGCTAAATTTGTTAAAAACTATATTGAAAAGAATTTTAATCTTGGCCTATAATTGGAAATGCTCCACAAGTAGTGTTTATTTCTGTGTGAAAGACTTTGGATAAATGTACAATAATATATCAATCCTCAAAATTTTCCATCTTTTGACTGCTCCCAGAAAAATCGGAACTTCCGTTCCTGCCTGCGGAACTTCCGTCGGACGGAACTTTCGCTCGTCCGTGTGGTACTTCCGCATCTAACTTGAGCGTCAGAGACCGCCCGACCCTTAGGTTTTTCTTGCGGGCCTCTCTCTCCGTGCGGAAGCACCGCTCACTTCCTCCGCCCGTGCCTGTACTCTCCTTCCTCTTGTCTCTCTCTCTTCTCCTCAAAAACCTCAAAAACCGCCCATTCATCATGCCGTGAGGCCACCACTTCTTGCCTGCCTCCTCCTCCTCACCGCGGCGGCGGCATCGCCGACCACCACAGCCTACGTCTTGCATAAGCCCAGGCCAGGAAGGCCCGGTCACCTCCGGACGAAGCGTCCCCGCCCAAAGACCGGGCCGAGGCACCACCACTGCACCGGCCGACCGGTCACCCCGACGGAAAGAATCTCTGTGGATACGACGTCTTGAGGTCGGCAATGGGGTCGGGAGGAGGGGTCACTGGGTGTCGGGGAGGAGGGAGGTGGCCGGGGGTCGGGAGGAGGAAGGTGAGGGTCGCCAGGCGGGTGGGAGGGTTGCTTGGGAGGAGGGGCCAGGAAGGAGGGGTCCCGGGAGAGGAGGAGGTGGCCGAGGGAGGTAAGGAGGAGAGAGGTGACCGGGGACTGGGAAGGAGGAGGCGGTGGGGAGGTGGGGAGGAGGAGGCGACTGGGGACGGAGGAGGAGGAGGCGACGAGGAGGTGGGGAGTAGGGAGGTGACCGAGGGACTGGGGATAAAGAAGGTGTTGGGGAGGTGGAGGGAGGAGGAGGTGGTCGGAGAGGTGGGGAGGAGGGAGGCGAACGGGGACGGGGAGGAGGAGGGCATGGGAGGAAGAAGTGGCCAGGCCACCGAGGGAGGTAGGGGAGAAGTAGGCACCAGTGGTAGTCCATCACTCCCTCTAGCTCGTAGTAGTAGACTAGTAGGAGAGCGAGAGTCGAGCGTGTGATTCCTTGTCGAGAGTTGATTGAGAGAGACAACAGTCGACACAACGTTCGGACTTCGGAAGAAACGTTTGAGAGAATCAACATTCGGAAGCTATAATGTTCACGACTCGAGAGCAACAGCTCCTTCCCGATGCATATAAATTCACAAGCTCAGACTTCTCATTTCTTCCTACAACGTTCAGACTTCTGATTTCTTCACAAGCTAATTAATCTCTTATTTCTTCAACATCCCTCCACACTCCCCATTTCTTCAATATCCCTCTACACTTTTCATTTCTTCAACATCCCTCTACACTTCCCAAGTCCCCATTTATTCACCAATCACCATCCATCCACTATGCTACCAAAGAGTCAGAGTACCAAAAGCTCCCAAGTGGTATGCAGAGGAGTCGAAGCTCGAAAAGGGCAGCAGGGCGACTTAGTGTAAGCTCCCGCCGTCGCTCCCCTAGTCCTCTCCGCCTCCCATTGATGCTCGTCGTCTCTCGCCAAGTATGTGAGACTACGGCATGGATGACCATCATATAGACGGTACAGAGGGCTACGAAGAGTACCAAGGCGGTTTGGAGCCAATGGGGCGTCTAGAGTTCCCTTGCCAGCCCCGGACGACAATATTGGCTGGTCTGGATGAAGGGCGAATAGCTGGAAACACATGCCCTAGAGCCAGGAAATCTGAGACGATGAAACGATAGAGATCGCAACTTATAATTATCGCAATGCTAAATTAATTGCTCGTACAACTGTAGAGATAGAGCACTTGAACAGGTACTAGAAAGTATGCTTACGCAAGATGGCGGTACATGGCCGAGGGGGAGGAGGAGTACAAACACAACTACACTTCCAGGCCGATGGCTCTGTAAGTACTTGAGTATACAACCCGTTTTCTGCCTGTTTATTATCCTACCTCTTGCTTAGTTATAGAATTTATTTGGTTAATTGCAGACAAAATTGCCAAATCTAGGGAGGATCCCCTTTAGGCCATGCCATCGCAGCAATGGAGGAAAAATTTATTAAATATTTTGGTTCTATTTCACACTTGTATTACTTTGCTGTCATTTTCGATCCTACGAAGAAGTTGGCAGGTTTACAGGTTGGCATGGAGGGAATAGGTGAATGCCTTTGCCTTCAATATTCGGAAGCTTTCGCACATGTTAAAGATGAACTTTTCCATGTTTTCTGTATGTATCATGAAAAGTTTGGTAGCAGCGCAGATCGGAGGCATCACAGCAAACGCAACAAGAAAAGACATGCTTGATATCACACTTATGGAAGAAAGCTAAAGGGCAAGTCTACTTCTTCGTCCTCTTAGTCTCAGATGGCCTCCAAGTAGAATTCTGTCTCAGAGCTAAACCACTACTTGGAGCATGATTTTAACAATATCGATATTGATCTTACAAGTGGAGGCAAGATAGACTTGCTCGAGTGGTGGAAGAACAACAAGCGAATATTTTATGTGTTGTCACCATTCACACGGGATGTTCTCCTGATGCCGGTGTCTACCGTCTCTTCAGAAGTGACGTTCAATACAGTAGAGAGAATAATCGACGAAAGGAGATCATTCCTCACGCGCAGGATGGTGGAGGCAATCACATGCGCCAAAGACTGGGAGTTAGCTAAAGAGCGACAACAACATCAACTGAAGGATCCTGAAATCGTGTAGACGTACATTGACCTCAAACGCATGAACGACCTAGACATTGATGAGTAGATACTATGCATGCATGTTGTTATAGTTAGTATGTATATACATTGTTACTTTACTCTTTTCCTTACTCGAGGAACCCCACTCTAGGGCGTAAGGTTTTTAACGATGCAATAACATTGTATTTTTATAATATCAAGGAAATTTCACTTTTCCCGAAATATTTACGTCATCACGTGCCCATGTTTTTATGCAACTAATTCAATTTCAACTAGTTTTTAATGAAACGGGTACGAGAGAAAGGAAGATGACGGCCGCCACCTTCGTCGTTATAGTTACTTCAGGCTGGGCTTGGGCTGGCACGGCACGAATGCTAGCACGGTGGGCTTTAGGCCGTGCTTGGGCCTGGCGGGAGGCGAGGTGGACCGGCACGACACGGCACAATGAGATGACTGGACCGAGTTAGCACGGCACGAAACGGTCCAAAGCATGATAGACTTAGGTCATGCCAGCACAGCATGGCCCAACTCCTATCTCTACCCAACCCCAACCTATCTCACTCTCCCACCCGCCCCTCTCACTCACTTCCACTCTTTGCCTATGTCACCATTCGCACTTGCGAGCCTGAGCAAGGCGCCTAATCACTGCCACCCACCATGTGGAGCTCGTCTCTACAAGTCATGTGGCCCGTCGTCGCCGCCCACTACGCGGGGCCAAGGAAGGTGTTCACGTGTCACTAGAGCTACGCACCACCGGAAGCCACAGGCGGCGTGCCATTGCAAGCCGTGTGGCTGCGCCTCCTCCCCTTGATCTTTGAAAATTTTTCTTATTTGAAATTACCCCAAGTTGAATTTTTGCTCTTTTTTGTATTTTTTGCAAGGAATGTGGAAGGAGGCAGCAGTAAGGTGGGGGCTCCGGCATCCGTGCGTTGCAGGGGAGGCTGTGGCGAGTTACCATGTGGCACATAAGTGGAGCTGGGGGACGCGTCCATCTCTCATGAAGAGGGCCCCTCAAATTAGATGACCTCGAAGTTAATTTGGCAAACGCTCCATAATTCTCATTCTGTAAGAGATTCTAGTTTTTTAGATGGAACATTGGGATTCCACGGAACTGCCCACGAAGCTAAATCGATGGCCATATGAACCAGCCGTACAGAATCAGGAACGGAACCCGAGCAAACAGTCGAGGGTTAGGGCTCAGAAGCAACACCAATAGATTGGCTATGTGCAACTTTATTACAAGTCTTTGGGCAATACGAAACTTGAGAAGCAACCAAATTTTTAACAACCAAGATTTGGCCTCTCTAAATAACACAACTTTGGAGCTTCCATGGATTGAATTCCTCCACGCAGAGCATGAACCTATTAGTGATATGACTTAGATGTAATTATAGAGTTGATTATATCGTTTCTATATTTAAGTAATATATTATTTTATCTGTTAAATAAATATTATTTATATTGATTAACAAGAATACGAGTTATCCGTGAAAATCTTTATTATCGTTATGATGTTATTATAATTTATCTTTGATTTTATATTATTATGTGGAACAATTATGCACACATACCGATTGACTATCATGTTTCACGGAGTATATAAATGTTGTTGGATTGACCCACCTTGAGACACGGTGTAATTGTTATATTCTTAAGTGTTGTCACTTAGTTCATACATAGTACATGTATAGGTCTTATATATAGCGTATGCAGGATCCTTAGTCATGAGATTATTATGATTTTCTACATATGTAATAGTTTGCTTAAGGATTTCATAACTAGATAGTTATAAAGGTAACTTTGTGTTTACTACAAAACATGTGAAGTAATATACGCGATCAGGATAGAATTTGGCACTCCTATATAATGGGAGAGACATCTTTGGCTCTTTGGTGTGGATAAATTAAGAAAGTGCTTAAAAAACCAATTGAACTAAGTAATCCAAGTTATCGTAGGATGCGCATATTTTGCTTTTATTTTGATCTGGGGTATCGTAAAGCAAAGAAATCACTACCTAAGGCACTGTATAGATTCGTTCCTCTAATACGATCTTTACGTGTATTTAGAGGTTGCTAACTTGCTATCTCCTGCCAGCGACTGCTATCAACCTGTGGATCGACGATGAGTTTCCCGGTGGGCCGTGGCCCTTGTCGGCCCATGGGGTGTGTCGGCCCCGACCCGAAGCGGTCTGTAACGGCCCGCGTCGTGCCCGCCGCCCCCATATTACAAATCCTCTTCCCCCGTGGACTCGCACCCTAGCCCACTGCGGGAACCCTAGAATAGATCCCGAATCCGAGATCCCAACTCCCGCCGCCTGCGCTTGATTTCTCTCTTGCAGCCGCCTCCGCTCCGAAATCCCCCGGTTCTCGCCTCCTCCACCTCTCGCGTCTCTGAGATCTTGAGGTGAGTGCGTTGCGGTTGCTGCTGCGATGACAACTCGCATGGGTTCGTGTTCTCCGGTGCTTAACACGCGCGCGCCTGTGATGTTGCTGGCGCAGCCAGGATGGGAGAGGCCAAGGACAACGAGGTGTACGAGGAGGATCTCGTCGACTACGAGGAGGAGGCGGAGAACGCCGTCGACGGCGCCGCCGCCAACGCCTCCGCCGACGTCGTCAAGAAGTACGTGCTGTTGATGCTTCTCGCTGTTAGTTTTTCTTGCTAGGGTTCGTGGTTGAGGAGACTGATCTGACCTGCTACGTTTTGCGGTGCTTGGACAGGGGGTACGTGGGGATCCACAGCTCCGGGTTCAGAGACTTCCTGCTCAAGCCAGAGCTGCTCCGCGCGATCCAGGACTGCGGGTTTGAGCATCCTTCCGAAGGCAAGCTCTTGTTCTTGCTGCTGCTAACCTTCCATCATATGCCTTGAGTCTTGAATTGCAAATGTTTAGTTTTAAAACATATAGAGTTGGCAGCTGGAGTTTTAACTAGACAAAGGATGGCAATCCAATTGTATTATTTTAGGTTCAGGACTTAGATGAATAAATGGGTTAAGATAATTACAAGAATGATAATTAATTAAGTGTAAAAAAAGTGAATACATTAGCATTCTTGTTGCCTGCTCCTTTACACTTTTCCAGGAGCATGTCCCTTCGTTTTTTTCATATCAATTTCTTATTTAACACCTTGGTCAACCGGCACATCTGTTACCGCCACATCTTAGCTTTGCTAATTGACACTTTATACCATATAAAGTTATGAGCTGATATGGTGTATAAAAGTGCCTTGATTAGATATCTCTGAGTAGTATGATTAGCTGAATTTGTACTGTTTTGATCAAGTGCAAGACCATATAGATATGTTCAACAGCGAACGAAGATACAAAAAAAAAAGTATCACTTGCTTTATTGGCTTTATTCTCCCCTTGAGATGCTATGTGTTATGCTGTTAGCTGACATGGGCATATCTGCATATGTCATAATTTTGAATGCATGCCCTAGATCCATGCACTTACCCACTCAATTTTATGTTGGCTTTTCTGTTTTAAGGATAGTTAATGTGCAAATAAACAAATCATGCCAGTATGCAGAAGGCAAAATAGCAAATTAGCCAATGGTACATGTGCAAAAATATCGCACTTGGCCCATTGCTATTTAACACCAAATCAAATTGAATATAGTCAAACATCCATCTTTTCGTATGTTAACCTATCCCAATGTGGTAGTGAAATTCCTATTTTTTTGATATGCAGGTACAATTTTTTTCTGACATTTTCTGTTGGAGGAGGATATGGTAAAACTTTCTATTAATGGACCCGGGAGGTTAATTGTTTCTCACTGGGGTGCTGCTCCAATTTTGTTTGGTTCCACATCAGTGCAACATGAGTGCATCCCTCAAGCCATTCTCGGAATGGATGTTATCTGTCAAGCAAAATCTGGGATGGGGAAGACTGCTGTTTTTGTCCTCTCAACTCTTCAGCAGATTGATCCTGTTGCTGGCCAAGTAGCTGCACTTGTGTCATGCCACACAAGGGAGTTAGCTTACCAGGTTTGTATATATGTTTTTCTCAGTTTTATTGTGTCAGATGTCCTTGCAGATGCTAATTGACTCTTTACTTAATATCTTGTAGATTTGCCATGAATTTGAGAGGTTTAGCAAGTACCTGTCTGAAATAAAAGTTGCTGTGTTCTATGGTGGTGTTCACATAAGAAAACACAAGGATCTATTGAAAAATGAATGCCCTCATATTGTGGTTGGCACACCTGGAAGGATTCTAGCTCTAGCTAGAGATAAGGACCTTTCCTTGAAGAACGTGAGGCATTTCATTCTTGATGAATGTGACAAAATGCTTGATTCGCTTGGTACGCTGTCATTTCCTGATCATCTTCTTATATTTATTGTAGTTCATCTTAGCCTTATCTTCTCTGTTTCTTTGATTTTTCACCATTTATCATAGTACATATCTCTCTTATTAACTTATTGGTATTCTTCAAGACATGCGTAGAGATGTCCAGGAGATCTTCAAAATGACTCCCCATGATAAGCAAGTGATGATGTTTTCAGCAACACTCAGCAAGGAGATTCGCCCGGTTTGCAAGAAATTCATGCAAGATGTAATGTCCTGTGTCCTATCTCATTTCAATAGTTCTTCTTCCTACTTGAGTCCCTCCTTGCTTCTGGTGGTTATGCACGTACATAGATATGAGAGATGGCAGTTCTGTTGTCAGTAGGTTGAAGGGATCGCTGATTGCTTGCTGATCCTGTTGATTTATATACACTACGATACTCAGTGGATTGTGAGTTGGTTACTTCTGTCTTGGCCTTGGTTTTGTCAATTGGTACCTGTGTGCATTCCAATGGGCCACGAGGAAGTGAAGTCTTGTGTTGTCAATGTGAACCATTTGGGGAGAATGTGGGAATTGGGCTTGGGAGAGCACCATTATCGTAGATTGTACAAGACCAGTGGTCGTTTTCTCCAGTTGTCTGCACACTTTTTACTTGTACTGGATTCCGCTGTGTCAGAGTAAACTGCTTCTGGTTCTCCTACCTTTTGTTATGGTCAGTGCAGACAAAGCAGCTTTCTTTTGACCGGAATTCTTATAGCAAGCACTGTTGCAAAGCTTGTTGGCTATGGTTTGGTTAAATTCCAGTGCCCATTGTGCATAGCTGAAGCTCTGGAGGAGGCTGAAAGTTCTGACATGACAAGAAGTTACATTCATGCCAGAATTCTAATGTCTTTATCTATCATTTGCTATCTTACAGCCTATGGAAATTTATGTCGATGACGAGGCTAAACTAACCCTTCATGGTCTAGTTCAGGTATTGTGAACTGTCCATTAGCCATTGGTACCATTTTTTTTAATTCATCTTGTTTCAACCTTTTTCCCCTGATTTCAGCACTATATAAAACTAAGTGAGGCGGAGAAGAATCGGAAATTGAATGATCTCTTAGATGCGCTCGACTTCAACCAAGTTGTGATATTTGTTAAAAGTGTTAGTAGAGCTGCAGAACTGAATAAGCTGCTTTGTGTATGCAATTTCCCTGCAATCTGCATACACTCTGGAATGACACAGGAAGAGAGGTATGTGCTTTCTAATTCCTTTCCAGCCTGGCCTTTTTTTGGTGCCTGCTATTATGTTTGTTTGTTTTGATGGTTTGGCTATTTGGGTCTTCTTATTTCACACTTTTTGTTATGTAAGATTACCCTTGTGCTTACAAGAGCAATGATCTATGCTGTACTGCTGTAGTCTGTAGATGGTTGTTTCCTTCCAATTTTAGTGGTTTTTCCTTACTGCATTTACATACGTTTAAAATGATTTGGGATTTTACATCACACTGCTAGTTCACATCTGTTTGCCTAATTTGTACAACAGCCTGTTGTCGGTGCCTGTTAATGCTTCACTCAATGATCAACCATAATCCATGCGAAGGATTATGATGTAAATAAGCATGGATGCTGCTGACTTATTATTCAAATATTGTTCTCTTGTTTATCTTGCTTCAAGAACTAGGTGTAGAATAAAGTCATGGTGACTTATTTTTCAAATATTGTTCTCTTGTTTATCTTGCTTCAAGAATTAGGTGTAGAATAAAGTCATGGTATGCATGTCTTTGACCAAGGTTATTAAGGCGTCACTTAGGCGACGCCCTAAGCGGTAAGGCGGTTCCGAGGTGGCAAGGCGTCGCTCCGCCTTCGCCTTGCATGCGTGACTAAGGCAGCGGCAAAACTAGAGAGAGAAGGGCGGCGGTGGCTAAACCAAAGAGAGAAGGGCGGCGGTGGCTAAACCAAAGAGAGAAGGGCGAAGACTCACCTAGAACCCTAGATGGCAGCACCTCCATCTCGCCGCTCCCGTCTCGGCGTCCTCTCCAGCCCATCCCTGTCGCCTAGTGAGTTTCCTCCCTGTCTCGGTGGCAATAGCAGAGGGATAGGGAAGGCGAGGCGTGGCCGAGGGAGCAGCGGCGCTTGGCGACGGCAGCGCGCACGAGTTGGGGCGGCGGCATGCGTACGAAGGCAGGGGAAGGGAGGCGCATGGAGCGGCGGCGTGCGCAGAAGGCAGGGGAAGGGAGGCGTGAGTTGGGGCGGCGGTGTGCGCAGAAGGCAGGGGAAGGGAGGCACGAGTTGGGGCGGCGGCGCATTGGGGAAGGATAACCCTGGCTGCCTCTTATGTGAGGAGTGAGTGGGCTGGGTTGGGCCGAAGCCCACTCCACTCTTCAAATACGAGTTATATGCAGGCTTCTACTTTCCAGATTGGTTAAGTAGTCTCTCTCACTTGCAAACTATCCACCTGTCTGACTGTACAAAATGTTCGATCCTACTAGTGCTAGGAGAGCTGCCACTACTCAACATATTAGACATTGGTGGTTTTCCTACCATTATTCAAATCAGCAAAGAGTTTTCAGGTACTGGTGAAGTTAAGGGGTTTCCATCACTGAAGGAACTAATATTTGAAGACATGGGCCTCTTATTTGCTGCCTTAGCGTCTTAGGATGCGTGTAATGCGTCGTCTCGCCTCGCGCCTTACAGCTTAAAAGGTGTGAGGGGGTGGGTTGCCTCGCCTCGCCTTACCGCCTTAATAACCTTGTCTTTGACAAGCACAACATACTAAAAATCTCATTGAAAGCTCAACATGCCAGGTCTGTTCTTTTGAGCTGTGGCTTATGATTTTTGGTTACGGCTTATTAGTCTAATGAATAATGATTGCGGTGAGAAACCAAAAGCCGCTGAAAAGCCAAAAAGAACAGGGCCAACAGCAGTTGCATACTCGATTCTTCACAATCCTGAGCACTGACAATTTTGGTGATATTTCCGATGTAACAATTGGTAGTAGTAGTAGTTGATATTCAGCTGGGTTTGATGATAATGCATCTTTTGTTGCCGTGAAGTATGCATTTGCATTTTGCTTTCCTTTTAAGTCATCATTCCTTTCTTTTATCTAATATGGGCTTTGGTAGGTTGACCCGGTATAAGAACTTCAAGGAAGGACACAAGAGGATTCTTGTTGCTACAGATTTAGTTGGCAGGGGAATTGATATCGAACGTGTCAACATTGTTATAAACTATGACATGCCTGATTCTGCTGATACATACTTGCACAGGGTAATTGTAACACTACCCTACTGCTTGTGGTATGGTGTTTTTGTCTCTTGCTGACATTTTCACATCCGCAGGTTGGAAGGGCTGGACGTTTTGGTACCAAGGGACTCGCAATAACATTTGTTTCTTCTGCCTCTGACTCTGATGTTCTCAATCAAGTTTGTATAACTCATCTTTTTAACTTTGTTATCTGTTGTGATGAGCAACTCCTAACTGGAATTTCATATATGATATTTAAAGGTGCAAGAAAGGTTTGAGGTTGACATAAAGGAGCTGCCTGAGCAGATTGACACTTCGACATACAGTAAGTGCTGTTTCCTTATTCTAGATCAAGTGTTAATTTGGCCTATTTTAATGCCCACATAATATTATCATGATTTATTTTAAGAACTGATTTGTTGTATTATGAATTGAAATTTCCAGTGCCATCTTGAAGATCCAAGTGGACTGCTCTACATTACATTCGAACTGGAAATTAGAATGGTTTGCTTCAAATACAGCATCTTGAGATGCCCATTGGATAACCATAAATTTGATGTAAGAGATGTTCCATCTGTTCTTAATCAGCAGTTTCTGTTCTTAATCAGCAGTTTAGGTGGTATGTGCTGCTCAACGTTTTGTTACAGTACTTAAGTAGTTCATCTGTACTTAATCAGCTGTATGATGACGAAGCACTATTAGAATTGTTATCGTTCATGATACTTTCACCATTTTATTAGGATATTCTTATGTCAGTTTGCTATGTTGGTTTTGCTAATTCTTACCCTTCGATCATTTTTGTGTGCTTGTTTTAGGCTTTTAGCTACTACAGTTTTTCCTTATGAGAGGATTTTCGCTACTGTACCTGGAGGCCCTGTTTTATTTTACTTCAGCTTTTTCTATCTGATAAAAAAAATTGAAAATTTTATGGCTTTGCTATATGATCTAAAAAATATTTCGGGCTCCTAAATTGGTCTCAGCTACAATAAGAACCACTATCAGCCCCCGTTCGCTAATCAGCCACTCGCTCTTTAGGCTATTGATAATGCTTGAGCCAAACCATCAAAACAAACAAACAATGTTATTGTGGTAACTAAATATGGTGTCCAGAACCAATGAATGAGCTGCGTCCTTGGTACAGCCCCTAGGAGTTTGGTTGCATGTCGTTGAAACGCCGTGTGGGCTTACTATTGCAATGTCTGAAAACATTAATTACATTAGTGGAGTCGGTTCACGATCAGAGCGGTCTCATCTAGTGGTTGTCTCAAATAGGCAGCACGGCACGTGCCTATGTAGGTGTTGTCTACTTAGCTTATCAGCCTAAGGGCCTGTTCTTTTTGGCTGCGGCTTGTGGTTTTTGGCTGCGACTTGTGATTTTTGGGCTGTTTATACGAGAGATTACAGAGTAACAGAAATTCACGTACGGTTTTTGTCAATATAAATGAAGTTAGTAAAGTATGTACTACAATTAACTAGTAGACTCTATCTTGAGAAAAATACTCTATTTAGAAGCTAGTTACTGTAGAAAAGCCGAAAAACAACTTTTAGAAGCTGAAAAGAACAGGGCCTAAAAGTGCTGTTTGGTTAGACTGAAATAAGTTAGTTTATAGTTGAAATTGTATTGTAGTTGACTGAAATTATACTGTAGTTGATGATGGCTTATTTGGTGTAACTAAATTTAAAAAAAATTAAAAATAGAAAAAAAACAGGTTAGCCCATCACGGATAATGTAAACGAATACGAGAAAAAAAGAACCGGAAAAAAAGTCAAAATGCTAACAAAAGAAATTTATAAATAGCGAAAAAGAAGCCAGAAATTCAAGCCAAAATGAGCGGAACCTAAATGGGTTGTGCTATGTTTACTTATGGGCTCAGCCATAGGTCCAGGCATGGCCCACGAAACGCATAGGTCAGGTTGGTGCTAGTTCTGGGCTTGTTTAGCCCGACATGCCAAAATAGTGCTATCATGCATAATAGGGCTGAAACAATGCTAAACAGGTCGTGTCTACCATGCTTAACAGGCTAAACATGCCTAATGGACTTTATCGTGTCTAACGGGTTAAACATGCTTAATGGACATTTACTGTGTGCCTAACGGGCTAAATGTGCCTAATGGGCCGCTATCGTGCCTCGTATGTTAAACATGCCTAATGGGCTGCTATCGTGCCTAATAGGCTAAATAGGCCGCTATCGTGCCTAATGGGTCGTGCTTATGTCGAGTCATGCTTGGCTCGGCACTATTCGTGTTGTGCCTGGCTGTGGTGCTGACTCAAGTATGGCCCGACACATCGTGTTCTGCCGGCTCGGCTCATTACTATTGTGAGCCGTGCCGTGCTTGGGAGGGACAACAGTGCCGTGTTTCGGATAGGCCTAACGGGCATAACTTATTTGGCCAGCTCTAGTCTCATTTGTATAGTCCTCGTCGAACTGATATTTCCCCCCATAAAGAAGGAAGGCGCCACCTAATACTAAGTACCTGATACTAAGTATCTCCCTTAGATTATGGGTAGGTTCTTTTTTGTTGCGGTTGATGGTTTATGCAACTGATGAGTTTTGGTCCTAGCGCGACTGCTTATGCGAACGAATCGAATGGCGATAAGTCGTTTCAAAAAGCTGTCTCGATAAACTGTTTCAAAAAAAGGTGAAATTATTCTGTTTGTTTTTTAGATGAAGCTATATGCTATAAAGCATAAGCTGAAAATAATTAGGCCTATATATAAAGAAGAGCGAAATTCAATCTAGTTTTTAAGCCGGCCCAAGAGCACGTCTTTGTTATATATGCGTGCCTAGGAGCATCACCGCGAGGAGCGCCCAGACAACAGCAAACTATACACTCCCAAGAAAGTAATCAGAGATGAACAGGTGGAAGCCTGCACCAAGCTCCGCGTCCTCTGTGGTCCTCCGTTGTGTATTGCCGGACGGGCTACAATGTTTACAACCGACACAACTCACACATGCGTTATCTACACGGTGCGGTTACATCAACATGATCCCCAGAGCTGGCTATCGAGCTTAACGAGCTATTATTGAGATTCTTTCGAAAATGACATAGTTTGACATAAAATTATTTTATTTATTATTTAAGTGGTTATTTTAAATTCGAACTAATGAGCCACTATCAAGCTGAGCCTCGTTAATCTTTTCCCACTCAAAATAGACTCATTTCAATTTTAAATCAATTAACTACTATAATCAAAGCAATTTTGATTCGAGCCTTAACAAGCTTTTTTGCCATCCGACCCCACTCATACGATAACTCAAATTACAAATATGTACCAAAGATAAGCTAGGAAATAAACTATTCAACAACTCCCCTCAATCTCAATAGACAAAGATTGAGATAGTGCCAAAGATAGAAGAGTGTTAGCGCCAAGAAGGTGCTATAGAAGGCGGCGCAATGGCAGGAAGAAGGGGAGAGCGATCAAGACATCAAGCATTGAAGCATTTGATCCCAATTATTCTATAATCACTTTGCAAACACTTGTACTCCTGGAGATCATGAATAGTAAAGAGAATGTGGCTTGATCACTCAAGTCCGTCGCTCGACAAGACATAGGGTTGTTACCAAGGTTATTAAGCCGTAGAGTTGAATTACCAGGGACAAGTCGACAAGTCAACCGACTAGTCACAACTAGTACGCAGACTAGGAAGTATGTTAATAGGGCATGCCATATACTAAGTTGTAGCAACAATTAAACATACATACATATTGTAAAGCATGAAATGAAGAGAAGAAGAACAACATAAGCATGACGATGAGTTGATGACTTCTTTTGATCCCGAGTCCCGAGTTCATACTTTATATTGACGAGATCTACCTCAAACCTGCCCTTCTCTATCTGCAAAATAAAATTTTTGACTGTCAACTTCCTGTGCCATACGATTATTATGGTTACACTATTGACATAACAATGTTAATAATCCTACGGTAACATATAAAATCTCTTTTTTCGAAGCACCATCTAAATATTTAAGTAATCACTCCATTAATTGAGACCTTTAGATCTGAGTTCTTCTGTAGAGCCATCACTATACTAGACAACAAGTAATTGAGAAGCAACACCTTGAAAATTGAAGAATAGAATAATGATAAAATTAAAAATTCAAGTTAGGCAGCTAGACATGCCCGACTAGTCGCTTCTAGTCATCGACTAGTTGTCCAGCTGCCGTCTAGTCGCTCCAGTCGAGTCAAGCAACCTAGTCGTCATCTATGTACCGACTCGACGGCTAATCGTGGATTAGTTGACTTAATAACATGGGTTGTTACTCGCTAGTTGAGGACATGTACTTGGATATATGCATGTTCCTCTTGTTCTTTCTCATTGATTTAACCATTTGTTCCTTCTTTCTTGATTTCATTTTGTAAGTTCGACAGTTCGACAGGGGTTTTCGCGATCTTCCACAGCCACTACCTTGGAGCCCCGTTTGGATATGTACAGGTAGTGAATCGGCCGGCAACGGCCAAGTTGTCAGGAGAGTAATGAGATTGGAAGAAAGATTGAGATATTGCAATTTTTTATTATACAACTTGCTGACTCAGCCACAAAAAGGCTCAATGTCATCGCACGTATAGCACGAGGCTCATCGGCCACCTAGCAAAACAGCCTTGAAAACCGGCCATAGAGATTGTTCGATCTGGTGAAGGTAGGATAGCCGGTTTTTGTAGTTCATGGTTAAGGCTCCCTTTAAAAGTGTCGTGATTTTTTTGCTATTATTTTGGACGACCGCGAGAGAGATTAAGAGAATAAAGGACATTTACGTTGAGAAACCACTCCATTCAAAACTACTTATATTACCTATAAATGATCTATAGAAACCACATTAACATAGTAAGGATAAGATATCCCCTATACACACCTTCCTAATAGGAGAATTCTCTATGGGTTGCTAGGGATCGGGCCTCATTGCCATCCCTAGGCACAACTCTATTAGCTGTCCACCAGTCCATCTCTCGTCTTCTCTGGCGTTCTTGCCGGTGTTGAGTGGGCAAAGGACTTTGATTTTTTCCAAAAGTAACTATATATTTCTTTGGTTTCTTCCATTTTCTACATAGATTAAAATTTCTAATTTTGTTCTTCTCTAACAAGTTCATAGCTAGATTTTATTTATCCACGATGGGTTTTAACGAACTGATTCACTTGGACAACGATGGCAATGTCTACGTTGGAAATCAACACCGGGTTGAGATAGGTGCAAATAGATCACCTTTTTTTTGTGACGAACAACACCGTTACTGAGTCATAGTTCTACATATCAACGAAGATCATCGACAATCTACTTTTAATTGCCATGTTTGTCTACAATTAAGATATCGTTGCAAGATATGGAGTCGATGATGAGGAAGATAAAGAAGTCTAGCATGTTCATCGACCAAAAAACCTGGTAACGTGTTGGGGTGGGTTTTTCGGACTGTGGTTTATAGTTTTTGGCTTAAAATTTTGAATTCTAACTGTTCGTGAGAGAGAGAAACACTCGCATGTGATTTTGACCGATATAAATGAATTCTATACAGTGTCTACTATAATCGATTTATAGACTCCGCATTGAAAAGACACACCGTTTAAAAAGCTAGTTAATATAGCATAAGCTAAAAGCTATAAGCAGCAAACCCCAAAAATCCGGCCGTCATTTATCACAATCTTCAATGTAAAAGTTAGGCACTTCATTTTTTAAAAAAAAAAGTTCAGTAAACGTGTACCTATTCATTGAGCTATTAATATGAATACAAATGCAAAAGAAAAAAGAAGATTAACCGTCGCTTCACTCCCCACGCCGCGAATCCACCGCCGCGACACGGCCCTTCCAATCTTGATAGGTACGGTAGGGTTAGCCGCCGCCCACGCCGCCGCCGTGAAGCGGACGGGAGGAGCTGAGCTAAATGCGGTGACGCCACGGGCGGGCGGGCCATGCCCCGAGGCCGGAGGCCCTCAAATTGCGGCCACCGCGAGCGGGCCGGCCGTGAGTGCCGCCGCAGACTTGCTCATCCCCATCTTGACCATTGCAGATCCCATCCCGAACTCGTCTTCGCACGTCCCGGTACCTCCCTTACCAGGGTGAAACGGGTCGGGTTAATCCCGACCGATCCGACACAATCCGATTGGTACCGAATCCGATTGGTACCGAATCCGGAGAAAAAATATGGGTTAGGATATGGTAACAAGAATATCCGTCCGAATCCGATATCCGTCCGAATCCGATACGTCTTCAAGTTTGATTTCGTGTTAGTGCTACTATTTGACGTTTCATTTTCTTTTGCAATGGTAAAATAAAATCTTCCACATCGCTATTAAGTAGTAACGTCAAGTTCTTGACGATCGTCCTTCTACTCCATTTGTTGTCTTGCATGCATTCCTTACAAACAAGTAGGGTGCAAACGGTTCGGGTTAATCCCGACCGATCCGCACCGAATCCGATTGGTACCGAATCCGATTAGTACCGAATCCGGAGAAAAAATATGGGTTAGGATATGGTAACAACAATATCCGACCGAATCCGACCCGTTTTCACCCCTACTTACCTGGCTGTCCGCCGGCTGCTCCCCTAATCAGAGCGCCTGCCTCGTCACTCCTCCGGGGAGGCCTCTCCACCAGCAAGCTCTGCCACGTCGCCGTTCCGCAGCCACTGCATTGTCCCGCTGCATTTTTGGGACGGGCTCTGACCCAAATCCCGCTATCCCAAACCCTAATAGATGTAGTATTCAATGCACGACTTGGCTAATTTGAAAAGCTTTAGAGAGCCCGTACAAGCAATTTTGAACAAAAATCACGCCTACTCTTTCTAGATTGATGGGCCTTGATAAATTTGGGTTGCAATACAAAAACCAAACAATATACCGAGGCGCGACCAAACATCTGCACGCCAAGATAAGGCACAGAAGCTCGTCATGTTCAACCTCGCCTTGGACGGAGAACTATTTCATGCCGTGGTCGTGGCTGAAACCCCTGGCAGTACGAACCCTAGTAAGTTCTTAGTCGAACAAATCGAATACAGATAAACTGATAAATCGCTTTAAAAAACTATTAAGCGGCTTAGAAAAGACGACAAAAAAAACCGTCCCATTTGTTTATTAAAAAAAACCATAATCTATAAACCGAAAAGTAACAAACCATAGTCTACATCAAACTATGATTTTTTTTAAACAAACAAGACAACACAATTTTCATGCACAGTTTAAATTTCGCTGAATTGAGTTGGAAAAGGTATATATGACAACAAATCGCAAAGCAAATGGCAGAGGATATGATACGAACCTCCACAAGAACAAACCAACAAGAATTCCCGGAGAACAGCCCTAATTTCACTGTAAAAAACATTTTTCGCTGAATTTCTTTGTTCTATATATGTTAACTGCTGTAAAATTCTAGTTTGACTTCTGAAAGTACACATCCCAATGAACGCTGACTAGCACAGCAGCAGACGCAAGTTGCATGGTGATCACTTCTCAGTTCGAACCATAACTGGAAAAATCATTAATACATTCGCTCATGCAGCACAAAAACAAATTGAGAAATGTGTAACAAATTTAGCCGGATTCAGATAACTCGAGCTTTGTACAGGCATATGTAAGCCATGTGCCAGTCGCCTGTTAAGATAAGCAATAGCATACTTCAGAACAATCCACCGCAGATTTGAGTCGATATTTAATTAAATAGCTGCTCACCTCCACCAGATAGTTTCAAAATCTCTTCCTCCTTGCGTATACTTGGGTTGTCGTCATCGAACTCAATCCATTTTCCTGAATGGCAACACAGAATTATCAGCGTGTTTGAAGTGACAGGGAAACAGTTGATTCTAATAATTGAACTAACTTTTGGCCTTACCATCATCTTGCTTAACCCAGCCAACATAGTGGCCAGAGTCTGCGCTTCTTCCCTTGTGCGTCAAGACAGCAATTAAATCATAGATGCCAGTTACTTGTTTCTTTGGAGCAGAGGAATCGGCTGCAAAACACACAAGAACACATCTTAGTTTAAAGCTAGTCAGGCCATACTAGCAGTGAGTGGAACTATTTGGAGCAGGCTAACTGTTGAGAACATGCATTTGAATATGGACATTAGAAAGTCATAATTAAGATAGTAAGGGAAGAAAAAACACTATAGTAGTATAGTTACATGTGAAGAGTAAATATGTGAGCTTATTTACTGAATAAGAACAGAAACAAATTATTTGCCTTTGTCAATGTCCATGCTGGATGATTCCCCAGCACTAGTTGATGAGCCCTGAAACAAAATGCACTAATTCGATCAAAGCTATAACATGATCGAAGTACTAAAAACAAATGGGAATGCTCAACTAGCATGCCTGACAAAAGAATAATCTAGTCATTTCTTAGCAGTTCTCACTAATGAATTGACCATGTAGTCAAATGATACTCTGGTTAGCAGAAAGATCATTACATCATTTTCTTTTGAGCTGCTGGTTTTCCCCTGTGCTTTTAATCCAAACTTAGCATTTTCTGCATCTCTCAGCATCTTCACATGCAAATTGAGTGCCCCAATCAACACCAGCGTAATAGAGCTAGCAATTGAAATTTCAACAAAACAGAGTGCTACCTGTCGAGGAGCTTGGAGTTTTTGTTTCAGTTCATCTGAGCAAAAGTCGTATACATCCAATTCCAGGGGGTAATCCACTTTCTGGCAGGAACAAAAGTATTAGAAAAGTTTTTTTTATAACAATAGAGGTAAATGAAGCATCTCTGATTCGACAGCATACGGAAAAAATTATAAAGCTTTCTTACAAAACCCAGTTATAAAATTCAGGAAGGCATTTCAGCATTTGTAGTTTGCAAAAGAAAAGAGAGCAAAATAAGCTAACATACCCGTAAAATCTTCGCCTTCTGGTTTGATTCCCTTTTCCAAAAGAAACGAACAAACTGCACAGTCAAGTACCTGAAGAAGAATCTACATAAATATCATTGCAAAATAAACAAGCATATAATCATGAATGAAAATATTTTATGTTCTTGCCTAGGCAGCTCATTTATTCGTGACTCTCTTGTATAAAGAGCAGTCCGACCCAGTGACGGTGAAACCTTCTCGAGTTCTGTCTTCAAGCCCTAAAGAAAGAATACATGATAATTAACACTGACCATCTTATGAAAATTTTGAAGCCATATGCAAGCACATATATAACATGAGATAAGCCAAACAATATTTCTTTATATTTTCCATTTCCCCACAAAACTCACCCAGAAGAGATGGTGTGTAGGACAAATCAAACACAACTTTCTAATTCAAATCTGCAGTTAACAGATTGTAACAGACCAATTCATTCCAGTACGTCAGGAACACATTCTTTTTATCAAACAAAAATGCTAGTATTAGAACTTGGTGGGATAATATAGAACTGCTCTAACACAAAAATAAAATATCAACCAAGCTTGTAATTACCATCCTTTCTATCTTAAGAAATTCGGCACTATGTAAATTGTTCTACCTCTAAGCTCACTTTGTGCAATGTTTAATACATTGGCTCATATAGCCAGTCTAATACCCAGATCAGCAGATTATGTGAAGTTGTGAACGGGCTCAAAAGATTTTGGGGCTATAGGTACCAGTGGGCTTACAAAAATGTGTTCCAAACTTCTAATACAAGACATGAATCTCATTAATTTCGAATCAATGGCTTCTAGTTGAGTTGAAGTTTTGTTAGCACCACTGCTATGATAAATTAGATTGTAAAATCTACTGCAAGATTGCTAGGCAAAGATTCCAATCCACATAAAAACAACTATCCTAACAGTACCAATAATGAACTAAAAACAAATGAAGAGTTAAATGAAACTTTACTTACATGTTTAAGTCCCTCATGAAGGTGGTTTACATCTTGAGATATATGACACTTCAGAGAATAAACTGACTCTGTCTCTAAACTCTCCTCACCACTTTCTGCGCAGTGGACCCTGGAAGTAAAAGCAACAGCAGTGCACTGGAGCATTGTCAACTTTTGTTACGAATAACTACCTTTTATCTATATGAACGTGTGCGTGTGTGTGAGAGAGAGACCTGCTCACAAGATCGATTCCAAATAGTTCCTTCACTGGACCAGCAGGAGGTTCACTATTGAAAAAGGCAAATAGTATTCAATGGAGTAGCCAACCATACATACCACAATTAAATGTTAGGGTGATTGGCTTGCTGCTCCACAACTACATTGTGCGTCCACACTACTTTGTAGTGGCAATCCCAAAAAAAATGTACACAAAGATATAAAAAATGGTGATAATATGACAAGTGTTAAGACCTAGAGAGTGAACAGAAGGGAGATGTGCTGTCAGTTGAAACTGCACAAGTTACCTTGTTTCGGATGTAAGAGTTTGAGAAAGTGTATACACCAACTGTGTCCAGCATTCTTCTGCATCCTGCAATGTTTCAAATAAACAATGTACATCATTTAGCATATATATTCAACAGTAGATAACCGACTCAATAATAGATTCATAGGTGAGCAGAAGGAACCTGTTGCATGTAAACATTATTTTGCTGTTGCGCAAACTGGGGGTATTTTTTCCGCAGCATCTGCTCAAAATTAGACCAAACAAATATTATGACATAACACACAGTTAGATATACTAAACTCTTTTCTATATTTTTACAAAGCAATAAAAGGCATGTTAATGAACTCATCAGTATATAATCTACCTGCATTACAGTGTGTCAAATGCAAAACCAAACAGTGGAGAAGCTAGGATGGGGTCAGCAACAACCCACCAACACACACATATAGTTGTCACGGCGTTGCCTAGTTGACATGTCGTCCAGCCAACCAGCAGAGGACAACATGGCTGCTTGCCTAGACTGGCAGTGCCTGGGAGAGAGGGGCTTAGATCTTTGGGTGACCCGAGAGGGGTGGCTTAGACCTGGGAGAAAACTAGCCACTGTTGTCACCACCATCATCAAAACTCTCCTGCTTGCATCCACCGCCGCCGCCTTCTGGAGCACATCATCACCTCTCTGCCTTCTGCCGTCGCCTCGCGGTTACTCTTCTCTCCCTCTCCTTTCTTCTCTGTCCCTCCCTCTCCCTTGCTTGTCTCCACTGCTCTGCTGCTCTCTGCTCTGCTACTCTCGGTGCTGGATGCTGCTGCTCACCTTCCTCACTGCTCTGCAACTGGAGGTGGGCAGGTGGCGGCCTGGTGGTAATTAGGGCACAGGAGGAAGGAGGGGATGACTTAGAGCCTATTTGGTAGGGCTCCAGCTCTTGGATTCTCAACCAGAGCAGCCGGAGCCCTACCAAACGCCTCGGCCCCTCATTTTTTAGAATCTGGATCAGGGGAGGAGCTAAGCAACTTGTATGTGTAATTCGCAAAGCGACCTTGGGCTCGCTCCCCGCCTGGAGCAGCCACCCGTTTATGGAAATACCCCTGGTGTTGGGGTGGAATTACCCCCCAAATGCCATCGAACAAAACCCCCTCCCGATCGCAACTCTCCCCATTAGCACAGTCTCCTGTTCCCCCACCCCATTCTCTTCTCGTCCTGAATGGAGCACCCAAAACCCTAGTCGCCAGCCCCGGGCTCCCTCCTCTTCGCTGCCGGCTTCCATTGCGACGACCGGTGACCTCCACCGCGACAAACGGCCAGCCCTTCCCTTCGCCTCCCTCGTCTTCACAGCCGCCGCCCAGATCTGCATTTTTGCAACTACTTTGCAGTCCTCGCCGTCGAAATTCATCTTCCCCTCATCGTCGGAGTCCCTTCGCTGCCGGAGTTCCTCCCCCCTCACCGCTTGGTCATTCACCGCCTGCTCCTACTCCCGTGAAGGTAACAGCTAGCTGCCGCCCCTCCCCTTGTCCTCTCTCCTCCCTTGGATTGTGCAAAATCATAGGAAATTGTGCAGGAAAATGAGTTGGATTTGTCCCCATTTTGTTGAAATGTGTGGGATTTACCTAGATCTGGAAATGGTTCCTATGCCTAAATCATATGAATGCATGATTTTGTACTGTGAAATGGTTCCTTTTTTTTGTGCCTAGATCTGAAATAATTTTGGTGCCCAGATGTTTAACAATGTATGATTGTACATGAGTTTGTGAGAGTTCAATACAAAAAAATGTTGACCTGTGCTTGCTATTATGGTAGACTGTACATGAGTTGATTATGGCAGATGGCAGCATGGAAACAAGGCAAGATCTATTGTTTTTATCTAATCTCCTTTCTTTCAATTGTAGATGAAACAAAACTCAAAGATGTGGTGAACAAAAGCTCAAAGATGTAATTTTGTTTTGTGTCTTCTCTGTAGTGCTAGTACTTCTCTGTAATCCTGTGATCTGTGAGTTTAGTAGTTGTAGCTGTATTTTTTATGGGGTACAAATTGATATGGAATTTGTATGCAGTTGTAACATAAGGAGCTCTTCTACTCACAGAAACCTAGTGAGGATATTACACTGCTTGAGATTTAATAGCCAAATGGGGTAACTTGACCTGTAAGAAGTGTAGAGGTGCAACAGGCTGTATACTTTGATCAAGCTCTCCAAAAGAATTACGAGTTGAAACAGTCAAATTATGGGAGGCTTGGTCAACCCCATTACCCCTCACATTATCTGAATAACTGCATGAGTAAAAGAGAATAAAATCAACAACAATAAAAACCTTTCTTGAAAATCAATACTTCCAGGGGATTTTTAGTGGTACCTCAGTAATGCTGACTTCAGCTCTGGAACAGAATGCAGACATTGTAACGTGGAATTCATGTAACATGTATTCCCCAGGTTATAAAGACCAGCACTGTGCCCCTGAAAGTCAAAAGAGCAACCCTCACTTGTAGCATAGACAGAGAATACCCAAAATAAACACACCATGCTGATGCTAAGATTAATGGTGACCCTAATGCAATTTCAATATTGCCAACTACATTGCAAGAAGAGATACTATCTATAAATGATTTATGCAAAATCAGGATCAGTTGGCCTTAGCAGTGATTACATGCTGTAATGATCACATTTGTTATGATTCCTATGGTACATTAGGCGAGGTTAGCAAATTAAACATTTTTATTTTGTAATTCTATGGCCACCATGGAATGGTAACTTAAGATCAAGGCTTAAAAATATACAAGTTAGATATGCCTAAGACAAAAAGGCCATACACACCAGTGAGACCACTTGCTCTTCTTCTGGTAGATCCTCAACAAACACTGGACCTTTCTCTGGAGCTTTCACGATCTCATCAGCTGTACCTATCATCATCAATTTTTGACCCTACAGAGTGCATTTCCAGTCCTTCAAAATTATTAGATGCAAATAAACACTAATACAGCATGTAGTTGAATGTAGTTAGGGTTTGGTAGAATAAAAATGTGCATTGAAGATAAGTTGAGCATCTCACATCTTTTACTCCCAAAGTAGACCAATCTGCGTCATCCTGCATTATACATAAAGAAAATTTGTCCGTTGTTACGCAGCCACATTAAGTATATGTATGCACAATGAAAATTAATTGAGTTTGTAAATATATCACCCAATTATTCTACCTTCAATATTCCACCCTTCACCATAATTTTTTGCCTTTCAGGTGGTACACCAGTCAGTGTGTACAACTGGCTCTTAAAAACAATGGGTGGCTGGTTGGTGTCAATCTCTATGCTTGGAAAGACCTCCTTCTGCCATTTCACGCTTACTGGAAAGCATTTGAAAAGCGCTAGTTATAGAAAGAAAGCAAGCATGTTGTGTGCATGCACTTAATATGACACCATAGGCAATATCGACAAAAGAGGTAACCACTAATACTCTATGCTATACCACCTGCCAACTTGTCATTTTCATAAATGTTATGCTTTAAAACGTGAATGTAATTCATTTGTGAAGCATAAATACCAAGTTAATACTAAAATCGTGAATCGTCATATGTGACATACAGAAGAACAATCAAGATATCTGCCATGATGTATTGGGAAAAAAGGGTGAAGATACCACAGATAGATTGTTTTGACTAGCACAATGAATTTGGGTTTGATAGAAAGATACCATTGGCCATCTGAGGTCTCGGAAATCTCAAAGTATTTGCAGTTATCGATTAACCATAGGACAAGCACACCCTGCATCTTGCATGTTCTAAACAGTTTAGCTCAGATCATGCAGTGGATAGATCCTTGTTTGACTTGAGTCACTGAGCCTGACAACATTATAGACCAATGGGATAGCTTCACAAAAAGCAACTACACATTGTATCCTTTGTGTGTTCTATCGAACCATGTTTCCAGCTGTCTAGGTATTATAGCCATGCATGTGTGGCTTTCTGTGCTTTGCAACAACTGAAAACACAACACAATAAATGCGAATGATAGTGTCCATTTAATTTAGAAAACTTGATAAAACATGAGATCTTGATCGACAAGGTGTAATAGTTTCTGAAATATCATTTATATTGGATGGACCTATTATTAACATTCAGTCCTTTGTCTTGTCATTTCTGCATCACCGATAATTTGTTTGGGACTAAACATTTTGTCATCTTCTACAAGATCATAAAGTAATCCTTCTATTTCATATAATAATATTACAAACAAGAACAAACTATCAAATAGATCTCTCCCTTCCCAACTCGAGTGACTCTGCAGTAAAACTGTGAAAAATTGGGAGAATGATCACAGGAGCCAGAGTTCATCTTAAGGGTCGCTAGGTCTGTGATGCCTACAGTATGAGATGAAGTTGGGAGACAAAAAGACGAGTTGGCCGTGGAAGCGGATTCAATTGAACAAACGATGTGACTTCATATTCCCCAGGCTAGTACTCAACACCAGCAGCTCACCTCCTTGACAAGTTTAGGGCAGCAGTACAATTAGAGGGCATCCTCAAAAAGTACTAAGGTTACACACCTCCTTGAGGATGATCAGGCAAACCAAGTCCCACACTCAACAGGAAAGGAGGCATTGCAGTACAGTTGTATAATCAATTACGCATACCGTGGGTTTCGTGCCAAGGACACTATTTTGAATAGCTGGATAAAATTACATGGAAATGATAAAACTAGTTTCCTTTTATGCATTCTATTTCATATTAAGAGAAAATGTAAAGTAATTCAACATGAAGTTGAATACAACATGATTCTGTGGACAAAGACATACAGTAACTGAACTAGGAGTCAGAAATTGCCAATGAGTTTACTACAATAATTCATATATCATCATCCAGATTACAATATACTAAAGGATGCCAAAAAAGAGCAAGGAATTCTTATGGATGGATGCAACTACCAGTGACGAAGTTGCACACATGTACATTTGTGTCAAGCGAATAAAAGAACAACAGTTTGCAGAACTGAATGACGTAAAGCCTAGCAGACTTCAACTTTCTTTTATTAATACTCAAACATATAATTCTTGAAATGTGGTGGACAAGTGCTCATGTTCTGCACAAAATAGAAAGCTGCAAAGTGAAAACACCATTCCTAATAAGCTGCTCATGTTCGCGCTAGACTCATTATGTCGTAGAATTTATTAGCACTCTTACAAGCTCACAGCAATAGCCCAAGGCACACGGCATGCCATTACCCAAGGACAGGGCACAAAAGGGATCGGTTATCTGCTTTCGGAGACTTGCCAAAAGTACATGCCTTCAGGGATGCAACACATTCAACAAAATGACTAATAGTAGGAAGAAGGCTTTAACATTTGCGACTACCCGTGATTAAGAGCCTAGGACTTAACACGGCCATACACCACATCCACCCTCCACACATCGTATAGCTTAAACAACACCGCGGGGCGTGCATCGCCTACCCAATATTCACAGTAACATAGAACTGGGGCTCGGATGAGGCGCAGGACGCTAGCGCACGCATCTACAAGCAGCACAGGCAAATGCGAATGCGGTTACGAGCCCAAATAGAAACCTTGAGCGTGCGGTCGCGATCCCAAATCTAGGCACCCAAAACTAAACCCTACATTCACAGGCGAGAACCCCCTCGAATCCACCACGCCGAAACCCTACTAACCCACGGCCCCCTGCAGCCGCCGCCGCCGCCATCCGATTCCAAACTTTCCCCCCGCGATGAGGCAGATCGAACCGAGCAAACCCAAGCCTTCAAAGGAGAGTGGCGCGGAAACACGACACGGCAGAAACGCCGATCCGAAAGTGAATCCGCGCAGACGCGGCGATCATCAGATCGATCTGGCGGTGAGGAGAGAGGAATCGAGGGATTGGTGAGGGAGCTCACCGGTCGGCATGGCTGCGGTGCGGCGGAGCGGGGCGGTGGAAACGGGGTTACTTGGAGGAGAAAGGAACAAGGGAGGCAGCACGGGAGAGTGAGAGGAGCGGAGCAAACCAAACGGAGGCGACGGCTCCTTTATGACGGCTCTTTTATACAGTGCAGTGGTACGCTACGGCGCACTCGGCACACAGCGAGTTAAAGCCATTTTGAAATTATTTTGGAACGTATTTACAAAAATAATTATGTACTAATTATATTGATAAAAATATTATTTCTATCATTCGGTAAACGGACAGCAACGCCCGCGAGACGACATACGGCACTGCCACCGCGACAGGCGCCTGCCGCCCCCTCACCAGATGGCAGGTAGCCTGTCACACGGTGGAGGACGACGGGTAATTAAGTCAGTTAATTAGCCGGCTTAATTAACTGCCATATTTTTTGTTTAATATTTGTTTAAATTTTTAAATATATCAAATGAGCTTAAACAATTATGAAAATTTATATACAATCTTCTAACACAACGTATCTCGCAGTGTAATTTTTGGGCAATTTCATCCATTGCGAATGTTTCTCAAAAATTCATAAAATTTTGATATTTTTACGAGTTTTTATATATAGCAAACGAACTCCAAAATTACGAAATTTTCTGTGAAGACTCCCGATACAGTAATAGTTATTGTGTAATTTTTTAGGAATTTTATGTGGTCCGAATTTGCCACGTTTATTTGGGTTAACTTAATCATGAATTTACAAATATTTCACTTGTTCCAGCCCTTGCACCAGCCAACCGGAAAGAGAGACTGGCGGATCGGTTCGGCCAACCTATCCCGGAGAGTGCACGTGGTGTTCCCTGCACGTGGCTTAATAATTTCAGTGTGTGCCCGCCGGAGGTTGTCAGGATGCACCTCGTCGCGTTCCTTATCTAGCTTTTTGGTTGGAGTATGTTTCCAGCCACGCACGGCGATATTTGCAACGCCGAATTCATCGCCTCGGTGGACGCAGAGTTTGGGGCAATGCCTCGGTGCAGCTAGGGATCAGTGGTTCTATGCGCCACATATCAGGGGTTATGTGATGCTTGCTAGCGCGCCACTGCTGGTACCCCCAATCTGGATATCTGCTACGTGCTCCTACAGGTGTGAAGTTGGGAGCACTTCCTTATTAGACATCCGACCATCGTGACGCCAATGCACCCGTTCGGCGAATTCGCCAACCTGATAGACGGATCTACTATAGGCATCTGGTGGACTACTGCCCGTCTGTGGTGCGCGAAGAGCAAACCGTCGAGGTGTTACTTGCTGTGGCACAACGAGTTCGAGTCGTTGCACGACAGCGACGTCATATGGAGTCCATGGACGGTAGATTTTGTGCATCATGTATCGCCGTCTGCCGTCCCCGCATTGCACGAAGGGCGAGGGAGCTATGGGCGACGACACACCATCTGGTGTTCTCGTACATGGTGGAGGCTTACGCGCTACAGTGCGTGATGCGACAGTTGGGTTTGCACCAGACCGTGCCCCCTCTGGACAGCAGGTTCCTACCGCAAGCCATACACCGGTGAGTCAAACTCCATCCGACTATTATGTACACTTTATATGTCTTGCTATGTAACGTCAATGATTCTGGAAATACAGAAAATCAATGGCTGGTCGACATGGCATAGACTGGCGGCTAATATAGCGGCGGTGGGCGGCGGCATGGACGGAAAGGGCACACCTCGATGTCATCATGGAGCAGCGTCTGTACGACGTCCAGACGTATGACGAGTACCTGAAGTGGTACGTACCCCGGTCACGCAGCAGATCGACCATTCTCGCACTGGATCGCCCCGAGCACATCACGCACGAGGAACATCTAGAATGCTCCATCGATCCCCATAGCGCTTCGCGGTGGCATGACAGCGTAAGATAGTTCAAATACCTTATTGTTCCATTCAAGAAATTCATATTGCTCGTTACTGAACCTGTTTCGTATGTTACTTCAGTTGGAGTGGGCGCAACGCATCGCAACCTGCTTGAGGCCGCCATCGAGTCTTGAGACACCACCGGCCCTGCAGAAGACTATGAAGTTCATCCTAAAGCAGGCCAAAAAAATAGTGCACAACCTAAGCTACGGCCGTTCCATGGATCACAGTGCGCACATGAGTCAGCCAGTGGGGGCACCATGCTCACCCACCAGGTCATCGCGACCTAGCGAGTCTGGCCGGCCATCGTAATCTACTGAGTCTACATGGCATCGTAGTATTAGTCACCGATCATCCGTGCGACGTACCGATGAGGAGGTAACTTACGTACGAACCTACATTTTTTTCCTATTACGCCTTACGTTCCACTAACGTCATGGTGTTCTCCCACCGCAGATTCGTCGTCGAGATACATCCCTTTTGTCGTCTGCACTATCTGCACAGACTACCACTCCCCGTTGTTCATCTTCAATGTACATTCAGGAGGTATGAGATTCGCATTGTACATCCAAAATATTTATTGTGACTACTATCGTTTGATCTTGCTGCCTCCAATTCAACATGGGGGTGACGACGAGTCCACTGGTGATGACACAGGTCTCCCAGATGCTTCTAGAGAGCAAGACACGCGCTGTGGTTTGCAACAGACGTGAGCAAATCTCAGTGTTCTCGGCATACCCAGGGTTTAGACACTTCGATGGGCAGAGCTCCTCCGGCTTCGCTGCCATGTCGTACGGTTAGGGCGAGAGCTCCTTCGCACCGCAAGGGGGATTTCTAGAGTCCTTTGTACATGACATTATTGCGGGCGGCTTGTAGTTCGGCATGTCTCAGCTGGACGACTTCGACCCTTACCGGACCCGACCATCGTACCTCAAATTTATTGGACCACCGTCGGCCACTCAGCAGATAGAACAGTCTCCATACCTCCTCCGACCTGAGATGCAACCTCCGTACCGACTGACGTACCCAATGGGATATGTTCGTGCGCGATGGAAGACAAGGCCACGTACGTGGAGGCAAGCGTGACGAGAAGATAGCAGCGGCTCAAATGAGGGAGCCATATCGCATCCAATGTGATGCATTTTTTGTACTACTGTAATTACTTTTGATTGTACAAATTTCTAATGTATAAAATTGTAAAAAAGTGAAATATTCGTAAATTCATGATTAAGTTAACCCGAATAAACGTGGCAAATTCGGATGACATAAAATTTTCAAAAAAATTATACAATAACTATTACTATATCGGAAGGCTTCACATAAAATTTAATAAATTTTGGAGCTCATTTACTATATGTAAAAAGTCATAAAAATATCAAAATTTTATAAATTTTTGAGGAACATTCGTAATGGATAAAATTTCCCAAAAATTATAATATGAGGTACATTATGTCGGGAGGGTGTATATAAATTTTCATAATTCTTTGTGTTCATTTGATGTATTTAAAAATTTAAATAAACACTAAACAAAAAAATTAGGACAGATAATTAAGCCAGCTTAATTACTTGCCGCCCTCTCACTGGACGGCGGGCAAGCCTACCGTCCCCCACCAGACAACATGCTCCCCGCCGCGGTGAGGGGCGCAGCGCTTTCGTCGTGGCGAGATCGCGTGTCGCCTCATGGCGCTACCATCCGCCCACCGGACGGCATAAACGATATTTTTGTTAATACGATCCGCACGCTAGCACGCCGTGCCCCTCACCGCCGATGCCAAGCTCAGCCGAGCCGCCATGGCCATTCCCCTAACTCGACCAAGGAAGAAGATGATCGGGAGCCACTACCAAGTGGGCCCCAAGCCATTAATTAAACCGATATTTTAGTTACCGTTAATGATGTGATTAATATCAGTATGATATGTGGGCCCTAGAAATTAGAGATTCTTAATTAACCTAGGATTTAAATCTTAAATCGCTGATATGCAGGGCCCACATCCCATAACCTATGGTATAGACCCATCCTATGGACCACTATCACTGACCAGTGGGCCCCACTTGACAGTTAATAGCCACGTGAACCAAGTCTATGTGAGACGTGATCCCACCTGTCAGTCTCACCCTTTTTTCCGAGTTAAAAAAATAGAAAACATAAATAAAACAACAGGACCCCCACCTAACAGCCCCTTAATGATTTCCTTAAGGGAAATATTTAAAAAAAAAGAAAACCCTCAACCGACCCCACTTGTCAACCACTAAGGCTTTTCCTTCAGAAAACAATTCAAAATAAAAAGAAATTCTAGATTACCCACTTGTCAGAAATTTCTAAATTTTAGGAATTTCATTTCAATTCAAACTTTGAAAAGCCATAACTTCTTTATTTTAAATCTGTTGGGACTATCCTAAGTGAGGGGGCAAGAAAGGAGAGAGGAGCTCTCAAGAACACACAAACCCTTTCATTTTTTTTCTTCACCAAGCCTTATGTTACAATGAAGGGGTACATGCCATTTTATAGGCTCATACAACCGACTTTGACTCTAGAACAAAATAGCTCAAACTTTGCTACCTTGGACTATCTCTAAAAGCTGGCTCTAGAAACTTATCAACTACCTCTGACTAGAACCAACTCAAACCGGCATGCTTATCTTTGTTACAGTTGCCACTCACTAGAAAATAGTTGGACACGCATGTACTGAAAGCCAAGTTTGACACACCACATCAAGATTTTATTTAACAGCTAGATGATTCATATATTCAGAATTTGACAGCTCTCTTGCCGACATTCTTGCTGCTTTGCTTGGATGACAATTAACTATCACATGCAAACTTTTGTTTCTCTACCTATAACTGACTAAAGAGGATAGATCATAAGTATGCATTGCTAATTTTAACACTCCCCCTCAATGTATACTTATTTCTAAAGTTGTCTTGCAGACCATCCCGAGAGCCTCTTGAAATTTCTCAAAGTTTGCTTTGTTGAGACTCTTTATAAGAATATCTGCAGCTTGTTCATCTGTATTTGTCAATACCATCTCGATTTCTCCTCCGAGAACTTTTCTCTTATTTAATGATAGTGTGCCTCTATATGTTTAGTCCTCGCATGAAAGACTGGATTCCCTGTCAAACTTATAGATGATAGATTACCACAGAGAAACCTTACATGATAATCTGTCGGTTGGTAGAGATCTTTCATCAGTTACATATGCCAAGTGCTTTCTTGTGCCGCTATTGTTGCTGATCGATATTCTGCTTCAGTACTTGATAATGCCACGGTGGGCTGCCTTTTACTGCACCAAGATAAGCTCCTGATCCAAGATTGAAGAAATATCCGGTTGTTGATCGACGTGTGTCGCAATCTCCGGCATAGTCGGCGTCACAGTATTCAGTCACTTGGCATCCTTTTGTTTTTATGAGGTTTCTGCAAGGTGACGATTCTTTCACTCCACTACTCCATTTTGTTGTGGAGTATTGGGGCAAATTAATTGTCTTTTTATCTTATGCTCTTTTAAGATAGATAGTGAACTCATTAGATACATATTCTCTGCCATTGTCAGTACGTAAGCATTGAATCTTTTTGTCAAGTTCACTCTCTATTTTTCTTCATAAATTCCTTGAACTTTATAAAAGTTTCAGATTTCTCTTTCATAAAGTAAACCCAAACATACCTTGAGAAGTCGTCGATAAATGTCACCATGTACCTCATGCCTCTAAGTGATATTTGCTTAACTAGGCCAAACACATCTGAGTGTATGAGCTCCAAAGGTATTTTGGATTGATATTCTGACTCCTTATATGGCAATTGGTGAGCCTTGCCATACCGATAGCCAACACAGACTACGTCTATCCGGATGTCCAAATGAGGAATTTCTTTCAACACCTACTTCTCCATCATTCCCTTCAACTTGTTGTAGCTAACATGTCCTTGTCGCAAAAGCTAGAGATCAGACATTTCATTCTTTCTAATGTTGTCCACATATGTTGATTCTGCAGAGAACACATAAATAGAATGTCTTCTTCTTCCTTCCATAATAGGTGTGCCGATCACCTTTACTTTTCTAAAAATATTAACTTCTTCAGGGCCGAAGAGTACATAGTTCCCTTGTACTGTCAATTGAGGTACTCACAACAGATTCTTTTTCAAACTTGGGACATGATAGACCTTCTCAAGATGGACTTGTTGGGTACCATACCTTGGAATAACTGTATTCCCGATATGAGAGATTGGTATCTTAGAGTTATTGGCTCTCAGTACCACTTTCCTTCCCTCATACTCAGTCATATTTTGCAGCTTCTTGTCATCACTAGTCATATGATTGGAGCAACCAGAATTGACAATCCAATCTTCCTTATAATTTATCCCTAGATCCGTCGTTGCTACAAAAGTTGGTGCTTCCATGTGGTGGCCAAGCTCCCTTCAAATCGTCTTCTTGGGTATCGGCAATCTCAAGCAAAATGACCATTCTTACCACAGTTGAAGCATTCGCCATATTGTTTCCTCTTATTCTTGTATTGTTGTTGATCTTGTCTTCCTCATTGAGCTCCCCCTGAATAGTTGCTTCTCTCTCTTGGATGCTTCTTGCCACCTTCTATCCACCTTGTGTTTGGGCCTCCATGGTCCCCGAGGTGGACCCTTCTTCTTGTTAGTGAAGAGTGTTCCTCTTCTTCCTTCACAATAATACTCCCCATCTGCTTGGCTAACTCTTCTTGATTAGTCAATAGATTTTCCAATTCTACTAAAGATGGCTGCGACGGCCATCCTCTTACTGCGGCCATAAACCCATTGTACTCGGGTCTTAGGTCATGGATGATAATCCGCTCCATCCTTGCCTCCCTAATTTTCTCCTCAGGCTCAAGCTGAGATATCTCATGACAAATATTTTTCACCTTAGTAAAATATTGACTAATCTTAGAGTACCTTGTGAGATACCTGCAAGCTTATTCTTAAGAAGCTGGAGACGCGCCCCATTCTTATTCGAGAACAATTTTGCCAAAGTCTCCCAAGCCGACTCCAGGCCGACTATGGTGTATTTTCATCATGAATTTGGTCCAGTAGGTCCTCCTCAATTGTTTTCTTCAGCACAAACAAAGTCTTTTCTAGTCTTGATGCACCACTTTCGCAAGGCTTCTATATTCTCCTTTGGTGGAGTTGTCTCGGTGCCTGCAATGACCTTCCATAGATCCTGACCTTGTAGGTAGGATTCTATGCAGGTCTGCCAATAGCCATAGTTGTGGCTATTCAGCTTCTTGATTCCACTACTTGTGCCAGCAAGATCTGCCATGGTGATTAACGCCCGACGTCAAGTAAATTTTGGTCTAGACTGTGTACCAGCAGAGTCTCCCCTTAGCGACTTTAAAGACTCCTCTTGATCCTGACGGTCACAGACTACCTGCTCTGATACCACTTGTTGGGACTATACTAAGTGAGGGGGCAAGAAAGGAGAGAGGAGCTCTCAAGAACACACAAACCCTTTCATTTTTTTCACCAAGACTTATGTTACAATGAAGGGGTACATGCCATTTTATAGGCTCATACAACCGACTTTGACTCTAGAGCAAAATAGCTCAAACTTTGCTACCCTGGACTATCTCTAAAAGCTAGCTCTAGAGACTTATCAACTACCTCTGATAGAACCAACTGAAACCAGCATGCTTATCTTTGTTACGGCTACCACTCACTAGAAACTAGCTGGACACGCATGTGCTGAAAGCCAAGTTTGACACACCACATCAAGATTTTATTTAACAACTAGATGCTTCACGTATCCAGAATTTGACAGCTCTCTTGCCGACATTCTTTCTGCTTTGCTTGGATGGTAATTAACTATCACATGCAAACTTTTGTTTCTCTACCTGCAACCGACTAAAGAGGATAGCTCATAAGTATGCATTGTTAATTTTAACAAAATCCAAATCCCTTATTTTTGTTTCCAAATTCAAAACCTTTCCAACAGTACCAAAGTCATAATTGTTGCAGTTCATTTGAATTTATTTGACTTTTTTTGAATATTAGATTGAATGTGGACGATTTCACATGTATAGACTTCGACACTTCAGACGCCCTCATCGCTGACAAACAAGATCGCACCCTGGCCATATTTGATCAAGACAAGTCCTTATAAGTGATCATGCTGAACCAAGTTTTCAAATGCAATAATTTGTTTTCAAATATACATGCATGCTTATTACGATAATTGTTAAAATGCTATGTTAAAGACTGAATGCCTAGTTATACCATGCACTTAATACTTAGTATCTCCCTTGCTTGATCATTGATATTCTTGCCAAGTCACCCTAGGATACTTACAAATAATGATAACTCCATCATTGATTAAACTCTAGTAGACTATGGTTGTGCTAAGAAATGCCATAGTGGTAAAATAAAGTATGACACAAATATTGCCAACTGAACTTCAAAACATGATAATAATGATAACACGGGTTACCACTGAAAATAGGAAAATATTTTCTAAAATGGTGGAAACTCGGGCGAGTGGTTGGTTGGAGACCGGTGCAGGGATTGCACATATTGGATTGGCCGTGCAAGGATTGCACGTGTTATTTTTAGATTGGCTGTACAGGGATTGCATGTATCAATCGCAAGCTGGATCATCTTGTGCACGTTGCGGGCGATGCGGTCAGGAGGGGTACACAGCTAGACGATGCAATGCATGTCCTGATCAGTAATTGTTGGAGACTACAGCTAAATTTCATGTACCATTTGTAAAATTGCTATATTATTACAGCTAAATTTCATGTACCATTTCAGAAAAGCTTATTATCTCATCTTTTCGCATTCAATGATTCACATAGTTAGTCATTTAACAATATTGACATACCAGTTCTCTACATACACGAATTCTCACTAAAATCAAAATATCACTTACCATTGTATGTACCGATCGTTCTACAGTCAATCATTCCTAAAACAATTTCCAAAAATTATTTACGCACGTACAACATACAATGAACATAAACTTTTATTACAACTCTACCAGATTGTTTTCCAGTTTAAAACTACAAAATTGACAAAACTTAAAAAATTCACGGGGACTGAGTGCAGTCGCCAAATGGGGACGCGACTGCACTTTAAGTCGCTTAATAGGGAGGCGATTGGTTTTAGTCGCCCGAGGGTAGGACAATAGAGATTCTGTCGGCCTCTGGTTGGGCGATTAGCTCCAGTCGCCTCCGCAATGGGCGACTTGTGCCTATTTTTGTAAACAAATTTCCCACAAGTATATTTCCGTAATTTTGAATAAAAATAGATTATTTGTACAAAAAATTTGGCAGAGGAACGAGGAACCGGTTACCCCTCCCGGCCCGGCTCGATCCAGCCATGCAAGCCTGTTCCTCTGAGCCAAACGAAACCCGAGCCCAGGCCCGTTCATAAATTCCCCACGGCCATCTGGTTATTCTGATGACCCACCCTAGTACCCACGCCTGCCTCCTCCATGCGAAGCGGTAGAAAACGGTAATCCCTTTTATCCGACATTTATATAAAAAACACGAATATGGAAAGCAAAATCCATATTTGAAAATGTTCATATTCGTATTCGAGAATATTCGTATCCATATTTAAGAATATTCGTATTCGCATTTATATTTGAGAATATTCTTATCCGTATTCGTATTTGAGACTATTCGATTCGTATTCGATCCGTTTCCAGAACCCAGGAAAAATCTGGACGAATTTTTGTGATTCAAAATTTGAATTTAGACGGTTAAAACCGGTAACCGGTGAAAAATAGGCAAAACCACTGAGAATCCGTTTTATCCGATATTCGTATTCAAGAAAATACGAATGTGGTAAGCAAAATACATATTCGAAAATATTCGTATTTATATTCAAAAATATTCATATCCATATTTGATAATATTTAAATTTATATTTACATTATTTTAAAAATATGAATTCGTACTCATATTTGATATTCAATTGTATCGGTGCGTTTCCATCCCTAGCGGTAACCTCTGCCCTGATTTGATTCTCCATTCCTCCTCCCCAAAACCCTAGCTCCTCCGTGTGATGGGATGCCGTCCAAACC